>QCXZ01000042.1:13251721-13851721 GCA_025024175.1 Rhyzopertha dominica | reverse complement strand
GGGTTGTCGCATTTGATTATTTGTAAAATTTTAATGATTCTCGCATATGGTTTGCTGAATAGATGCACTCCACTGTTTGTTCTTATGACTATGACAAATGTTGTACTGCTGTCCAATTAAATAATTAATATGCTAGGAGGTTAGCAGTCATAGAGAACTAATAAAAGGAGTATTCTTCAATTAATTAATTAATAATATTTTAAAAGTGTAATGTCAGTGTGTAGCACGGCTTTATATCTTTGGTAGACGTATTTAATGTACAATATGTGTTTAATGTACAGTACTCAGTATAGAATATAAATATTATTATTATGTGCGAATTTACACATTATTTTATACCACTGACTTATTTTAATTGTGTCCTAAATACTGCAATAAATCGATAACAAAGCTGTTGTTAAGGATGTAGCCAAATTTGACTTAATAATCTACAATATACCAATTTCTTCTTCCCTACCAAAAAAAGCCAGAAAATGAGTAAAGTGTCCACCCATTACTTAAACAATTACAAACCAGCAGTACTGCAATAGGAAATTCCTGCAACAAACGGTAACTAAAATTAAAAAGAAAATACAAAGGTGTATTTCTGACATAGTATTTCCAACCACCGATTAGATTATTAACGGGTATAAAACCACACACGAAGTTGGTTAGTGTAGTTCATACAGAAGACATTCAACATGCAAAAAGATCTGCAACAGCAACAACATCCCCAGGTCGTGGTTCCACCTCCACAGAAACCCAGTCCACCCACTGACAAGAAGGATAAGTCAAAGGGACCTTCAGTACAGGTCGTTCAAGTTCAGCCTAAATGAAAGTTTGCAGCCAAGGGTATCTACACAACAAATGTAATACAGTTTTACCTCAACCACGACGTATAATTATGTAGAACAGTTTAATAAAGTTATATAGCATGATGAAGTCTGTATTAATTAGAAATTTGTATGAGTATTTGTTAAATAGTTATGTTAGTGTATTCCACGAAATTTTACTTTATACATACATACAGGTACACGACAAACTTGACAAGTTCCTCGTGGCTATGCTCACCGAGAGAAATTGATTGTTACCAACAGCAAATTTTTATTTGTTAGAGATTAATTTGCTGTAGTAGAGAATTGTTCGTTGTAAATACCAAACAATTTATTGCTTGTTGTTTGCGTTTGCAAATATCATATCCTTGTTAGTACCAAACTAAATTTTGTTACCACACATAACATTTAATATTATACATTTGTGGAACATTTATGAAAAATATTTGATTTTTAATATTTATATATCTTTTGCATATATATTTTGAAATATTTTAGCCCTTCGCCCATTGAGAGCCAACACATTAAAATTATTTGTTCTCTTGTCGTTCTTATAGGTTTCGTATGTTGGTTTTTTGTGCACTTCAGTTTGCACTCTTTACTTTATGATATCGCTGGTTATTCATTAATTTAATAATTTACTAATAATATAAAGCTAATATTAATCATTAGTGCCTGCTGTTCCCGTGAATTTTATTTTGTCTTTAAAGGTAAAGCAAAATATTGAAGTGATCTTTAAATAATCTCTTAAACAAATTAAATAGTTCGTTGACTAAATTAGTACTGGTTTCTTTTATACTTTATAGGCTATAATTACTGTACTTCTAGAACACAAAGATGTTTAGAAACATTTATGTGTTTTAGACTGCTAACCCTCCATTTATATTTTTAATTTGTCACTGTAATGTTGTTACGGACAATGAGCAGGGAGGACAAGGTGAAGTTTCTGTAAAGCGAATGTAATTGCAGAAGCTTTCTCCTCTTCGGCCTACACGTGTGTGATCCAGCGTTGTCCTAAAGTTGATATCTGTAAATATTTGGATCACCGGCGTCTTTTGTTAAAATAACAAATGATTTTTTATTATTGAGCCAATGAAGAAAGATTTAGATGTAGGATAATTCAAATATTTGTATCTCTGTCACCATCGATTGTTAATTAATTAGGAGAATTAATTATTGTATTTAATAAATAAACTAATAAACTAGTACCTACAAAAATTGGTAATATTATTTCGTCTCAAGAATACTGTCAAATGTTATAGAAATAATCGTTAATAGTACAGATTTACAAACAGATATTACAAATAAGGACACTAATAAGATGTTAAAAAGTTTATGCTTGTATTTTGTCAAAATTGACAGGTAGCCATTTTGTTTAAGTAAATATTTATATAATATTAAGCAGGGTGGTGCTAAAGATATTTTTAAATATTCTAGAAGAGAACATTTAATGAATATTTAATATAAAGTCTCCACAAATATTGTGATATTTGTACATTTTGCATTTTGCTGAGTACAGAAACTTGTGCAGATCATTTGTTTCCAACCATCTGCAGCTATGGTGCTAACAAATTTAATTCAAATTAAAGTGCAGCTTACAAACCAGTAGTTTGGCAAAAGGAAATTCCTATTACCGATAAGGCAAGTAAACGTTAAAAAATACAACGCGGGATTCCTGCATAGCATTTCCAACATACGATAAGATTATTAGATGATATAAAACCACACACGAAGCGGGTTAGTTTAGTTGACCAACAGGACGTTCAACATGCAGAAAGATCAGCAACAACAAAAGCCGGGCCAAACTTTGGTGCCGCCTCCAAACCCACCCAAAAAGGATACGCCACCAAAAAATAAGGAAGATCCGCAGAAGCAAAAGCCAGGCCAAACTGAGGTGCCACCCCCAAATCCACCCGAAAAGGATACGCCACCAAAAAATAAGGAAGATCCGCAGAAGCAAAAGCCAGGCCAAACTGAAGTGCCAACTCCAAACCCAACCGAAAAGGACACACCGCAAATATAAGGATGAGAAGAATGCACCAATGACATCTACAACTCCAGACGTCCAGACGCAGCCCAAATAAAAATTTGCAGCTAATAGTGACCAGGAGTATTCACATATAACAAGTTTGATACAGTAATACCTCAACCATGATGTAAAATTATGTACAATAGATTAATAAATGTATGGAGCAGAATGACGTAAGTCCGTATTACATTAGAAACTTGCATTATTATTTGTTAAGTTCGTTCACGCAATTAACATTACCATTACGAATGAAAATGGCTGTCAAATGTATGTAAAATGATCTTGTGATTTCTATAACGTCTTTCTCTTCTGTTGCAAAATTAACGAAAATTGACCGTTAGGCCGACGACTTAGAAGTTAATATTCCAATAATTCTTGAAAGCCATCCGTTCGCATATATTGCAACATGTATATAAAATTCCAAATTAAACGCGTATAAAAGCCACAGAGTTGAAGTAACATTTGCGCCGTCTTAATCTCATCCCACCGGCACTGATATTTTACGACAAATATGTCACCTAAATTAACAGCATCACAAACACATAAAAACCAGTAATTAAGTATTCCTGATGGCATCTGTGATTTTTTGATCGCAACCGGGATGTTACACTGTTTATGTCATCTCGCAAGGACGTTCACTTATAAACAACATTAATTTGTAAATAAATAATTCCTTTTCTAAATATCTGGGTGTGAATCGATCTACAAACGACAGTGTGTTGCCGCTCGCATCAGCCTCAGCACGCCCACTTATGCTAATTCTGTCACACATGGGTCACATATTATATCTTACGGTGATCGAGGTCAACAGACGACCACTCTAATAAAGGAAACATTTCGAATTCACTTTCAGTCACTTCCTGCAGATCTACAATGTTGAAATCAATACAGCTATGTTAACAAATAATGACATCGTCAACTGCAGGCTTCTGTAACAATGCTTTTTGATGCAACCCAAAAATGTATTGCTTTTAAATTTTGAATAAAAAAGTAGAATCGTACACCAAAACAAAATGTCGAATGCAACATTTTCTGCTTCTCAAAGATAAAGAGAACAACTTAGTTAAGGTTGCGATTAAGATTTCATACAGACCTTTGCAATTTCTAAAAAACAACAATCACAAGAAACACAAAGCTGTTGCAGGAATATTTTTACATCCGGACATTCCTACATTCAATGACTGTTAATCAGAAACTTATAATGCAAGTACCTACTTGTTTACGAAATTTATTTCGGAATGGACATAGCCTGAACACTTTTACATTACAGCGCAACATTATTTAGTTACCAGCTTCAGCATTAATACAATTAATACTAATGTGAAAATAATGTTGCCGCATCTACTTAAGTCTTTTAATTTTACGCGCAACTAAATAAATACAATACTTAAAACCAATCTGTAATTTATTGTTTCGGCGTACGACGAGCTCTCTGAAGTGCAAGAGATCGCAAGATGGCTTCTGGAATTGGTGGCGGCGTTGGTAAATGCGCACCCTCTGCCTGGAAGCCATTTTCATCGGCTGTGTACCTTACGGTGTAGAGAACGTTATCGGGTCCTACATAGGAATACGATCCAGTAGCGCGCAAAGCCTCTGCATTGGTTCCCCGATTGTATAGTTTACCTTGCTCCTGAGCGTCGATACGGTTTTCCGTTTCATACCTATAAATAATATTTGTGAGATTATTGCAGTCAAAACTATAAAATAAAATTTGTATATGTATAGAAAGTTGTCAGTATCCTGCAAAATATATCACTACTAGACTTATTATACCTTGTTACTTTCCATGTCATATTTATAATGTACAGGGGCACGAACTATTTATATCGTAATATACGCAGCCCCCGTATGATAAGAAACAGCAAAGCTGAAGAAGTACGTAGACCTTATCGCACTAAAAGTAGGCAAAATGGAATTCCAGTACATGTTGGATCAAGGAATATGCCGTACGCCAGTAGTTCATGGAGCAGTCAATCAAAATCAAATCAAAAACCTTCATACTATATATTTGTTGTAATCTTGAAGATTTTGTTGCTCTGATTTCGGTACGTGTGTCATGTTTCGTACTTTCCGAGTAATTTATTAATACATCCGAACATGTTATTATAAAGAATACAAATTACAAAAGCTACATCCATTAGTTGCTTGTTTGCAGCCGTAAAATTTGTAGCATTATCATAGTATGCCTTTGCCGATTTTCCTCAGCGTGCAATGATGATGGCTTGTAGGAGCTGAAAGCGCTTTGCCAATTTCTTGTACTTAGTAAAATCTATTGTAAACATCTATGAAACTCTTTGCAGTTCAACATGCGACTGATTCTAAATGTAGGTATGGCTTTTGCGTTAAAACAAATCAATAAAGCCGCGTCAGATTTAAATGGTTTAGATCCACGACCAGTTTTGTGTTTAATTCAGAATGGGTCCATGTAATCTATGGATAATATGGTGACAGTCTTGCTTCCGAAATATACGCGACTGGTTTGTGTCTGAAACAATACTACAAGTGTAAAAACTAAAATGGGCAGGAGATATGCGAGTGCCGATAAGACGAAATAAAAACCCTAGGCACCACAAACCCGCACATATAGAGATAGAGAGAGAAGAAATACTTAGGCAACAGGTCTTGCTAAAATTGGTTGCAAATGAAGAAGTGCCCACCTATCTATGGCAACTGCAGGTTCATTATGCAAATAATCAAGCTTTCTTTAAAAATTAATCCTAGTTTATGCACCAACACAATCTGCAGATGATCCTTACTCTTCCGACAAACACGTTTCTCTTAAGTAGCTTATTACGTAAATAAGGTAAGATGCATATAACGTAACGGTGAAATGGTATCTAAAGAAGAGATGTGTCGAGAGCCAACGCGTTCCGTATTAGTAAAGATGAAGGTTGCATTCTTCATCCATTTCTGATTTTTACATGTGATATAGCTTTACTTACCAAGGTCGGAGGTCTATCAATAAATTAGGCTTGTTTGAATGCCTAGCAGAGGATGGTTTTGTAGTATTGGCTAACTGTATTCACATATAATGGTTTGTTTATTTAAATATTATGCAATGATGGGTGGGTCTGGTGGATCTGACACAGAAGTAGGTAGTAGTGCAAGTTTCATAAATGAGCAAGTTTCACTTTTATGGTGCTTACATATTTGCATAAAAAAAGAAAAATTACTATATTGCTAACTGACTGGGATAACCTTTCGACGCTGGTGGCATGTAATGACATTTTCTCTCTGCTTATTTTAATTTTCTTTTATATTAAATATAAATTATTGTATTGTACGCACCATTCCCTTCTTGTCGATAATAATTATAAATTATATTTGTTAATTATCCCAAGATTTAGTAATTATTTTACGGGAACAACAGTATTATAGTTAGTAAATGATCAAATTATTGTAGTAAATTATCTAGCTAAGTGAGTGACTAGGTATAATAAGTTCAACTTAAGATATATTTTATGGACCTAGTTAAAACCAATAAAAGTATCGTTCCATGTGTACGATGTAATTCTATGAACCATAAGTTTATAAATTATAATATTAAAGTCAGCAATAGCTAACAACTTGCTAATCATATTTGAAGACGTTGCATTAAGCTTAATTCATACTACAAGATTATCCAGTATTTAGGTTTGAAGGCTTCCGTGGTTGTTGATGACATGTTGTTTTCCGAGCGGTTCCCACGTTGCTTATTTGACCTGACGTTTCGACAATCATGTCGGTGTCTTCCTCAGACGTAGCTCCACGTCAAGGTCAAATAAGCAACGTAGGAACCCACCCGGAAAACAACGTGTCAAGATTATCCAGTATCCAAAAATCGCCGAAGTTGCACAATTCATGTACTGAATATCTCAGTTGTTGCAAATTCAGATACCTTTATAAAGCAATATATATGATATAAAATCTTACTTACTCCCAATAGTATCCGTCCTCATTAACGTCCTGGTTTTGCTTGAGAATTCGGTAGTAATTGTAGCTATTAGGGGCTGGCGCTGACGAGTAGGCTTGTGAACTGGTGTACTGTGCTGGCGAACCAACAACAGCATATGATGCAGGCGAAGCAGCGGCACCAAATGATGCAGGCGCACCACTAACAGCAAACGATGCAGGCGAAGAACCGGACACCAGTGACGCAATGCCTTTGTTAGAATATCCCCTAGCACCATTTGAAATGACTACGGCTCCTACGGACGATTTGTAAGCCGGCGCCGAGCCGCTATTGTAAGTTTCACCCTTGTAGTCGCCGGAATCGTCGTGAACGTAGGCACCCGAGCCGTCGGGATAATACCTACCCTCGTCGCCATTCGGATGATACTGGCCGTCGTCCACGTACTGTGAGAAAGCCACAGCTGCTGCCGCAGAAAGCAGTACCTACAATGAGAATAGCACATTAAAGAAAATTATTGGCAGACATTTTAACATGGACACATCTGATATATCCAAATTAGTGAAACTAATTGTCCTACTGAAGAAATATGGAGAATGCTATCAACCTAAAAATCTAGTATCAATTTGAGGATATCAGACGTAGATTGCTTTGATTATGAGTTGTTGTTAGGCAAACAAGTCAATAACAATGACTACGAGCCGACTCAATTTTTATAACTAACCCGAAGGCCAAGAATAATGTCATCAAGCTATTCGTTTGACTACATATGTTTGATCGACAAAGAATAACAAAGCAGTAGGGTTGTTATATTCAAAATTAAAATATAAGACGCCTTTATTAAGTGATGCTGACGTAATTTATAAAATACATCGCACTACTTACCAAAACAGACATATATAGACCAGAATGCCAACTTTAGAAAAATTGAGTGCGATTACATAAAAGTGTAATCACTAAAACGAGACAGATGTGTTCTTTTCTTATCGTATAATACTTAATTGATTTTGAAAATTTAAACATTTTAAACAATTATACAAGAAATCCACGTAGAGAAAAATGGATCAATTTTCAACGTTTAATATAATTTTATTTTATAAAAGCTCATAGTTACACTGAATCAGGTAAATGCGTTTTACGTTTTTAATGTATTTTGTGTACATATGTGAGAAAAAAAACAATTTAACGTTTATGTCAATTGGAAGTTGATGCTGCTAAATAATTTCACATACCTACTGTAAGTAAACTGCACAAAAATGTGTCTATTTTATAGAAACCTTAAGGAAGGTGTGAATAATATCCACCAAAAGCTCGGTTTCAAAATATAAAGTGTACTATAATCGTTTAGTCAATTCCACTTAACCTCAGAAAAAATGGTCCACCCTGAACTGATCTGGTCTCATTTCTCATTTGGTTAACCAAAAGACAATTTCCATAATGCTTCCAAGTAAAATTTCTTATTAATAATTTTCTATTAGAGTAGTTCCGTTTATCACAATATTTGGACGTTTTGTATTAATGAACAATGCAAAAATGAAATTGTTAATTTAATTATATGTAATTTCAGAGCCTACTAAAGTGGACGACGTGTAAATTACAATGTTAACAGCATTAATTTTGCACAAAAAAGTAACATATCAAAAATAGCTCATTTTATACATACGTTGTACTCAATAAAGAAGAAACAGGATGAGCCAATTCAGAAATCAACATTTCAAGTACTAATAAAGGTAAATAGTAAGAAGAAACAACACCCTCTTCAATACACGTATTTAAGGAAGATACATTTTCAGAAAGCATTTTTATTACTAATCCTTTGAATTTCCAATAATTGCAAAACCTTTCATAATATGTAAGTACTTACAAAAAATTTCATTCTGAAGTATATCACAAATGAACACACTGGCCTAAACAGAGCACAAAATTGTATTGCTCTTTTACTTATATATGAAAACAGCAAGTTCCACTGAAGCCATTCAAACGAATTATGCGCCCCACTCTTTTGATTCGCAGGATCTGCCTGTTTTCAGCATTACAACCAAAATCACGATATGCATATGTATCAATAGAATAGAGGTGCAGCTTCGTCGTGATACTTTCACTCTAAATGCCTCCAAAGACATTTTATGACGAGTAGTTTATAATAGGAAAACTGCAAGGATAAACAAATATCTGAGAAAATGCATAAAATAAATG
The DNA here is from genome assembly GCA_025024175.1 of Rhyzopertha dominica. Taxonomy (NCBI): domain Eukaryota; kingdom Metazoa; phylum Arthropoda; class Insecta; order Coleoptera; family Bostrichidae; genus Rhyzopertha; species Rhyzopertha dominica. The sequence goes on along the minus strand of QCXZ01000042.1, from coordinate 13,842,795 downwards.
GCAGTAATGTTTAAACGCCTTGTTTATATACATGTGAATTTAAACTCAATGATCGTTTAGTCAATACTGCAAAACTGAAAAATTGAAGATTGACTATAAAAGGGTTTATGAAAAGAGAAAGACACGGCAACAAAATTCGTTAAAGGTAACCTGAAAACACTAGCTTTACACGTGCAACGAGCTCTAACAAAAAAAAACAGCAGAAAATTCTCCGATAATTAAGTATTAGCTTTAAAAAAAAAACTTCAAATCACAGTTAAAAGATATCAATAAACATGGACCGAAGGCACTAAATTCATTACATTGAGCAGATAAGACCGTATATAGTTGCCATCGAATATCAGAGCAGTCTAACATTCAATAAGGGTTCATCATCTTGAAGGTATCCAGCTTCTGTTCAGGGGTGGAATCCTGTGCACCACCTCATTAACATGCCCCCTTCAAACATTGCACGTCCTTAAGAGTTGCACTGGACTTCTGTATCTTACATACCACGATGTCTAATTGATAGGGTCCGATTATTGCTGTCATTTTCGTTATTTATCGGTTCTGCGACGGCCGGGGGTTTCCTGTCTGACCGAGCGTTGAAATCTTCGCCGTAACAGTGCATCACGCTCAACATTTCGCCTTCTCGGTGCACAGGGTGAGCCAAAATGGAAACTTTTAAAGGTAACCTCTATTACCTAATAGGGAGAGACGAAAATATATGTCGGTGTCTGTGTGAGGGTCAATTTTGATGAATAAATAGATGGTGAAAACCGCACCCGCGATATCTGTCTTAGTATCGGAGATTATAAAATCCACACGCACTTTAGAAACATGTAAAACCGGTATAAAACATTCCCGAAGCTTTTTTTAATTGATTTAAATACTGCTTTCAAAATTAGTGTACGGGGTGATGTCACAAAGTTATCGGTTATCGCATTGCAAATTAATTTGAAAATTCAGCTTCTTAATGGTCTTAATAATGAGACCTTTGCTACATTCCAACCATCAGACTATGGCCATGATTCCTAAATCAGGAGAGTAGTGGGAACAAAAAACAGCAAACTTAGCTTTTCACTGCATGTAAAAATCTGAAAATGTATTTTTTATGAAAACACCCTGCTGCTTAAATACTATGTAATAATTCCTTGTCTATTGTACACCGTTAAACCCCTCACTATTTCCTGAAACCAGATCCATATTTGTGCGGAGTTACTTAATTAACCACGATAAGCTATTGTGGTTACTTCGGATCGTCTAACGAAACATGTTTTACACGGTTCTAATACATAAGCGAAATGAAAAAATCATTCCGGCAATAAAACTATTTTTTGGGTCAAACGTTGACATTTTACTGCAGTTCCTAAATAACATCCAGTTCCAAATTTATCCGGCTTCTTAGCATATTCTTTGAATATTCATTCGAAGTATTTTAGTGGGCTCACTGCATCCGATATAGGTAATGTTACATTTGGAGAAAGACTAAGGCCATCGCATATTTTATATCCCAACTGTTGCTACACATATACTGCACAATTTTTCGTCTGAGACCTTTCAGCTTAAGAAAAAATTAGTTTAGACGGATATGACGTGATGGCCGTACGTTGCAGGTAAAACCATAAAGCCCGTAATGTAGAAGTTATTGCGGGAAAGTAATGCTGCAAAAAATATTGACCACGACGAACCAATGTCGACAAGTGATGTCTATTATGGAAATAAGAGAGTAATAAAATAAATGTATTCCTGGGTATAGGCTTTTCGGCATTTCCTTAATTCCTCTTATAGCAGGCAACCATTAAAATTGTTTATTTAAATTTAATGTCTCTGCTTGAGAATAAATTTTCTGCATTTCTGAAATCATATTGATAGCGCATTACGATTAGTGTCTATAATACTTCGACATACAAAAAAAAAACCGCAGAACAACTAGAAATTCATTTACAGAAACATCTAACTTTTCGAAACTTAAACCAGCAAACCACAGTCCAGTATAAAAAGTATTTTACGCCTAATTTTAACTACAACCTGCTAAATACTATTTGGAAGTAGAGGTGGGACAATTAGTTCCCATGTAAATTGCGAACTCGGAAAAACAAGAGGTAAAGACAAATACCTCACGGATTTTGAGAAAAAAATGGAACAAAGCATCGAGTAAGGTTCATATGAAGTATGCACAAGAAGGTTCCGATATTTTAGTTATGGACTCGTTTGAAACTTAATGTTTATTATATATTACACAGTTAAAAATTCAGATAATCCGTACATTATAATGTTAATTTGAAAATCCCTTAGTTTTTTAATGGTCGATTATTTTCGTGGATAATCTTTAGATTTGCTAAACCCATACTCAAGAGTAACTTGCAGAAGGGCTTCAAAGATCGTAAAAAATTTTGTCACGGGGATATTACATCTAATGAGGATTAGTTTGAAAGAGTCAATATTAATGTTGATAAAGAAATAACCCACCGAACATAAAACCTTGCAACTGCTTAAATAATGTTGTTGCTACATTAGTTTTTTCATCAGTAATTAATATTTTAGAAATTACATTATCACAACACTTTACAACATTTAAAGTGCAACATGATATGTGAAACGTTGAAGGCAAAATACTCTATGCATGTGGAAGAAAGATATTCTTTGCGAGGTACCTAGAACGTTGTAACTTGCATCTGAAAGCAACTTTTTCCTCAAGTGGCTGTCCACAACGTCTATGCAACATTTTATACGTTGTGCTAAACTGGTCGGTCGCCAGTGAACGTATAACATAACAATCTAGTTTTTATGGTAAATGTGCAATGTATTTGATGCTTGTTTGGTGTATTTCCAAACTGATCATCGTGTTTGTGTCCAGAATTTCACATTAGGTATTTAGCTGAAACACATTTGATTTTTTTAATAAAATATGCACTTCTGTACGCAATTTAATTTGATAAATGTTTCACCAGTCAGGATTCTTTTAAATGTAGATGTGCTTAAAAATTTTGGGAACATATTCTTAAATTAAATTGCAGTGTATAATTGGATTTTTAGTTAAACTGGTGTTTTTGTACATTTATTTTGGCATGCTTAATTCACAATAACAATAAATAGCAAAGGTCATACCAGTACATAAAAACGGATCCGTTGAAGATGTAAATAACTACAGACCTATATCCATACTAAGCCATTTCTCTAAAATAGTAGAAAAAATTATAAAAGCAAGGCTACTAAAATGGTATTGATCCGCAACAGTATGACTTCCAAACTGGAAGCAACACGCTTGGAACCACGGTGGATATTCTCGAGTATGTTGCGGACGAGCTGAATAAAAACAAATATGTCGTTGTTGTGTTTGTTGATTTTAAAAAAGCGTTTGATACGGTGGACATAAATCTGTTGTTAGAAAAAACATATAAAATGGGAATGGGCGGTTATTATACAATAATAAGTACTGTAAAAAGTGAAATGGTTAACCTGAGTGTTGGTGTAGCTCAAGGCTCGGTCCTTAGGCCCTCACAGTATTTGCTCTATGTACATAATTTAAGATACACCTCTCTAAAATCTAAATATATATAAAACAAAAACTGTATATATATATTAATAAAACAAACTAATAAACCCCACCATGATATAGAATTAAGATTAAATAATATAAAAATTAAACAAGTTACGGAACACCCACATTGAGCATATTATTACAAAATTGTCTTCCATGGTGGGAACTATTAGGTGAAGTTCATATTTCTTAAATGAAACAGTAAGACATATTCTATACAATAGTCTTATAGAGCCACATTTACATAATTTGATAGCATGTTGGGGTAATGCCCCTAATTATATGATACAGAAACTCCAGAGATGCCAGAATAAAGTTGTAATATTTCTTTTTCAAATTAACTATTGTGCCTCAACTGAATTAGTATATAAAAACACAAAAATACTTGATAGAAAAATTAAAATGAACAAAACAAGCTAAACTCATATATCAGTTAAAACATTTAATGCTAAAACACAACTCTTTCAAGTAAATGACTTTCACAATTATAATGTTCGATCAAAAAATGAATATAGGAATAAATCTGTAAGAACTCTTAAAGCGCAGAAATCGCCAATTTATTGCAGTGTACACTACATAATAATTTGTCAAAAAATATTCTTTAAAGTACAAACCATAATAAGTTTTGTCATAGCCTTTAAAATTTTGCAATGTATGGCATATGAAAAATGTTGCTTTTGTTAACATACACTGTTATGCAGTATTCAGTAATTTTTATTTCATATGTTGTTTTTTGTTTTTGGTAGGCCCTGTTACTAGTACTGTAGTACTGCCTTTGGGGTCATGTATATATAAATAAATTTTAAGTTTATTGTTTAAATCATGTGTGTATATGTTTGGTTCCTGATCTGAATAGGTCATATACTCTGCAAAGTTGTTGTTTATTGAACATTTAAGTCTAAATTTTATCTTTTCGAGCATTTATTGATATGGTTGATTTCCAGATACTTTTCACTGTAATGTTGCTGGGCCACATTTACAATGTGTAATGATTACCTACCTTACCCACCACTGGCTCTAGTGGGACAATTATCAGGTCGTAGGTTGTCGTCCTTAAATAATTGTACACAGAAATTTCTCAAAACCCTATACTCAGTACTGTGTTGTTTTTTTAAACATGTATGCAATATCGCATTGTTTACTGGGAAAGCTTCTTTAAGAAAAATAAAAAAAATCGCCACCTCTTTGTTTGTTTACAAGTCATTAAAAAAAAAACATGTAATAATTCTACCCATTTATTACCAGCCAATACACATATACCAATAATAAAGTATAACCATAGAACTCGTAACTTCAACTAACATTAAAATCAATTCTGGTCAGTTGTTAAAGCAATCAGCGTACTCCCCGGGAGGAGTCGGAGGCCTAGTTGTTCTGCTCGGCCATCTCAGGGGAACGCTTTCTTGCTTCCATGCAGAACCCACGGAGACCATCGGGCCGGGTACCCGTCTCTGTCCACTTTCCCTCTGGATCAACTCCAACAAACTCATACTCGGAAGCCACGACTTGTCTTTTAACGCCGTTGCTACGACATTTCTGTTCGGTTCGGCGTCGTAGGCGGCACTGTCGCAGCCGAAATGCTCGCAGTATTCATGGACGAAGTGGCGCTTGTCGCGGTTCATGGATTCGAAAGAATAAGATCGACTCTTCTGCTTGCTCTGCTTCGCCAACTGCACCAACTCAGTCAGCTTGTCGTGAACATGTTGACAAAATTTCGGATCCTTCTTGGCCCAATTACGCATGTAGTCGGAATAACGCGGCGTTAATTTGGCACTTAAATCCGGGTTGCGGATCTGAAGGCCTATCGCAAGTCGCCTGTTACGTTCCACAATACGGCATTCTTCGGTACATTCCAATCTAAGGAAAAACAACAAAATCGACTAATTTACATCACTTTTATTACAATACAACGAATAAATAAAAAGGCCAAATATCAAGTATTCAAATTAAGTAGTTAAAAAAATGTTTTGTATTAGGTATGGTAAAACAGTCAATAGGATATACATTTGAGATGGTACAAAGTTTTGGGTTAAGATGTCGCTGACATCTACTATTTTAAATCACTGGTATAACACTACACAATGAAAAAATAAAAAAATTAGTGATACTTGATTTTTATGGTGTACAGGATTTTTTTAGGTGCCTCTGTACATAACATAGCAGTTTAAGATATAATTTAGATAATTAATGGAGGTGTAGGTAAAAATAAAATACCAAAATACCCACAAGTTGGCAACATCCAAGGTTACTGCAATAAAGTTAGTCGCTAAGCAAATGCAGATATGTTTTAAAAAACTCTAACAGAACAAGTGATAAAAGAACATCAGTAGTTTTATAAATCGAATATGTATTAAATCAAATTATTATTATCTTAGAACCACATTCCTGGACCAAAATGAAGTCAAAGACTCGTATACCTAACAATAATTATGATTATTGTTTTATCCAATCAAAATTTATCCATAGAACACTTACATTTTTAAGGAAAGAGGTTTTTTAGGCTTCTCCACGATCTGTGAAATATCAACAGAATTCCCTTGCTGCAAGTCTGCCATTTTATCTGCCAAGTCGGCCATCACGATGCTTTGATATTCTGCCGTCAATTCAACACATGGACGGCTGCTAGAACGCAGGCCACATTCACAAGTGACTCGTACCATTTGCTTACATGGTGTCAGGGGACAGGGAGGGTCGTGACACGGAGCCAGGCACGAATGTTGGCAATCCTTTCTAATCTCATTGCATGGCTGGCTGCAAGTAGTCGGGCAATCACCAGCATGGCAAGTTTGAATGCATCTGTGTCGGCCGCAGGGCAACTCTTTGCCACATGGTAAACCACAGCTAAAGTCATCTTGGTAGCAAGGAATAGCAGACCGTTGTTCGTGATGGCCAAAACACCAGCGCTTACATAAAACAGTGCACGGTGGGCAGGAACCTAAAAATTCAATTTATTACTGTTATAAATGCATTTCTGCTATAAGCAGAATTTCGAAATAAATTATCACTACAAAACATGTCGTGTTAGCACAAATATAACTTAAAAAAATCTCACCACAGATTTTTTTTTCATTGAGTTACCTATATATTATATAGATAATACATATGTATATTAAAACTAATATGTACATTAAGCATCTCAATAAAAACATTATTTTCTGCATTTGCAATTGAATTGTTTATATCTAGGTAATTCCTGGACCATTTTATAAGTTGAACTCTACATAACTCGAATTTCTTCCATGGCAGGTAGGGATTCGAGTTACAGAAGTTCGACTGCATTTTAATTGAATTTACCTGTGTGACAATTATGGTTGACATCATGTCCACAAAGTCTAGGCCTCGAACAGTCTTTACTACATGGCGGAGGTCGTGTTCCACATGCTATAGGAGGATATAAAACGCTGGCACCACATTCACAGTAAAGCTCTTCAAAACTTGTTTCTGTACAAGGTGGGCATCTACCAGTGTGACAGGTTAACATGCATCTGTGTAGACCACAAGTGAGCTGTCGATTGCACAACAAAGGGCAGATATGGTCCACTTCAATGCAACATAACTGATTGCATTTGTGTTTACCACAAAGGCGCTTCTGCAACAAAAAAATCAAAGAAAATAAATAACTTAATTAAAGCAGCAGAAGTATCACACTGGAGGAAGTTGTTCTCCAGTGTACCCCAAAAACTAATGTTTATTTCACTGTTCTTGATTTTTCTATGAATCTGCGAATTACTTCTTTAAATTCAGTAGGCTGTATACAACAAACATCCAACACAAAATAATAAACAGAATCATGAGCCTGGAAGATATGATGCTTTAAAAGTGTCAAACAGATGTTGAATAGAGTGCCATATTTGCTTAACACTAATCTATACCTTTGTACATTTTTTTCCACATCTTGCATCATCAGCCTTAGTTGTCACATTCACACATGGAATTTCCTTATCCATATGCCCACAACGACATCGAACTAGAGTAGTAAGATGACAAGGAGGGCAACTTCCTTCATGACATTTCTCCTTACAGTGATGTGGTCGACTTGGCTGACCACATTTTAATGGTTTACTGCATATCTACAATTATAAATGTTATAAAATTGATTATTGTAAGGGTATAAGAAAAGTGCAAAAAGTGGGAAAATAACAAATATAAAACATTTTTGGGAAATAGTTTAATACAATTTTAAATAATAACAAAACATACCAACCTTATCACAGCATGGAATAGGATCAAGGCACGAAATGCGTTCGACATTTAGCTTGGTTTGCCCACATGGACAATATCGTATACGATCTGGACCGAGCGTACAAGGTTCACATTCCCCTTCGTGGCACAACATTTTACATTTGTGGTTACCACATTTCAAAGTCTTATCACAGACTTCTCCACATGTGTATCTGTCTGAATTTTTCGTTTGCTCATTACAGATTGCGTATCTAGCAACTTGGCCACAATAACATTCCTGTTTTAGCTTAACGTCACAGGGTGGGCAAGCATCGGGGTGGCACTGTCTTTGACACTTGTGCATACCACAGTTGAGTACCTTGTCGCAACTACCTAGTAATGGAAACAATGTTCGATAATGTATAGTTACAAAAATGACCAAACCTAATATACAGAAGTTTATTATATATAAACAAATTTATTCTTACCTTGACATGTTATACTCATTTGTGAGCCACACTTTACAATGGGTGCTGTCTTCCCACATCCGCATTTCCTAGGTACCATAACTGTACAATCGGGGCAAGGGCCTGGATGACACAACAATGTACATTTGTGTTCGCATGTTCTCCCCCTTCGGCCACATACTTCACCACAACTATGTGGTATAAAAGACGGACTGTACTGAGGTTCCAGTACAATACCACAGTAGCATCGATATTCATTCGGCACCTTGGAGCAGACATTTTGGCAGGCCGGACAACGCCAACTACTTTCTAATTTGGACGAGTTCGCCCACTGTATAGTACAATCCAGGTGGAGTATATGGTAACACTGCTTGCAACTCCAAATTTTATCAGAATGGCGAAGTTTCTCACAGCATACCAGGCACTCTAGCATTCTTTTCAAAATCATTTGCTCTAGGCGTTCTCTTTGTGAACAGGCATCCACTTAAAATGAAAATGTTATATTTATACCTTAAGCTATTAAAACTGTTGAATTTGTAGGTAGCTTCTAATAAATTTAACAGGTCATGAAACTTTCTTATTGAGGAATTTTATTTATAGTAATGGACAAAATAGCACCGTGAAGAATAAACTGTGTTGTTGTTGTTGTTGGAATGGCAAAAATACTTTGAAACTCTGTTTAAAAATATGCAAAATATTCATCGTAGAGAAAAACAATAAAAATATATTTGCAGCTTAAATACTTGTTCCTATTCCCTATACTAATAATACTATATAAATAGTAACCCTCTTATAATCTGTAGGTAATGAATAAAAAAATAATTTACTAATGTGCAAGTCCCAAACTGCCCCACCTTTGTCCCTGTCTACCTCATGGTATGACACAGTGGAAAATTATGCCATTACACATTTTTTTTGTTAAGTTAATTAAAATATTACTATTTTCTCTACGAATTAAGGTGTACCTATGTACCATGTGACAGGTTTATGTCCATTCTGGTCGCCCTTCATGGAATATACATATACCTTACATATACATATACCTTACTATACAGTTGAGTTTCAGTATTCTTACTTAAATCCATGTGAAGCAAAAACTATGTATTTAGTACAATTCTCCATATTTTGAAAGATTTTAATATGAAAACATTTATCTTAAATACATGCATATGATGCAATATTGCACAATCCATTATAAACACATACATACTTACATATTTTTGATAGGGTTTTCACAGAATGACCATTTTCTCGTACTTTTCCTTTGGAACTGCTAAATCCATTACTTGGCATCTTTCTCCAACTTTCAGTTGACCATTCCATTCTACGACTGTTTGTGTATGAATCATGATCGTAATATTCACTTTTATTACGTGAGTAGAACATTTTACTGTTGGCATTCTTCTGATATTTACCATAACCATTACGAACAGAATTTCTTTGTTCGTAACCAGAATTAGTACGCCAAGTTCTACCTTGTAAAGCAGTTTTAACATCAGCAGTTTCAGATGGATCAGTACCGTTTACATGCTCAAAATCTTTCCTAACATTATTAGTCTGTTTGTTCTTACTTTGATTAAACCTATTGTATTCTATTGACGTACCATAATCATTGTTTTGCCAATGATTATTGTGCCTTGGTTTACCTTTAACATGCTGTTTTTTCTTAATGGCGCCTGAATTAGTATCACGTTGTTTACTAGGAACAAATTCCTTAGAAGTAGCTGTTAAATTAGACTGAGCTACCACATAATCAACACTACTTGAACATGATGGGACATTTACAGTGAAAGATTCACTACGGGCAGGCTTATTCAAGTTAGAGTAAGCCAATGCTGGACGATTACTGAAAGAATCATTTTCTGTACCACAAGCAATGTTTTCATCATTTCCATTTTCTCGTGGTAGTTGAAAATGATCAGACTGTCGCCAATTAGACATTTATATAAAAACTGAAAATCTGGAAAACGAATAAACGTGATTTTTATTGAAAGCACATTGCATACTACGAAACACTCACCTTTTGTTGGAGATATGAACTAATGATAAGCCAGTAGTAAACATAAAAAGGAACTATAAAACATAGATGAATCTTCTAATTTGTCAAACCACAGTTTGCTTCTTTTGCAAGAAATTCKAAATATTTTCTTGCTTTCCCTTCAGTTTGGGAGGAAACATAACCAAACTCTTGGATCTTGGACTCACAAATAACAGGTGACACGTTGAKAGTTTATATTAGAATGGCGTTGTCAATGTCAATTGTCACTAGTCAGTAAGGCATCCCTATGAAATTAGCATCAAATTTTCGAAATAATTGCATTTTTTTGAAAATTATAACAACTACCTAACTGCCTTAAATACCAATTTTGTAAAACTGATTTGCAAAGAGGGTAATGAAATTAGGAAAATGAAGACAGTGGACAGTAAAATTGTTTAAAAATTGTATACAGGGTGGTACAAAAATCCCCTCGTACTTTCACATCAGAAATATATCAAAGCTCGATTTCTTTTAATGCAAACACACTTTTTAAGTCATTAGCAAAATCTTTGTCAAATTTAAGGAATAGTTTATAATACAAGTACTATTATACCCTACTTTTTTTAATAGGAGGAGTGATTAAATAAAACTATTACAGACTACTAATAAAGCAATTAATATAACAAAAACAATCAAATAATCTTTACAAAAAACAAACGTTGCTTTTCCCACCAGCTAAATTTAATTGCTAAAAGATCAGTTAAATCAGTTCGGGAATTGTATTATATCCAAAATTAAAACTGTTGTGGTTTGGTATAACGTACGCTATCGTCATTTGGATTTAAAGAAAACGTTAAACAAAACACAATAACTAGTTTACTGGCCCTGTATAAACAGGGAAATTACAGATAAAACTTTGAATTGCCAAAGTTGCGTCTTCACTCCTTAATGTCCATTGGAGGATCCAACTGCCTTGTGGGGCAAAAAAAAACAAACTTTTCAAGACATTAGCAGACGCTGGAGTTCGAAATTTCCTCTATAATTATTTCAGGGCAGTATTCAAAATAAAGGTAAAGAAAACAACTTTCATATTGTCTTTTTCTTTTTGTAATGATGGCACTGTACAACAATAACCGTATAAAGATTGCTCTCAAAACCTTATAAACCGGTCGATGAGGTCTGAATAATTTAAACAAAATATACAGGAATTGTACCGATTAGCTTTCTTGTTCTGGATGAGCTAGGTTGTAATCCAGGGCTCTCTGGATTGCTGGAGGAATTGGAGGTGGTGACGGTGCGACAGGGAGATGCGCTCCGGAAGGCTGAAAGCCATTCCCGTCGGCGACGTACTGCAGTTGAATAGGTGTACCCTCGGGAGAGGTGTACGCAAAGTATCCCCGTACTTCCTCCTCCTCGGTTTGCGGATTACCAGCGTTCTTCAAGACTCCTTGTTCTTGGGCCGCGATGCCGTTGCCAGTTTCGTAGGAATATTGGTAATTGCCGTCAAAACCGACGTCGGACTCCTGCTTCAAGATCGGGACAGGTTCGTTTCCAGCTGGGACTGCACTTGCAGTGGCCAGAATAGCAGAAACCTAATTAGGTAAGGGGATATTAGAAATAAATGCAATTTATGCTTCTGCATAAGTTGTCTGCCGCCAAAAAAACAAACCTCTATAAGGCAAGTGAATTGGTTACGCGAAGACATTCAAAAATACAAGTATGTGAGCAGTAACCTTTGTTAAAACTAATACAACAGCATGGCGTTACGCACGATAAACATATATGGTTTTAGTTTGCTTCCAACAAAGAAATTTTGATTGTTTATTCTATTTTTAATGCTAAATAATAGACTGATACTTTACTGCAACGTTTAACAGATAGTATGACAAATGAATACATATTAGTTCAGTGGAAAGATGAAGTACAAGCTGCCGTATATACGTAAAACTTTTACCAATTATTAAAAATATATATAAGTACTGCTGAAAACCTAAATAAATTGGAATGTCTATTCAAGATTGGATTATTATTAAGCTTGGCAAAGGGTAAGGTAAATATGCCATACACAACGGTAATAATTGGGGTCGGTACCATTATGACACCTACTAAGTTACCTGAAGTAATGGGAATATCGATAATAAAGATTACCACAGCAATTGTTCAAGAACAATGAAACTCAAGTAAAACATAACAACTCCTCCCTGAAAATTCTAAAAAAAAAATTACTAATATTGAAGTAGAACAACTAAATGAGAAAATAAATTAAAAACATTTCTACCTTTTTATCTGTTTGAAGAATAAATGAATAGAACAAACTTTGAATGGAAGTGTTTGTGTTTTTTGATTCAATATGTTACTGCAATACAAACGTCAAAGTGGATCATCCAATATTTAATGAAAAATCAGACGAGAAACCGCTGTACTAAAATTGCATGTTGCGGTTTGCGGTTTCGTCATCTAGCATCGCTGTACCATTTTTCAACCGTATGGAGTAAACGCTACAACCGTCACTGCAACTTAATTTTTTAGATAATAATTAATTCATTTCTGACAATTAGGACGTAATGGGCTAGACTGACAATGCAAGTAATTGAGCGTGTGTTCCAACTTCAAAGGAATCGTTCGGTTACACTACCTCAAAAAAAGGAATAAAGGCAATGCCTGAGTATTTTAATATGTTCACGTGCGATGTAATGTTTAGTCACTTTCACGAGTTGCACGTATTTTACTAACTATTTTAGCTAAGAATGATGCTTGAGTACGATTAGAAAAATGCACAGATCATAATGATACTGATGACATATATCTTCTAGAATGATTTATTATATGATGATGCTAAATGTGTTATATATTTTATAAGAATATGAAGAAAATGTAGCAGATAACCACATAATCTGTCCAACTATTAGACTAAAATAAAATTGTTCTGATTCAAAATAAATCCAACCTTAAAAATGTAATGAGGGTATTAAGAATGTAAGGATATAATGCTGCAGCAGCTTAAAACATTCTGTAAATACACAGCATATATGCACCATCCCATTCAAGCATCACATGCACATAAATGGTAAATACTGAGTTGTGAATTAGAAAGAAATTTGCAGGTATACGGATCCTACTGCTCTCATAATTAGTCTTCATAAAATTGTCAGAACACACTTTCACGCACCGACCTATTATAAAAGTCAAGGTGTAGATGTTAAAATTCGAAGGTCGCAAGAAGATTTATGTACTGCATAGGATGAGCATCGGATTAGCTAACGGAAATTCGCATGAATAATTGATTTCTTGGTGTTCCAGTTTACAACTGATATACAAGAAGGTTGAAGGTCGACTTCCAAAATTTGTTGAATTAGGTACACTATCAATTCTCGGCTTTGTTTGTATGTTTGTATTAACAAAGCTACTACTCCGTAATTTAAATATCTCAATATTTGACCTAGGAGAACGTGTAGTAATAAAGCTTCCTTAATATGTTTAAAATTAATTATTATTATCAACTTTAACTCTCAATTAAATTCCGATTATATCTAGACAAACCGTGATAGAAAATTTTTATAAGAAATAAGCACATGGTATATGCCAGTGAAGCTAAATTACTGCCACAAGTGAGCCATCTAGTACATGAAGCATTATTATTAAAGGTGTTGAAGCGATTTATAAGCGAAACTCCTAAGCACAAAAAATGTACCACCCAATTCATTTCTTATTGTACCAAAAAATCCACAACAATGTTAACATAGCATACTTACAAGAAAGACGAGTTTAAGTGCCATCATGTCGTGGTATACCACTGATAGGTAAACTGTTAATGGTACAGTAACAGACACTTCATCGGGAATTTATACAACACCTTCTCTCCCCATTAATACCACTATGTCGCAATTGGCAATATTCAGATGTGGTTTAACGACAAGAGTTCTTCACACAGAGCGCATAAGATTTGGCATGTCTCCAAGGTTTGAGGTGAACGCTAACGCAGTACGCGAAAACTCGAAAAATCGCAGATTATGTCTTCTGATATAAATGCCAAATGCACTTCGTGAATATCAAAATTGTGGGTGTAATATTTGAAGAAGCAAAAGAGAAAAAAATCCTGGTATATTCGACGTCATTTTTCAGGAAATCCATAATAAAATTTGAATGGTAGTTAATACATACTCAGAAGACTCATAACGCTTATATTCTGGTACGGCTGATTACAACAAAATTACTATAATCTTTTGTTAGGTATGTTCAACTACCGTGTTTAAGCGCCAGGAATTACCAATATAAATTTGAGAAATAAGTAAGTATTCTACAATCTTATAGGAGTCTGTTTCTATTCGGAATCTTTTAAATGCTTATAATTGTGCTTGATATTGTTGTGTGGATTAGTTGGAACTGTCTGTCAGTTTGTTCGGAATTAAATATAGTAGAAACGTTCTATACACAACATTTAAGGAAGACCTATATGACGGTTAATTTTACCTGAATATGTGGTGATTTCGGTATCTCATTAAAAGAATGTATAAAATACTAATGAGTACTAATATTTTGTTATATTGTAGAAGAAATGAACAGCTAATTAAACAGAAGTACAAACTTACAAATGGTAAATAGATTTCAAAAATATTTAATATCTAAATCAGTGCCTGTCAGCCAGTTAAACTGTACTACATTTATAATGGAGTAAGGAATGATATGTATTACAAATCTTTCTAATTTTTGACGCTGGTGAAGGTTAACAAGCAATTGAGCAATTTAATTTAGAAATTCCACATTTGTAAGGTGAAGGATGATACTTCATGATCACCGGCAAGTCTCAAGACGAATTTGTGTTCCAAATTCGAGTCAATAATAACGATGCAAGCTACCAAATGTAATGGTAGTAATTATTCTTTAAATATAAGTATTTTTTAGTGTTGTGTAGTTTGTAGCAGCAAAAATAAACTATGGGATAGAATAAGTAGCATAGTAATCATTGCAAAAATCCGAAAGCGCCATGTTATCACACACACTGATGGGTAATAATTTTTTATTAAATATGGAACATTTTGTGCTAGCTACCTGAGAATTACAAATTGTTAGTTATTCGACTTTCAATAAAAAATTTGTACTGCAAACTATCTAGACGGTACAGTAATCATACACAAGATAACGATTGCGCGCTAGCAATACTTTTAATGAAAATTGTAACCAACACCCAAAAACAGCTTCATATAATTAATTTTGTGGCAGTAGCAAAATGCAGTGAAGGGACAAACGCATGGAAGTTCTTCAGATATAAACGTTGAATTGAGAGTCCAATGAAAAGGCACGTCAGACTAACTAATGCACAAGTGCATAAGAATTAATACTACCATTCATTAAACATTGCATTTCATCATCTTCGAGCAAAAGTTGCAAACGATCCTTGACTATTAAATAACTACCTAATTTATCTTCAAGAGCTATGCTGTAATAAGGAGTGGGCCAATTTTATGCTACAAGAGGTGCTCGGCCAGTTCTGCTAACGTACGTGTTCAGATGGGAGTTTAGCGACCAGGCGGGAACGTCTAATTCTTAAGTATTTTCCACCTTTAACTAAATCAATATTTAATTTTGAGAAGAGTCAGTTAATATATTAAAAAAAGACTGTTCACAGCCACTTCGTGGTAAGTAATATGTTCAATATGTTTATGCGGTTTTTACCAAAAATTAATCATGCTCAAGTTTCCTCACGAGTGCTAAAGGTTAAAGAAGTCTACTGAAACTCACACACAATAGTAACAACTTTGAACCAGGTTGAAGCTATATACATGTGTTAGAAACAATTCATGTTGTATTATAACGTCAATGGAACGACCATTTTTTTCTTGGTTACTGGGGATTGCTACTTTATTTATTTCTGTTTCACATCTGCATCTGTATACTGAATTTGTATTTATAGATTTATTACTTACTTTTATATTTATTAAAAATGAACGTTAAAATATCTACCTACGATAAGTAGCTTTACTTTATAGCTGTACCATAAGAGTTACTAAGGCTCACTGTATCACAGTAGTGATTCTATCGATTATCATAGTTCTATCCTCCTAGCATTACAAATGAGACCACCATTTTTTTTCAGTAGCGAATAAATCAGCTAGTGAGTTGCTTAAATACATATGTTTATACATAATATAATACCCACTTAAATATTTCAGGACGTTACAAATATAGTCTTAATTTTTTACAACATATATTAGCCAACCCGTAAATGAAAAGTTCTTTTCCACCTCAGTGCATCACAGCATCAATACATAAATGCTCTGGCACTATTTAAACATAGCGTATCCGATATTAATTATGCGGTAACAATGCGGTCAGTCGAGTTATGTAATTATTTATTTACTTATGTCCAAATACGTTTTGATTTAACCTGTTTTTTTCAATGTCAGACAAAAGATTCAAAAGTCAATGGGATGCACAGACGTCCCAGAAACATAATTGCTGCCTATTAATATCACTAGCATTTAAACTCGCTTTCTATTACAGACAAGAGCGATCTCTAATATAAAGTTTCCGCCAATTGCCTAATATGAAAACACAATTATTAAATAGGAAAACCCCATTGTACGTGTACATTTTTTTTAATGTGGTTTACAAATAACTAGTTATGCTTGTTTAGAGATGAATTACCTTCCGAAATGTAATAAAACAATACGTATTACTACATGTCCTTTGACAGACGTAGTATGAGGTATATGAGATAAAAATACTTATTTATTTAGCTTTATTTGTAGCGAATAATAAAGTAATAACACATTTCGCATGAAGCTGTAATTTATTTATCCTTATTTTTGCACAAGGATCTGACCGAAAAAGCCCTATGCTTGTACCTGTGCGGTAGGTTTAATTACGTTCGAAAATTGAGGCTGCTCTTTACACCCCGATTTGAGTTTGGAGGATTGACACTAGATTAGGACGTGTAAGCTGTTAAATAATAAATGTCTGAAGAAATAGCCAACGAATATTTATTAAACATAAGCCTATGCAAGGAAGAAGAGTATAAAACGCTAAGCGTTCACATATTTTTCAAAACTCTGCGCAATATTTTTCCAGAAGCCGTTTTTGGTATGCTATCTACCACAACAATTCCACCGGTCAGTCTTTTGTAGGCAGCTACTCGCGCAGCAACGAATTCCTGTATATCATCAGTTTTCACTCTCACGTCATTTTTTAATACTACAAATCCTTTAGGTGCTTCTCCATGAATAGGATGCGGAACTCCAGTTACTGCGGCATCAGTCACGGCATTGTGACTTCTCAACACCGCTTCCAATTCAGCTGGCGCCACTTGGAATCCTTTTACCTGGACACATGAAACAATGGTATTGTATTAAGTCGTTAAAATTGTTCTTAAAATACGCATATATAAAGCAACCACGTTATAATATGTAATAATTTTAAGTATAACTATCTATATTAAAATTTTGTTTTTTTAAGTTACGCATTGGCATATGTCTTGGAACCCAAATAATAAATCAACTGCTAAGAAGATTGCGAGAACATGAGTGGCGTGTCAGAGGGAAATGGACAGTGGTTCTTGTCGGGACAAACGATTGTCTCCAAAACAAACTCAGGACGAACGGAAAAATCAGGCAGCCGTATCGTCGCCTGTTACATAAAATTAAACAGTGCACACCTAAAAGGATAGATAGATAGCACATTGCCACCGTTGGTTCATAATGATTCCTTGGCAATGGATGACAACATCAGGCTGAACAGACCAGAGGAGATGGGAAACCTGAGGGGACAGTTTTCGAGACGATTTTGAGTTACGACAAGCCCATTTTAAGGACAAACCTAAGGAATATTTTTTAAGGGATAAAAACGATAAGAACTTGTTGTTTTGTTCATTGTCAGGTCAGAAATTATCGGCTTTTACCTCGTACAAAATGGAATGACAAGTATACAACCAATTCAAGCCTCACCTTAATCAATTCCTTTAGTCTGTCAGTTATGTAGAAATTTTCATCTTTGTCATAATGGGAAATGTCTCCTGTCCTTAGCCATCCACCCTTTACCAGAACTTGCTCAGTTGCTTGTTGATTTTTGTAGTAGCCCTTCATTACCTTAAAATACAGTAACAGTTAATGACGTCGTAGCAAATAGCAGATGCGGCTGATTTCTTGAAACTCGCTTTGTAAGGCATTTCAAACACTATATTTCACAGATACGGTAGTTTATTTTTGTTTTTGGGACTACGGATGATAGCGAAAATTTTAACTGAAGAGAAAATAACAAAGTTTCTTATGGAAGTAGATATCACATCTAGTTGCTTGTAAAGGTTGAAATATTAATTATAGTTCATTGAATTTTCAAATATTGTTCTTTAAGTTTTATTAAAGTTGGGAATTTTCACCACCTGTAGGCCCAACAGATTTATTCAGTCGACTGTAGATGATTTAAAAAATACCAAATACTGAGAAGTCTCTTCAAGAAACATTTGAATGGATTGGCATTAGAAGAACAAATACGTCAAATTTGTTCATTATCTCCGCAAGTGTAAAGAAGCTGCCTCCATTTATTGCTGTACATTAATGACAGCATTTATGGTTTTAAAGCGAGAAAAAGAATAAATATATATCAGAAATAACCGAGAGCATTGTAATTCAGATCAAACTTTATAAAAGAACTAATCTTACTTGAGGGCCTTTTACAAGTAGTTCTCCGGGCTGACCAATACCCAAGCCAGGATGCAGCGGATCATCTTCAGGGACGATTTTGCATTCCGTATTTGGTATTACGATACCACTGCCACCAAGATTAGCGGCGCTTTCTACCTTGCTCGACTGCAACAGCACCATGGGCGATGTTTCAGTCATTCCATATGCCTGAAAAACGTTAAGTTTTCCTTTCGTTTTATCGCTAATTTTCTGCATATCTGTCACACCGAGAGGAGCGGCGCCACATGTTAAAACMCGGATGGYGCTAAGATCCTCCCCTTTTATACTGGGATTATTTGCAATCATGAGAACTGCAAGATAAGTATATTAAGTGATCTTATAACATAAGGCTCCCATGTTCCGTTACCCATTGGTGGCACACTAAAAATTATAGTGGGCTTGTGCTTCAAGAGTTCTTTAAATGGTTGCGAACCAAATGTTCGCATAGTAATCAGCTTGCAACCCATAGTGATCATATTCAAGAGCACCACTGATAAACCATATATGTGGAACATGGGCAATATTATAGGAACAACATCCTGATGGCTCCCTGAAATTCAACCAATTGCCTTATATCATTAGATAAGTGCATGTCTTTGAAATAACTATGTGTCGGGTTCAAAATCATTGGAAATGTACAAAGTACAAACCGTTATATGTGGACAATAACAAGCCAGTACTATTTTGTCGACCATCTTGGGCTGAACTTCAAAAGATCTGGTGAACACTCTACAGGAGGTTCATCAAAGAAAAATATAATTGTTTCCCGATGGCTATTCTGACTGCTACACATTAGTTTGTTCCAATCTTTCAATATATTTGTTATATACTATATGTCTTCTATATATATTTGTTGTATATGCGATTCTAGACAAAGAGATGAAGATCCATCCGAGATAACCATATGTAGTGATAATCACCTGCATTTTTTTACAAAGCAGCACCACTCGATAATTAATTAATATTATTTTCCTTGAATTAAATGCCTATATACTCGTAAATAAGCGAGAAATATTAATATTTCCTGTGTGTTAATTTAATTTAATTTTTTTACAATTATGCATTTTTAGACAAATTTTCGTCGTCACCAAACAATCAGGATCTAAGATTTTATATAATTACCTTCAGTATCCAAGTTCAATCGTAACTCCGGTAAATGAATTTGTTGAAGGTTCGAGACGATGTTTCTATGAGTAAGTTCAACACCTTTCGGCAGACCTGTGGTGCCACTAGAAAAGGGTAAAAGAATAGTTTCGTTTGTACTGTGAAGTTTAGTAAATACGTGTTCAGAATGTTGTTCATCGCACGCCTCATCAAAATCGATAGTTTCAGAAGGCCTACCTTCATCCTGCTAGAAATAAAACGTATATACATTATATGTAGCGAATATAAGATGTTTTACCTGTTCTTTGACAACTATTACAATCATTCTCTCCCTTTTACCAGTAAGTTTCAGGGCACTCCATAGTTTTCTTGTTGTAAATAAAACAGTAGGTTCACTAATAGCAAATTGCTTTGCTATTTCATCTGAAACGTAACAACGCACTTAATACTGAGCACTTTGAACTACTGGAATGCGAATTAAATATCCAGTGTATCCATAGAAATTATTGAAAGACAATGGAATAATATCAATTTACTTAAGTGGACTGAAGTATCGAATACATAACAGTTTTGGTAAGAAGTTTCAAACTACAAGGATGCGTCAGATAGTTAAATATTTTTGAGTTAGCAGAATTTTCATTACAGTTTTTAATGTTCTCATATTATAACGCTGAAGTTGAGCGACACTTTAGCGCAATAAATAACATAAGGAATGGAATCAGAAGTAGGTTACAGTTACCTATTTGTTACAGAGAAATGGATATCTTTGTTTAATAGTGCATATTTTAGGAATCTGTGATGTTTTATAAGATTTATGTTCTGTTTTAAAATTATGTTTTTGTGTTTTATTTGTATGTAATAGAAATCAGTTAAAATTAACTTTGTTTACAAGCATCGTTTTTTAAGTGACATAATTTCATGAAGATAAATACTATTTCAAGGTGAGAGTAGATCACGTGATAGGTGCATATCCAGGAGATAACAAATATACGATACTGATGTATTAAAAAATACATTGATGCTTTCAGCATGTGACGTTTTAAAACTTTAGGAGATGAAGACGGAATGGAAAAAAATAAACCAGCTATTTTTGATACTTAGCTAGCTTAACCCAAGATCCAACATCTTTTTCTTCCTATTTTTTAGCCTTGAAAAGTCCGTTTGTTTGCAAATAATATGAATGGTTTAACAGATTGCATATCTTTAATTATGTGGAAATATCACATAATACAACCCTACCCTACCCTACCCTAGAAATAAAATATGTATTGGAACTATCAGTAATATTCTATACAAATATATGTTTATGGTGATAAAAAGAGCGTGATTTCTAAAGAAAATACAAAAAGCAAGTCATGGTATCATTATAGCATTAACTGTCCACTAAACACAGAACTTATCAGTTCGCAGACAGACTATCAGGCGCCAGCTGTATAAAGTTAACCTACACTTTGTTATCTCGAAGGGTATGACAAACAATAAAATAACCTCTGGCAAAATACATCAAAGGAGGCTGCCTTGTACTATATCAATTTAAAGATTAAATTTCTTGGCGGAAAGGTTAGTAAGTTTAATAAATATGTAATGATCTACCTGATGTGAAATCTTTTGTCTACTAAGGAACTACAGAATAAACGTTGGATATTGATGTCATGATTCCAATTTAACCACCTATATACAGCAAGCAAGAGACGCTCACGAAAATATTTGATAAGCATGTTTATCGCTATAACAGAATCCATAAAAATTCCTTTACGCACCTGCTGTATACGTGGGATTTACGGTGGTTAACTGTAGTCCAGCTTCAGCAGCACCAAGTATCAAGATTGCATATTCGGGCAAGTTGGGCAATACTGCAGCTATAACATCACCAGCTTGCAGTCTCAAAGATGTCCTAAGAAATCCTGCAAGCGCTTTACTCTTTTTATACGTTTCATAATATGTATAAGACCTTCCAGATTCGAAGCAAACCTAGATGACGAAAGCTTAGCTCTACAAGTACTATTTAAATTATTAACTACTTACTAATGCAGTCTTCTCAGGCCATTTGTCCAAATTCTTCCACACATATTCACCCAAAAAAATGTCCTGTAGATCAATATCCGGTAGCTTTGATCTTATTACACTTGCTTGTGTTGTTTTTTGTCTTATAAAACAGTCGATACGGATTGGAAATATCCGATTCCTTTTGAAAAATTGTCGAGAAACAACTGTTAACATTTTAACGCACTACTCTAAACAACAACATAAAATATGAATTCGTTTTATCTTATTATTTAGATAACATTAGGAACCTTGCACTTAGCGTGCGTATAATAACCATTTCAGATAATAATTGCCACGAACATGAAGTATCTAAATAGAAGGATGACGATTAATGCCATGAATTGAGCAGCTAATAAATTAGAATTTCAATTGTAACTATAACCGTTTCTGCTATAACCTTCTGTTACTTGCATTAATTTAGGGGACTTGCGGGCAAGACAATGCGAATCATTCGCATATACATACGTTTCTATTCTTTATTCGTTCGCTACACGAATATGTCAAGTGGTCGCGGGGCAAGCCAGTAGTTCCGACGTTTCAGTGTGTGTGTATCACTTACATTATTCAGTTACTTTCAAACATTTTTTCTATTTCCGGTATAAAGTCGTCTCGACAGTTGTTGCTATGAAACTCTAACAGTTAATGATAAATTTTCATTAGAATACGCTAAAAAAATTACAATAGGGCAGTTAAATCGCTACACCACGATGTAACAAGTTGTAGGCTGCTATACAGTAAATTGATTAATAAACCGTTGATAATAATTTAGGAATTTAGAATGGAAAATTGTAAAATTGGTCATCAGAAACAAACAAAGCTTTGTGTAGCATTCGTGATAAAAATTCGCTCAACAAAATTGAAAAAAGTACAAGGTATAGTATAAGGATCAACGGAACACTCTAAAATGAGACCTCTCAAATGCTCCAAAGAGAAAATAATCACTAGTTAATTACAATTATGTTAGCAGCAGTACATAATCAACTTCTTTTTATTACAAAATTGGTCCCTTATGACCAAGATTCGATTGAGGAAAAATTTTAAAAAAATGTGGTAGATGTAATTTTTGCCATCATTTTCGGTCCATTAGAAAAGCATACTGCACCAATGACTAAAATTATTGTAATCGCGTCTGATGCATCGGACCAAATATTTACATTATGGGATGTTTGTCTCATTCTTTACATCTATGTGTGTCAGCAATTTGCAAATGTGATTGCCGCGTAGATTTTTAAATTAATGTCAAACACGGTAGCTAAAATATTTCAATTTCGTGGTAGCTATACTGGTAGAGGAATAGGAGCACTCCAAGCAAATTCATATCTTCATAAAACTTCATAACCCCATACAGATTATGCATAAAACTTGTGATTATGAATATTTTTAACAGCTATCAAAATACATAAAAGATTTAAAACAAAAATCGTGGGGCGCATATGCATGCATCAGTTATCTGTTACCATACCAAACCAAATAGTGAACTTAAATAAGAATTGACGCTTAAAAAATTGCAGGAAGCCCACAATTCCATCTCCCATTGTAATAGACAAAAAAACCCTTTGCTTTAAATTTTATTGATAAGGAACAATATGTCATGCAATGTGATTCAAATGGAGGTTTTCATACGCTGTCTTCGGGGTAAACAACTCCCACCTGTCTACGCAGTTCATCCATAAGTTGGGCAAGTTGAAGGCTCTCTGCATGAGTAATCTTGGGGCATTCTGTTAATCCTGCAAGGTGTTCATTTTTTATATTACTGCAATACATGCACAAATTCGAACTTTTCATTTACCAGCTTTTATACATCGATGTACTTCTTGGACTTCATACGACAGACCTGACGCTGCAGGAGAATTATATTTCGTCTTGGGGAGTTCAAATTSCTTTCGACCTTTTGGCMTTTCTAGAGAAGACGGATGCCAGAAATCTTGGAGCTAACAAAACAAGATTTAAAACGTTGTTATACTAATCAAAACGGTAGTTATTATTTTTTTGTCAAATTTACTTTACAAGATTTGGAAGACTGGATTTTACTTTTAGAGTTCCCTTAGTTCCAACAATAATCCCTTGGTTTGGCAATTGCAAGACTGCACTAGTGGTAAACACTGCAGTTTTTCCACCTTCATATGTAAGTATAGCGGATGTCGACTCGTCCGTTTCGCATTGATTTAAATGTCCAGTGGCTACAACTTTCGTTGGTTTCATTCCCCTGAATATAAACTGTTGAAACTGTAAACAGTACACCCCCAAATCTAGGATGGTGCCGCCTCCTAATTCCTTTGCACTGCAATTGAAAATATAAATATTATAATTTTTGGCTAGGTCAGATGCAATAAACATTCCCAACTAGGATATATGAGCTTTAGTGTTCCTCTGTAGGTATATAGTAGAAAGGTATATAGGGACTATAGGGACCAAACTAGGGACTTTATAGAAAGGCAATGCCATTTGTCAGCAACAAACTGACTAAAGCCCCTATTAACGTTTATACTTACTTTAGCCTGTCTATATGATTGAGTGGTCGACCAAAAGTAGCGCCAACGTACATAACTTCCCCAATTTCACCAGAGTCGATGATCCTCTTAACTTCATCATATACCGGGAAGCATCTCGACCAGACAGCTTCCATCAGAAATAGTTTTTTGCTTTTCGCTAATTCGATAAGTTCCCTTGTCTGTCTCTCGTTCATAGTTAGCGGCTTCTCGCATAATACGTGTTTGCCATTTTCCAGCATTAGTTTGGATACCTCCAAATGCTGAGGGTTTAGATTACCAACGTAGACAATATCTGTGGGATAGAATATTATTATGATTTCATTATCAAGGATTGCAATTGACAGAGGAACATTTTTAATCGCTTATGAAAACTTGTAAGAAAATATGCTGTTCAAATTTTAGCAATGAAAAACGTGTTTATTTGGAAAACAGCGGACACAAAAGACCTAAATCCCAGGAAATCTAGTAGTATAGTATGGTATTCCTATATACCTAAATAACGAAAATTGCGTTTTATATACATAGTGCAAAAACGCAATGCTTTTAGCGGCGTACCCCACCCCAGTAACATTTTGCATATATTTTCAATTGCTGTTTTTTTGTTGTAGTTTTAGTATTCACCACGGAATTTTCCGAAAACTAGAGTGAACTCGTAAATAACATCGACAATGACCGTAAGTTAATCGCTGTGCTTTTGAGGAGGATTTTACAGTTTTATGGTTGACAGAACAGTTTATGTACAACTATATGTACCAGGATTTTATCCGAACCTTCTGACTTACACCTTTAGAAGTATGGGGGTAAAAAATATAATGCGAATAATAAGTGAGAACGGAAGTAAATAATGAAGCAAATTTCAAAATAAATTCACGAAACCACACTGAAAAAGAACACCGGAGCAAGAATCTGTTCGTTGAGCATATTTTCTTATAGTATAAATATCACTGGTTTTTTCTAGTTTGTCTCTATTATGATACCTACTCTATCAAGTACTCACCGACTTCTTCATCCTTTGCCAGATTCCCGTAATTGCCATAGGCTTTGGGAATATTGTAAGTTTTGGCAAATTCTTCAGCTCGACTTATGTCTCTGGCCGCTACTGCAACAATCTTATTTTCTTGTGGATGCACGGAAATAGCTTGTGCAAACTGGTTGCTTATTTTTCCAGCACTTACAAAACCCCATTTCAAAGCCATTGTCAAATCAAACGTACTAATCGATTTTAGGTGTTATCCGCCTCGTCCGCGTGTAACTTTAGAACTACTGGAACCTTATCGTCAATACTTACTTACTTTTTATCGGTATCAGTTCAACAGTGACTTGTAAATTTGAAAACAAATGTGCGATACGTCCGCAGCAAACGTAAATAATTTTTACTGGTGCAATAATGCCCCATAAATAACTTCTACTAAACGAAACACAAACTGTTTGAAACGGAATGCTGTTAAATATACCTACATTCTGTTTGCGAGGCTGCGGGAAGCGTTTAACGAAGCCGCTAGACGTCGTTTGTTGCAGTTTACATTTTAAATAACCAGTTGAACCAGAGGCGCGAACCTAACTGAATAGCTTACTGCTAATTAAATCAAGGAAAGGTTAACCATCGATA
Organism: Rhyzopertha dominica; assembly: GCA_025024175.1. Taxonomy (NCBI): domain Eukaryota; kingdom Metazoa; phylum Arthropoda; class Insecta; order Coleoptera; family Bostrichidae; genus Rhyzopertha; species Rhyzopertha dominica. The sequence goes on along the minus strand of QCXZ01000042.1, from coordinate 13,816,740 downwards.
GAAAACTGTTCTGCATAAGAGCTGGAGTTGAAAAGTTTGACAGCTTTCAACCTTATCGGCCAGTACACCACGAAAAAGCCATGTATCGTTATATCTTGAATTTAAGAAATCTACTTGAGAATTTATGTCATTAAAATACTCAACAGGAAACCAATCAACTGAGGAAGCAATATTATTGAAAACCGTGTGATCATCTGCCAATATTTTACTTTACTGGGACCTTAGGCAAAAAAACACTCACACAAAAATAGACCAAGAGATGATCGGACACTGATAAAAGCAATATGGTACCCTTTATGCAAAATGCTACACTTCTGCTAATTGATACGATATCTATCAATGTACTGCTACTAGCAGCTATTCTGGTTTCCTGCTCGACTATTTGTGACAGGTCGTACTTTGTTAAAATATGTAACAAAAATTTACAATTTCAACGATCGGGAACAAAATGTATCGTCCAATATTTCCAAAGACTGGTAACTTACATATGGTGGCTTGTTCACCACTCCGACGCAAAAACTCCGCTTATGGACCTTGATTTGCAACCATAACTGTTCCACCTTGTTGTTATTGTTTTTGGGTACATTTTCCATACATAATTAAACAAATCACCACTTATTTTATTAATTTAACTAAGTTTTGTAGAAATGGCATAAAGTGTTCAAACCTAACAACAACATTCGTAAATTAAGCAACTACATGTTGTACAAATAACACTAGCATACTGCAATATAACAACATCTATAAATTAAAAGTTTAACGATCAATAAAGCTTGATCTGACTTACAAATTGTGTCCAATTCTTTAGGACGTTTTAGCACGTTTTAAGCAGTACTAACATAAACCATAAAATGAATTTAGACCCCAAAGCAAATTGTCGTTTTTTGACTATGCTTCGTAACACTGCAAGGTTTCTTCTGTCGCACAAGGATGTTATTGTCTGCCAGAAATATAATTATAGCTGGGTCTGAATTATATTAGATCATGGATTCACGCCATTGTTCTTTAGAATCCTTATTATTCCAATACGTCTTCGAATCTATAAGGTATAATTATAGGTAATATATACCGGTATTGCAAACGATCATTATACACACCCAAAACGGAATTTATATAAGCGCGTTTGAATGGCACACAATGATGTTTGAGATCAACAGGTACCTAAAAACATTACCAACTCTTTTGTAAGAGCCGCTTTGATGATGTTTTGTTAGGTGCTTTTAACCACTGAACTGCGAAACTTAACTATTATTTCGGTTAAACAGCATTAACAACAAAACTCATGGATTCTTGCAGTCGATCTTAATAAACAAACGAGCTAAAAACGCTTTATTATAATGATCATCACAACTTTATATATCCGTATCTGCCAACTATACTTGTCGGAAAGCTTTAAATTCTTTCAGAAAACATTTTAGGTTGACTAAGCAAAATTTTGAGCCCTTCATTCTATGTATCCTAAGATAAGAATAGTAGAATGATTAGACATAAAACTGCCACCATAAAACTTAAGAAGATATTGCCACTGCATTATGGAAAACGATTAGGAAATTTGCATTACTAACTACTAAATGCAATCGTTACAAACGAGCAATCTTTTTGATATTTAATATGACTGGTATGTCTGCAAATATGCACGTAACCTTAGCACCTCCTACATGAGCAAGGTTAAAATGTCAGAGCAACGAAGAATTTATGATTTACCATTTGTGTTTTGGAGAGGTTCAACAGGAACAGTCTTGTTGTTTAAACGCTGAACGAGCTGGAGCTAAAGTGCCATGGGCACTGAAAATGCTAGCGAATGTATACCTGACGCATCATAGACGTGATGGTGTCAGTGGGTAGACGCGCAACGATGGCTACAAAGATGTGCAACATGAAAAGTGCAAGGATACACGGTACCCTTCCAAAATGTCTGCGATATACGGTATATTGATATCGTAAATAAAGGAAAAAGATGTACTTTTTTGATTTCTATTAATATATTCACATGCTTCTCTTCGTGTCTAATAATCTCAGATCTAAACTCTAACAAGTTTTTTGCCAATTAATGAAATAAAATGAAAGCTCACCACAATCGAAACAGAACCATTAAATATCGTGAAAGCATTTTAGTGTCAGTAATTTTCGAAAAGAATGTCAGTTCGTTTCGATTCAGCACATCTGCAAAATTGCGTGTAGATGCATCATCTCGCTCACAAGTTTCCATTTAATCAAAAGTTAATCGAAAACTAGACAGGAAAAAGCTACGAAGCCTTGCTTTAATTTTATTGGCTCTATGAGATGTGTTATTCAAAACGGGTCATTCCATTCAAAATAACAAAGTTGTTATCAATATATCGGATTGTTACAGGTAAACTAAAAAATTTTCCACCTTAACCATTAATCTAGTTATGGTAAACTGTTATTAAACTGCATAAACGACGTTATTGCCAATGAAGCTGAGTAGCATTTCTGAGATACTGATGGCTTTAAAAGGCTAATAACAATAATGTTCTATTTTTAGTTATTAATTAAGGCATATTTATGCTTAAACCCCATTCCTAATATTATTTGAAATACCTTTCGATACAGTAACTTAGCGATCGGTAAGTTAAAATCTACTAGTCTACATAATACTAAAATAGCGCATATTTTCCGTATTTTACAAGATAAGCAACTGCATTCACGAAGACATTTCCGGGAATAACACAGTGGTGGAAAGATAATATTGACTATTTATTTAAAAGTAGCGTTCAGTAATGCTTTCACTACAATATGCATTTACTTTTAGGCAGAATCTTAAAACTGGTACTTAGCGACTGTGCATTTTGTGGTCAATAACCTTAATTAATAACTTCTTTTCCTCTTTCAGTCTGCAAATGTATAAATTAACTATAGAAATGATTTGCGTAGACACGGACGATCATTTTATGTAAACACATAAATATATTAATTAATTATCAGTAACGATCGTATTTTTAATCAAATCTGGATGAACCTTTTCGTATTGTAAGTGTTACATAATGATTTAACTACAACATTTGAATGGAAATTTATATACACGTACATATTGCATCATTTCTTCCCATATTGCTTCTATACACGAGGATGCTTGTGATATTGTCAAGTTGTGATCATTATATGCTAATATAGCGCTTTGTAAAGTCAAAAACAAGGAACAGATAAGCTGTTTACGAGTGCTGTTCGTATTCCATATCTAAGCGTGGTTAAATAAAATATACTTACTAGACTGACAGTTGTCTTATCTCTATGGCATTCTTCTAAATCTAAACATGTTTCTGGAAATATCCATTTTAATAGATTTAATCAGCCAAGGATGTTCCTTCGGTATTTTGACATTGATACTAATTGCAGGATACAACTTTTGTAACGTTTATGTCTTCGAACCTAGTTGTTAAGGTAAAAGTAACACTTACATAGCTGTCAATGTAAACTATAATAGAGCACTTGTTATTCACGTGTATCAACAATTGGTTGATGATGTACTACATGTTCGGAACACCCCATATAATGGTCAGTTATTTTATGTAACACATTATATGTAGGTAACATCATTTAGGTTTTCTAATTTTCGTTAACGGTTGCTGACAAATGTTAGTTGGCCTATAACCCATAAACTTGTTATTATATCTCCTACATTCATTTGGTTCACTCACAAATGTCACTGTTACAACACTGAATAGTGTGTTATCCACCATAATAGGAGTTAGTACATTATTACGAGCCATAATTGAAAGTGTATAAAGAAGAGAAGCGTTAAAAACCAAGATGCTCGGAAAATACGCATGTAGCTGTCCAAGTAAAGAAATAACTGTCCTCCACAACTGGGTCTAGTCGTTACACATGGAGATTGGAAAAATCTTCGGAGGTTTCATTATAATTCATTAATGGACGCCTCTCATGATGCCCTTTAAACGGTTCGTTTTCAGTTTCTGCGGTAACAATTTAAATCCTTTATAGGCTTGAAGAAAGGATCGTACTTGCTATTGCCTTAGTCGCACTTCACGGACGTTTAGTCTTAAAGTGCACTTTAATGTTTTCTAATCTAGTAATTAATAATCTAAAACTTAACTTTTGACTTTTAACAATGTAGGTAACAACTTGATAGCCTATTAGTCAAGAGAAATCAGTACAGCAATTGGAGGTCGATATGGTTTCCCGTTGTAAAGCTGTACTGTATAAAATAACAAATAACAGATAAGCGCTACTTGTTTGACAATTATTTTAATTTTGTAAATAAAGTACTTAAACAGTGTGCATTCAATGTGGTGGTTTTGATGGCATGTAATGCCATATAGCATATGCTACTAGTATAAAGCACTTGCTACTGACAGTGTGTATACCTTCTTTAGCCATCCAAAATAGCAAACATATTTTAATTATTATAAAAAATATGTTATTTATGTATTTATGTTGTTGAAAACCTAAAAAAAAATAAGATTCCTGCAGAACTACCCCACCTTATTCTGCTCAACAATTCAAGATTTGCAACGATCATTGATTAGAGCAAAATTTAAAAACGGCAAAACGCTTTAGAGATTGTACGCGCTCATTGGGTTATGTTAAAACAAACCCGAACCCCTGTAAAAATATCATAATGTCATTTTCAAATGCAAATAGACTGCAATACAAAATATGAAAGAAAGTGCAAGGTAAATTTGCAATTAACATTTATATTCAATAATTCACATTACAATGTTCTTTTCAAACTTTTTTTACGAACTTCTTTAACTTTAATTACAGTAATTACAACTGCATGCGCAAGTCTTGAAAGAATGGGCGCCCAGTATAAGTATGATTTAAGCTTCTAATTTTCAAACTTCCATAATAGTAGATGTTACTTTCAGGTTTATTTAAATAAATAGATGCGATGTTTACTAGTGTCATTTAAAGCTGTTAGAACGATTTGTTGTTATCTAGACAACCATTAAGGTAAAAAACATGCTTCTTTGAATAAAACCACACATGTTCAATGTACCTTCCATAAATTTTGCGCATCTGTGTTTACAAAACATAACATCCATAACACCCATTCAAAACAAGATTATTTATTTATAAAGAAAGCGGCCACCAGAATGATTTTATACTTATTTTAATCAAACATTTTTTATCAGTTGATATGTAATGGGAGCAGAAAGAAGAGAAGTACAATACTTTAAACTGGCAAGAATGAGTTTACAATAATTTAATTTAACGAGCAATTGGTCACTTTAAAGTTGTTTCAAATATTAATAATCCTGTCCTAATAAAAACTACTTAACCATTTGACTTTAAATTTTTAAAAATATGTAACGTTAGTCTTGTACAACTAAACATGAGTTCGATTGTAATAAGGATTTTCATGCATGCAATGAGACATGTTTAGTTCTGTGTGGCTTAGCAGGGATATATAATGATTGGGTATATACTTTCATTACGATTATTAACGGTCACGAATAGGAAAATCCTAGTTTAAATCGATTTTTTTAACGGTTAGTCGAGGCCGATCCGATATGTTTTTGAAAAGGGAATTTATATCAGTCGCACCGGCTATGTGACAGTGTATTGTGCTCCTGCATATTACAACAGCTTAAAATATATTGAGGGCAACACAAACACACTATGATAAGTTGAGAAGCACAACCATATACAAAAGGGTACTAATAGGAAATGCTTGTACAATATTATTTGTAATATTTAAACGTAAGAATTACAGTCACTTACACAACAGCTTCTGCACGAAAATTCAATTACATGCCGTAGCTATTAAATTACAATTTTCATTACGAACCTTGATTACTGTGATGGATGTTCGTTTAATATATAATTTTTGTAACATGCGTTAAGTAAATTGCAATTTTACGTATGTCACGTTTTTTTTTCTGGGATATTGCACGTAGAAGTTCATCCTCGCCTAAAATATGTGACAGATCGTGTAATGTTGCTCGAATTAAAAGGAAGAGATGGTAATTGTTCGGCTTCGTATACGTATAATGTTGGTGAATCTCATGGGTGGGAAGGAGCGTCTTCTCTATATAAACGACACTCTCCTGAATTTCTTCCAAAGATATCATCAAGACTCTTAGATTTAGGGCACTATGAAATCGGTATGTGTACATAATACTATGGTGCCATTAATATCATTTTTGTTTTACGTTAACGTCAATTTTGGTTGTGCTAGATCTTGGGACTGGTGTCAGTGGCGTTCGTCGTCAGCCTTGTTTCGGGGCAAAGGGCTCCACAGTACCAATATACGAGGGGGCAGGAAATACCGATTGTAAAATACGCCTTCGATGGACCTAACCCGGATGGGTCCTATTCGTTCAAGTAAGCATACTTGCTTCACTAACAATTTTAATTGATCTTGTAAGGAAGTTGTAAAAAATATACTTACCTGTATGGCATAAAATTTTAATATACCTAAGTCTCATATAGTCATAAAATGTAAAGTGATGTATGTATCACCATGCTATGGCATATATATCGCAACTACTTAAATGGAGCCATTTTGCAAGAATAGCTGGGGTACAGTATTATTAAGTAAATTACTCGAAAAAGTAATTTAATTACTTTCGTTGTAATTGAAGCAAAAATTAATTATTTGCTCTACAATTGTAACTCATTTGCATTTGAATTACCCACTTTGTTACAATCACAATTACGATAGAACTATTTTGAATACTTCCAATCTGTGAAAAGTTTGAATCCGATTGCAACCAGTAAGCTGGTAGATACTGAAAAGACCGTCTCCGCAAGTAACACAAAATTCGTGTTTTAGCAACTAATTTATTTGGATTAGTGTCAATAGATCGACTAAATCCTCGGACGTACTAAACCCTACAAGATGCAATTCTATATTTTGACTCTTTCGACTATCGTCACTTAAAAAGCACATCTAGCTTCAATATGCTGTGGAATCAAAGCAACTTAACCTAAATCTGTTAAATTAGATTTTTTGCAAGAATATTTTATAGTTATGAAGCCATAGGCTATAACAAATATTATAGTTTAAACTTAACTGGACAAAGATAAAGAAAATCATGTCGCAGTTAGAAAACTCGTCATGAGTGAAGTCCAAGAACACTTTTTGCCTTCAAATGATAACCAAAGTCCTTGCGATTCACCTGTAGAAAATATATTGTCAATTTTCGGGTGCCGTTGAGCGAATGATTAGTTCCGGTGGTCAAATTTTGAAACCTAGACGAAACAATTGGTCAGATGAACAGTTTGAAAAACTTGTTCTTACGCCATAACGGTGATTTGTAATCTACATTAATATAATTAATAACTAATATAAGGTAGATTATTAGTTACTAGTTAGAGTTGTAAGTTTTTATATAAAAATAATTAGGATTATTAGTCCTGAATCGATTATAGGTAACTTTTTGAATTTTCTTTGTTGCAACTTTCTACTTATTCTTATTGATATTCTTATTGATTGTTTGAAAATACATCGAAGTTTGTAGTTATATTTTGAAGTAATTTTAACATCACTGCTTAAATATTTATTATAGAAGTAAACATTATCAGTGATGTTGCCCCTACTAATTTACTTGTTCAGTATAACTAGAGCAAGATAAAGTTTTGTATGGCCTATAATTTCAAAGCAAATAAGAATTACCGATCTTTGCTAAAACTGCATATTTACATCAAACCTTTTGATATATTTCTTTACACAACAGTTTCAAATTGAAAATAAATTGTAAGCTGCAGGTATTTGAAAGGTAGCTGGTAAGCGCATCCAACTAAAATCTACTAAGAAAAGGTCTTTCTCGCAACGAAGGTGGTTTAATACTTACATTTAAATCCAAAATCATTAGGTTATGTCCATGTTTAAAACGAACTATTTCCTGGTTTTTTTAAGCCTTGTGTCCATTGTTGTTCTGTCCTGATCCTTTTTGTGGGATACCGCCCTTGCATTATCACTACAGTATACACAAATGAATTGAATATCTGCATATTATTTATTCTAATATGTGCCCACACCAAGTTAACAGTTAAAATAATAACGGATCAGCAAACATCAAGAACGGCCTACCACGACTAAGGTTTTGAGAAGGGAATCCGTTTTCATTTATTCATTAATAATTTCGACTGAACGTTGTGACTGTGATAACGAAACATTTTGCTATTTTGCTAATCTGGCCAAGTAACACACTTATATTAGACCAATTAGGTACATACACCCTAATGTAGATTTATTATTGATTGATTACACCACCTTTATGTTATCATGACAATATAGCAAGAATTCAAAGTTTCAAATCTGAATCTTGTCGATGTGTAGATAGATGCAAAGCTTCCCAAAAAGGTTGTGATAGTTTTTACCCTACTACTTCAATTTAAACCTGTAATAAGCAAAATTTTGAAATGCCTCTGGAATCATCATATTTATCAGAGAGGAAGGGCTCTAGCACGATTAGGAAGGAAGTTTTAATATGAAATAGATCTAAAAAAATTGTTTCGTTTCGTCTGTAGAATATAAACAAGACAAATACGTATGTATGTATTTTTATAATAATATTCATTAAATATAGGTTGTTAAGAGTAATCATACTAGGTCCATAGTGCCTCTTACTAGCACCCTTAACTGAGCAACTGAATTTTTTACAGTGCTTTTGAGATAAACATTACCACTGATGATTTAAGATCTGTAAAATCCTTACCTTAAACTAAAAACACTTGGTCAAAATGGAAAATATACTGAAACAGCATCTCTGCAAGGATCACAACGAAGTTTTTCCTTAAAAAGCGGGTGGTTAATAAGCTTAAAATGTTATATTCTGTTAAGGTTTTTGTTTTCTGTAGTACTTCGGGGGCACTACATCAAAAACCCAAGCTGCATGTTATATTATTACATAATACATACTAAGAATTACAAAGAGCATAAAATATATTGATGCATATGATACGAAAGAACTGTAAACAATATGTGCTACTACCGCAATCAGTCGTGCAGAGTTCTTGTTTAACGCTGCTTGTATAATTCACCTCTAGGTAAGAACGAATACCACATCAATTACTTTTAAGCTTCGTGATACTCTTTTACAAGCTAATCATTACGGCAACCGGAGGATCCGTGTTATTTTCATAAAGCTGTCGCCTTTGGGGGCTCTCGTTATATTATTCACGTCCAGGTATGACTATGAAGTGCAATAATGTCGGATTAGGTGTGTTTTGAAAAGTAAGACAGATACTAAAGATCGCCTTCTGCTCGGCGAATCACGATATCAAATGTCAAATTTATGATCCGCCTACGTGCTGGATAAGAATATTTGTTAATAGTTACAGGTGCATATTCCTCGTGATTCCAATCGTTAACTTGAAGATAATGATTTTGCAAAACGGATCTTTTGTTTTACCGAAAGTATCTCAGGAAGTATAGGTCAAGGTTTCAGAAAATTTAAGCTGTACAAGGAAAGGATGACAGCATGAGGTCATGTTCTTTTGCATCCAGTAAGAATAGTAGTTAATTATTTAACTGAACTTATTTATTTATTAAACTGACAAATGAAGTGTTGGTATAAGTCACAAGTATAATGTAAGAAATCACTATTTTGAGAAAACTTATACATAATACTTAAAACATTATAACAGTTTTACTGGTTACGCAATATTGGTGTTATTTATTTGTTTTCAAAGCCAGCTAAAACTGCAGTATATTGTAAAAATTGCAAAGTCTACAGACTATTTCTCCAAGTTTTTTCATTTAGCCTCACTTATGGTTAACATATTTAGAAAATTCTGACTCAATAAATTCCCTACTGTAATCCGCCTTTTTAAATGTTTAAATGTTTTTGTATGTCGTATTTAAAAAATTGCTGATCATCGTTTGTGGGTGGAGAAGAAGCCACATGCTGGTAAATCATTGACACTTCAAAAAATAAGCATAGAATTTCTAAATAAAATGAAAACTACACGAAATTCACTTATTTGTTTAATGAACTGGCACTAATTAGTCCTACGTACTTTTTAAATTTTACATGATGTGCGTGTTTTTAAATTAGGTAGGTACATCGGAATGACTTCTAGCGATTAATTTGCAAAAAATATGATGCATTCAGGAGACATTTTCTCTGTTAGGCAACGAGTGGGCTGACTTATCTATGAAATGCAAATGAAGCTCACTCATCTATTAATAAGTGTATTAAGAATTCACGAACTGTCACGCTGCAATAATTGTGGGTTTAACGTTCATGAAAGGTTAAATTACAACACAAATTCATTCAAGGCAGATGGTGTCAGAACAGAGTCACTTTATAAAATATTTTTCACATAACGGCAATATACCAATCAAAAATGTTCCTTCATTCTCAAAGTAAGTAAATGCATTTCGCAATATAAACTGTTTAATAACATTAAAAAAGGTTGTGGCAATGGCAAAAAAGCATATTTGTTTCCTATGAGACCAAAACTTGTAGTAGTGTGTTTTCAAAATTCTTACTCAAATCGTCACGTCAGAAAATATTCATATTTCATTCAAATAATGTCATTTAGAAATAAACTTTTATCTAATACTTCATTTTTTTATTTTCAGTTATGAAACCGGAAACGGAATTTCAGCGCAGGAACAGGGTTACCTCAAGGCTCCGGAAAGCCAATTGAAGCAGGGCTCTTTCGCCTACACTGGACCTGACGGCGTTTACTATGCCGTATCCTACATTGCTGACGAAAACGGCTTCCGTCCAGAAGGTGCCCATCTTCCAACGCCACCTCCTATTCCAGAGGCTATACAACGGGCCTTAGCCTACAATGCTGCCCATCCCGAAGAAGAAGCACCACGAGGACGGTTCAGTAATTTTAGAAAATAGTGTTCTCATAGACATGTAGGTATATTTATATTTCTTATGTTTGTGACATACTGTATCTTTTTAATTATTTATGCCCTGTGTACAGAAGAATGTGCTTGCAATAAATGTGTTTTGCATTGAATATCGTTTATTACAAACATCCTATAGAAAACTATGTGCAAATGGATGGATAAGTAACATAAAAAAGTTTATAAATAGTATTATTTCGAGACAACTCTCGAATGGGTACTATATTCGTATGTAGCAGAAAAAAATCGAAATTAAATTTGAAGGATATTGTACTACACGGGGTAAATTAAAACACTTGTCCTGGCGATCCTCATGAGAAGAGATCATGTACCACTGCACCCCAAATAGTCATAATAATGAAAGTTATGTCTATTTATAAAACCATATCTGTAGAAGGTGCTTTCGTCAGTAATAACACATATTTAAAAAGTTTTTATTGGGCATTTGAAGTACTGTAGTAGCCACTGACAAAACGGGCGTTTCTTAAAAAAAATGATACTGTAAAATAGTGTTACTTTTACACCAGATTTTAGATTCAATTACAAGCCTAGTAGATCTGTAAGTTTATAATATACTACACTTCATGCTTTTATTACACCATCCTAATCTTTGAATTTTGAGAAATTTTAAATTGCAATGTAATACCAAGTGGAAGAAACTTATGTAAGGTTATCACAAATGGAATAAAATTGTTTTGAAGGAATAATCTGCCATATACATTTTAGCTCAAAATTGACTACCTCCTCTACCAGATAGTCGTATTTAAGGTACAGCCGCATGGAGAGATTATAATTTGAAGAGGAAATATCAATTTTGTGTTAATGGATACCTCTTCACTGAGGCAATTTGGTCGAAATGCGGAGTCTAAAATAGAAGTGTGCTGCGAAAAAGGTTCATCATTTTGTAAAATACAGGAACCAATCTTCCAATACTGCTCGGCAATAAGGCAATAAATATACAGGTATCTCAGGATGCGAGCTAATGTCGAGGTAAACACTTGCAATTTATGCAAGGGGAAAAAATAAAACAGCAATAACAGCACTATTCAATTAAATATGAAAAAGTTTCCTGTTGCGGTTATTCTAAATTCAGACAATGACCTTTCACGAATGGTGAATCCTTGAATAACCGCATACAAGATGTAGTAACATATTTCGGCTTGAAGTATCTTGTTCTATAAGTTGCTCTATTTCACTTAGGATGGTATGACATAACGTTTCTGGGAACGTGCTAGATCCTCCAAGGTGTGTCTTATGTGAGGTACAGCTTCACATACATTGAAAATTCGTTTTAAGCATGCCATAATCCTCACCGTTAGTATAAGAAATTTTTCATATTGTATTGCACCGAAATTAAGAATCTCAAAACAAAAAATAAGTGTATAATATTTTATTTTTTTATTTCAAAGGTTCAATAATTTTTTATGGCCTACTCAATTTTACGTTTAATTTGTCTGAGCTGTTAATGGCTATATTTAAGTCGAGACTAAAGGAGATAAAAATATTTGGTTTTCACATTTCGGTTGATAATTTAATGCGTCCTCATATATAGCGTTCCATTTACATTTTTTATATAAAAGTGGAATACGTAAGGCATCTTAAATAAAGCTTTCCACGTTTTACATTACAAAATATTCATTAATTCCAATAGCACGAGCGAATTGATCTAAAATTACCTAACCATGGCTAAACCTAATCATATTTGACTGATCCAACAAAATATTGATGAATTTTCTCGAAATAAACCGTCCTCCTTCAAAATCAATGCAACTACATTAAAATCATCACACAAAAATTTGTAAAATTTTAGAAGCCATCTGATTTTGGTACTTTTGACCCACGTTTTCGTTCACAATCTTATAGAAATTGCTATTTTGTTATTTTTGCCTAGCAATCACCTTCTTGCGGTGAATTTAATAACTGTAAACTATGTTCTCAAAACTCCTCAATGTCATATTAAMTAWTACATTTTTATTTCGTGAGCTGCTACAATAAAATACACGCCATGGCCAGTAAAAATATTATAAGTTTTGTTTTTAATCTACAAACAATTTCCTAGAACAGTATATCACAGTATGCCGCGTAACCTTTTTCGACTTATTATATATTCTGAAGTGTGTCATAACTGGGGCCATCGGTGTTTTATGGATGTCCTGGTGGCCAACTGCTTGGACCAATTTCCTAACATCGTAACAAACTCACCTGAGAGTGTTACATTCTGACATTTATATTTATCGCTGTATAAAATCATAATTTGGATTTGTTACAACCAAAATTTATGTATATCGTGGCATTAGCGATGAATTTTGTATCTATCAATCACTGAGGAAGGTCCAAAATTAAATAGCAATCTCGCAGAGCTTATCTTAATCCTTCGACAAATTTGTGTTGTATGCTAATGTCCATGCCAGAGAATGTAATGCGTGGATAACTAGACCCATTTATTAAAAATTCTTAGATCTCACTTGAGTGGCGTGATAAATGTTGCCGCTTTATGCAAATGCGAGACTAGAAATATACAAACGAACTCTCTTAAGTGCAACAATCTTTGAAATACTGTGCATAACTTAAATTTATATAATTAAATTTCACATTCTGTCATGTGAAACTGAAGCAAAAACAATAAAATGTTCAGTAAAATGATGTGTTTAGACAGCGAATATTGACAGTTATGAAAATTTTATTGCAATATTATTATAATTGTCCGCCATTTTGCGAATTCGTATCTTCAGACGTTAATCACTTGTGGGATTTCAAAGGCAATCATGGTTCGGTCTCTATCCATAAATTTCAGTTTGCGAGAAGTCAAGGGAAACGATAATTTCTATTAATTTCTACCAGCAGGAAGTGTCTGCCATTAACTGCATAATTAGATAAAAATAAGTTCTATAGATTTATCCATATTAGAATCATTGGTCAATGCATTATGCACTTTTTTGAAGATAATCTTACGGCAGTTGGGTATTTAGAAAGAGACAATTTGGTACCTGCACTGACTGAGATATCTTCGAATGAGCTACGGAGAATGATATTCCAAGGGAAGATATTTGGTTCCAGAGAGATGGTGCACCGGCATTTTTTAGTGTAGCGGTACGTTGCTTCCTTAATAATGATTTTGCCAGTAGCTAGATCGCAGAGAAGTTGCAGATTTTCCACCCGGATTGCCAGGCTTGACTCCTTTAGACTTCCTCTGGGGTCATTTAAAAAACAGAGTATACGTGAACTATACACACACACTTGAAGAATTACAAATCGATCTGAAATGCGACGTTGTTGACCATCTGTCATTTCAACCGGTCAGAATTTTTGCTGTTCCAAGTTAAAGTTTTAAACGACAAGATTAATGATCTACACGCAATTACTATAGCTTATCATCCTAATGGCATATTAGCAGTACTTCCGCCCTACAAACAGCTATTAGGAAACATTATACCGTGATATAGATAGCCCGAAGTTAAGATACTGCGAGGAGCTCTGTTTCAGGATGTTGACCAACACATACGAAAGCAAAAACAATTGTGAATATTGCAGATTATCATCACCTTCGTTTAATGACCTGTTCAGTGTGTTTCTAGGTCAAGGTGAAAGAAGTTAGATTAGCATACAATTGATGCTTGATGGTAAAGAAATTTTGGAGACTTTGTATATTCCAGTTATCAGTATATTCTGCTAATTTGGCAATGAAATTTAAAGAGTGATGCATACGAAGACTGAGAAGGTCTAATAGTATTCGCAATTACATGGCGTACCATAGTACCTACACTGTAAGAGTGTACCAGACCAATTTCGAAAATATTATTCTCAAAAATACACTTATATAATAGCTGCTGTACTTTCAAGCTTCTCCCCTTTGTTTAAAGAAAGGTTGATCTTGAAAGTTTAAACGTTTTTTGTTTACAGCTTATCAGATGTGGGACATTTCAGAAAAACATAAGAATGAGCCTTTAAAAAGTAGGTAATGATGGTAAAGTGGATAATTTCTACCTCCACATATTTAAATATACTCTTGTTCTAAGGCCTTTGTGTTTAACCTTTGTGCAACAACCAATTGTAGGGCGAGATTTTATTAAAGTAGCATTACAACGCGTTCTAACTTTTAGTCAATACGGGTTTGTCTGAATACTTTTGTAACAGAATGGCAACTTTCCTTATATGCTGAATATCTCAGTAGGCTTGGCATTCTAAAAATAAGGATTCATTTATTATGAAAAGTGCATCACATTTCTACAGGCAAACAACAGCACGACGCTAGAGACATGACTTATACGCAGTCCGGTATAGCATTACACCGTTCACGTCACTCATTAATCATAAACAATTTAAATAAATTAATTTATCAGAAATTATGCCATTCTCCTTTGCATACAATTTGTCAATCCACCCAAACAAAACATGTTAAATAGCAGTTATTTTAAATTGTGACTTCCAGGCGCTGCTGAGCCATCCTGTGATCACAGCTAACGAGGCCAATTTGAAGTCCTCAGGTATTAATCAGATCTAAATGCGCTTTACGAGATTGTGGCATTTATAACTACCCACTATGCACCTGACTCGTTTTCACTTTCGTTTCACAATTTCAGAGCTCGCAAAATTTATTATCTTAACTTGCAAGTATTAGTATAAACGGAATAGCAGTAAATATCTTCTTCTTTAATTTAAATAGAACACCCTCCTTATTGTGACATTTTTGCACGATAAATGTGACCATTTTGGCGATATCTAGCATTTTTTTAAGAATTTTGAGGCTTGCATAGGAAACTAACTAAGACTTGCAAGAGCACCGTTACCAAATTTTGTTACCTGATAGATTTCTTTTGAGTTGCTAGCTACTATGCTGTATAACTTGACATAAATTTTATTAATTGAATATCCATCGCGGATAACTTTTTTCTTACGATATATAGTGTGTTCAAGATAAGAATGAAGTTTTTAATGGACCATATTCTTGTAAATTAAATGCCAAAAGCCTAAAGGTGGACTTGCGGTGACGTCATCGATCTGCACTTTGTTGAAATGCATGTTTTCGCCTTCTGCATTTTTTCTTTGGCATGCATTGTAGCAGGAGAGCATATAAAATTTTTCTTCATTTAAAAACTAATTTCCTCCACTGTCAAATATAATATGATTTGAAGACCAAAATATCTAAAACAATAATATAAGTATAAATAATTTTGTTGATGATATTTCCTTAGAATCAAAACGGTGTACTGCAAATTGGCAAATGCTGTCTTGTAGAGCAAAAAAGTGGCAACGAGACAGTTCTTTTCTATTTTTTWTAACACTAAATAATTTCATAAAAATATGAATTCGCAAAATAAATTCTCATTTGAGCTCCTTTGTAACTTTTACGATCTACCAATAGCGATATATTTGAGTTCATTCCTAAAGGATTGCTTTTGTTTGTTCATCAATACTCTGCAACACACTTGTCACTAGCAAAGTATAATTATTATATATAACTTGATGCGGTTACACTTTTACCTAAGGTACAACTTTTAAATAAATTTGTGTTTATTGTCAAAGTTTATGTATTAATTTCTCTATCAATTCCAATGCGATTGCTGTTGCACTGTTATTAGTCAAAGCTTTTTTGTTACTCTTCTTGTAAATATGCCAAACAAACCTGATTATTAAAAAAGAAGGTCTACAACTTCTACAACAACAGTTATCATGAAGAAGACGTAATTTTTTCAATTCCATGGTTATTCAGTTTTTTAAATATCTTTTTATGGATACAATAAACCGTTCCGAATAAATTTGCAATGAACATAAGCCATTAATGCATAAGGATATAAACGAAAAAGGTGATATAAGTGTTTCATCAGGGTCCAACATTTAAAGACATTATACCAATATCTAACATATGTTAGAATGAAATGGCAATCCACCACACCTACCTCCAAAAATATGCAAATTGAAAAAATATGTACGTGGGAAAGTGATGAAACTAGCATGGATCAGATATTGCGCAAGCAGTGTGATAGAACCGTTTTAATAGGAATGCACAACACTTGCAACAAAGTAGCATGAGTCAGCTAGCGCACCCGAAGGATTGCCGCCGGTAAATAAGAAAAATTCAACTTGTGCATATTTATCTAGACGTATGGCCAGACGGTGTAAAATGCGAGTAAATGGATATGGACTCGCATATATATTAGCGGAATCACTAAGTTTCTTTATTTGTTTTACTTATATATTTAAATACGTATACCCTTGCTTTTGTTTATTTACCCATTGATGGAAAGGTAAATAGGTACATAGTCAACTACAGAGAACAATGATTTGACTGTAAAAATCTTCATTGGTGACGTATCAGAACTATCAAAAACATAATAAGCAGACGTTGAAATTCCCTAAAAATATTTTTAAATCTTTGTGTGAATGGGAAATTTCGAATGTACTGTAATCGTCACAAAACCTTTTGGTTTACTAATTTTCCAGGTTGCAAAATACATGTACAAACAGGTTAAACTCAGCAGTGACTGTTTCTTGACAGTAAATACACATTGTTTTTAATAATTTGCTATTAACTGGTGATATTTCTTTAGGGTTTTGTCCAACTAGCGACTATTATGCAAGACTATCTACAACAAAGTTTCACTTCTCTAGAGCTTAGAGGGTGGTTATGAAAATGAGTACTTGCTGACTTCAGTAGAGCTTTGTGTAGCCTTTTATCTGAAAAGAGATGGTGCTGATCAGTAATTGACTATGTCAAATCAAATTCACTTACTGCTTTGTCTGGAATTCACAATGCTCTCATCTTGGTACTGTATTATTTCTCTTACTTTTTAATTGTGTAGCAGGTATAGTAAAATATTTTGTAGATGACCGTAAGCATTTTAGGAGGACTTTAGATAACAGTATATGTTATTTGTAATCAGTTAGAGTGAAATATATCAAGGTGTTCGGTATTAAGTTTTAGGAGTGATTAAGCATTAACTATCATGATTGAAAGTTATCATTCTTGTATTAAGTCATGTTTAAGCTTAATTAATTATCTTCCCCAATTAGCAGTAGTGCTATTAAACTTATTGCGCGCTCTAATTTGGAAAGAACATTGCACATTTATTTGATGTGGAAATGAAAACAATTTAATTCTTTTTACCCCTAAGTTCAACGATGATGACATTTTAGTTTTAGTTTTTCTATGTATATTTGTACCAACTGCTGATGTGTTTTCCTGAAGCAACCTTCCACAGTGCCTCTCAGTTGCCAATCAGTGACTTCATCTGAATTATCGATAACCTGCAGTACGAATTTTTATTTTTATTCATTTTCATCTGTAATAAATATTCTAATGTCCTTAGATGTCCCCATACGCCGTCAACACAGGAATTGTTTTATCTCATTAAACCATAGTAGCTTACCTCTGAAGTGGTATACTCGCAATTATTAAAATCTATAATATGCAGAAATAATCTACTCTTTCTGATACACCCACATTTTCAAACAACATTTGCATCCGAATGTTACGATTAACAGTATTTTCCAGCAGAAACGGGCTGCGTATTGAACATCGTTAATGTAAAATATATATTATTGCCAACAATAAATTGACGTTGTCTACTACGTTTAGCGAAAGTGAAGCTATTTTTCGCAAAAGTTACATACATAACACCATGTTCAACAAGGATGTGAAGATTTTTTACGCTACATCCTGCAGTTTGTGCCTTAGCTCATCACGCAACGCTGCAAGTGGATCACCTAGAAGATTCCGCCCATCTCGCACGGGATGTTGCGGAATGGGATGGAAGAGATGCATAGTTTGGGGTGGGTGTGGTACCAAATGATTCGGTGCACAGGGTGGGGGCTTCCTATATATGCTCCGTTTAATACTCTGTTACGATCACTGTCAGGTGTTTTTTGTTTGGATTATTGTGAACCACCCGGAGACACATCGATTATGAAATTGGTGAGGATATCACACTTCCAGTACCACTCCTAACAATACATTTTGGTGGGGGTAGCATAATGATAACCAGTACTTAGATTTGTTTATTCATTGCGATCGTTTTCAGAACCTTACACTACATAGTGCGTATTATTAATGAATATGTAGACAATTTAAATTTAATTTCAAAGTTTTACAATACGATATTGTCACATCATAAAACTTCGATACGACTTGCAGCTTTCGTAGTATAAAAGAAATATGCGTATTCAGTATTCAGTATATTTAGCATAATAGACAACTGGTAATATTATTACATCATAAGTATTACATTACTATCACTAAGTTGTTTTATAATTTGCACCTAGATGAGTAAACATCTGTGCGTGCATAAAACAAAGCCATTTATTAATAATCGTAAGTTATTAATGAGATACATTACCTTATTTAGTATAACATAAAATTAGAACTCACAAAGAGAAAAAAGAAGAAAGAGAAACAACAATTAATAGCAGAATTAACAACAAGTCACATTCAAGCCATGCTATGCAGAAACAGAAAAGTATGTCATAAATTTATCAAGATGTTGCACAACATATGTTCTACATTGTTTAATAAAGGTTTTTATTTCTTTTATCTGTTTTATGTCTGTTGGTAACATATTGTAGAATCTAGGTGCCAAGAAATTCAAAAAGCGTGTGCCTAAGTTGGTATTACTAGTTGGAGTTTTCAACATATTACGACTATGACTTCTCGTGTTATAGGAGTGGTCAATATATTCCCTACGAGTTTTGTATAGATGAATATATCGGCAAACACTTATTATATATAAAGTTCTAACATTAAGTATGTTGTCATTGTAAAGGCAATCAGTTGGGAAATATCTGCTGCGCTTGTAAATAATTTTTAGAATATAGTTTCGTGTGACGTTCAGTCGCCGCAAGCAAGTTCCACCCAAACCTCCCCACACCACAATACCATAATTAATTAGGGATTCTACTATTATTTTGTAAATTATTACTAGTAATTTTGGACTAAGAATTTCTCTTAAAACGTAAAATTTGTGTATTAGTTTACGGATATATGTTTATCTATGTGAATACCTAGATATTTGATATCCTTAACTTCGTCAATTGTCCAATCTGTTCCTTGTATCTTAAGCCTGGTGTAGTTAGGTCTATTTGCTGCTGTCAACGAGAAGGCTATATATTTTGATTTGGCAATGTTTATTGTTAGTTTGAATGAGTTCAACCAATCAATAATTGCACCCACACCACAAGAAGCTGATTGAGCTACCTCATCCCAGGAGGCTCCACCGAAAACGACAGCCGTATCATCGGCATTCGTATGTCGCTTTATTATTTATCAATTATTTCAGAACTGATGTTGAAATAGCTTACTGCTTCTTATTGGAAAGATAATTATTTATCTGTTTATGTATTTTGCTGATGCTACATTCAAAAAATGGACTTACTCAGTAAACACTTTCTTTCTTTTAAACAAAACACTCCATATATTTTTGCATTTTAATTACCTGATAGATATAATGGTCACTTTAAAAAGCACACACGTGAATTAAATAGCATTTTTTGTCGTTTATTGGCATTATGCAAATATTTCGTTTGGCACTTTTATAAAAAAGCAATATTATTATAGCAAAAGAAGATAAAATGTAATTCCACGAGTTATTCGATAAAAACTGCAATTATTCTTTATTGCTTATTCTGAACTGTAGTTAATGGAACTTTGTATTTAATATATCCAAACCAAAAAGGTCGCATTTTGTATATCAGATTTCTTTAAATTTTACACATCTTTCCGGCCATATCTTTCAGTCATTTCTCATTTAACGACACCTTTTACAGCTACTCACAACTAAAAACATTCAGCCATAATCGTGCTAACTTGATAAAATGATGTAAACGCATAAAAGTCTCTGTGTATTGCGCTAATATGAAAAATTCAGACGTTACAAATAAATCTGGCACATGCTGCAGCTCACACAAAGGTTGCTAAAAGAAAGAAGACCCAATAAATGCTAAATCGTTAAACTGTAAACGAACACTTTTAGTGAAACGTAAAAAGTAGATTTGCTTCAAATTCTACAAAAAAGCAATAAGTATCTTCTTCCTCCCAAATTGCAGCTGCGAGGCAGTCAAATGACAGCAGCATTGCGATAAATGTTTAAAAATGAAAAATAGGTAACCCAGCGTTATTAAGATATAGTGCTGTCAAAAGTAACAATGTCGCATTAATTAGAATAATAATTGAAGGTTACATAATATAATAAACATAAAGCCATCTTTGAATCTTAACAGCTAACAACAATCCTATGAAGCTCGTTAGCCTTATAATACCTTAATAAAAGTCGAAGTCATTAGATGGCATCAGTAATCTTTGAGATTCAGCATATTATGCGTTATCTAGTTGCCTTCAAACCTCATCCTTCTAGCCGTCAAAATCCCAGTAATAGCAGTTTGTCTGGGTTTTTGAAGTGTTCTGCAATCCTGTACTGCAAGGCAGTCACTCAATTTATTACTCGCTAGTTAATGCAGACAATTTTAAAGAGATTAATTTGAACAATCTAATCCTGTTGCAATTTAATTATAATGAACACGTCGGTAATAATAGCAATTTGCAATACAATTGCGGTTGTTTCGATGCACCTTTTGTTTATATCCGTGTGTGGGCATCATGAAGGATAGTGCCTGTACAAATTTGAATCTTGACAAATTTGCAAATTTATGTAAGGAATGGCACATCATTGCTTACCATCCGTCCTTGTTTCCAAATAGGATTTGATATAGGCGTGTACACGATTGCGGTAATCCGTTAGGGATATTAAATATTTAGCTACACGTGCGGATATTAATCGTTTACATAGGCATGTACTTATTTTTTAACTCTGAGCATCTAGCGATTTCTGTTGTCGACAATAGTTAGCATTTGAGACATTGTAATACAAGCCATCAAACCAACATTTCTTGGAGTACAGACTGAAGAGCTAATTATATAAACCTTTATTTTAAAACATTGAAAATGGCTTTAAAGATAAGTATCTCATGACTGGTAACATTATTACGGAGTATGTTTTATGAGATCTACCTAACTACCCTCATAGTTTAGATTTTACCTTATTCAATTTTTAACATGATTATACTTCTTTAATTGCATTGATAAGATCCAAAAGTAAGTAAAAACGCCAATGATGGCATGTATTTCATAAATCATTACTGTTACCTAAAAATCGTCTATATATATAGTCAAAAGCTTTAGAAGAATTATATGTGATTGGCCTTTTTACTTTACTGTTTACAAGACAAGTTCAATGCCTGAGAATGAGACGTATGTTAGTAATTAACTCATCTGGTTTTGATTCATTGTTTCTTTGCAGATTATAGTGTGTTGTACTTTGCTAGTGGCTGTTTCTGCTGCTCCTCAGTACTATCAGCAACAACAATATCCCTACCCTAAACCATTTGTACCAATAGTTTCTGAAAGTAATGAACTCAACCCAGATGGTTCCTTCCGCTACAGGTAAGAAAAATATTTTTGATGTAGGCTCAAATTGAAAATTATTATGGGACCAAAAACCCCAACGACTTCATTTTGTATGAAGAACATGAAAATATAAATTCAGGTATCAGTTATACTATCGCGATGACATAGTGGTTTGTAGATAATGTTGCTGCTGCTGCTTCCGTGAAGCCATCTTATAGGAGTGCCGCAATTCTGTTTGAATTGTATTTTTGTCATAGATCTTAAACAGTTCCTTGTTTTGTCTAATATGATTTACAGCTTTTCTTATTATTTCCCTTGTAGATATTGGCGTTTTTTATTATCAGCATTCTCCTTGTATATTTGACGAACAAGTACTCCCATTTCTCAGTACTTTCTGTACCACAATTGAAAGAATTTTAGTACAAGCCATTTCAATCATTGTCCTTTCCTTTTTCTTTTGGTTGCATTGAGTTCGTGTTGCAGTGACAGAATTGTTTGACTGAAAGAACGCCAACAACAACAAGGATTGTATTTAGTTAGTCCATGATATTTATGCTTACAATTTTACTAACGTTCTAGTACTTTACTCACTTACTGTTTCAGTGTTGTGCTTGAATGGATGAAATAATCTACAAACATACTACAAAAATCTAGCTTCACTGTGGTAAAAATTACTTGAAGTTCTATACTAAAAAATGCAAATGCAAATCTATGCAAACTCCGCTGTTATTTCAGGACAAATAAATCATACTTTGATCTAGGTGTTATTTCAGTGTTTTAGAAGTCAGTAAGAGCTAATGTTTATGATGTGAAGTCATGTAGTGCTTTCTGCTCACCGTTATATAAGTGCAGTATTCAGAAATTAGAAAAGGAGCAAACTGGATTTGTAAAATTCGTATTGTATAATTGCACGTTCCGTATGAACATATATGTCACAGGAAGAAACTGGAGTTTTTGTCAACTTTAGACTTTCGTAAAAAAGGGAAGGAAACTGCAGTCTTTCTTTCTAAAATCACCAATTGATTTTTCTTTGTGAATATCGTCATGTGGTTCAAGAATTCTGCCAGGTTCAACCCTACTTTATCCTAAAGTATGCACTCTACTAATACTAGTATATACATAATCAGTTCCCTTTTCTCTTTTTTCCTTGTACTTATGCCTCCCATGCTAGTTTTGCTTATCTTTCCTCATTCGTTCTCACCAGGTACCCGGAATACTTTAGTTTATTTTCTTCCATAGTTTGTTTAATGGACTCTATTTCCAGGTATTCTCTGATTCTGTCGTTTCTTATTCTGTCTATTCTAGTCACCCCTTTAAGTATTTCATCTATGTTGCTTGCAGTTTACTTAAAAGTTTTATCACTTAACACCCAACTTTCACTACCGTATATTGGTCTATAAATGGTCCTGTATACCGTCATTTTTGTCTTCTCACTTATTTCCTTTTTATTTATTAACGTCCTATTAAGCGCACTAACGATTCTTTTATTTATTTCTTCATTTATATTTCCATTGCTCTGTATTGAAACTCCTAGGTTCTTAAAACTTGTAACTTGTTCTATTTGTTTTTTCCTTTTACTGTTATATCTATTCTTTTCTCCTTCTTTCCTATGATCAATATTTTAGTCTTGCTCATATCCTACAAATAATAATAAACTCTAACGACTCATCTCCATTCGTGTTAACCGACACCCCGAAGGGTGATTATCGTTCCCTTTAATTTGTAGATAGCTGTTTCTTTTTTTATTGGATTCTATGTGTTTGTTTTATAATTTTAACACCTAACAGAAGATAAAAAGCTTTACTGATGATGACATATTGGCTTTCGATTGAAGATCGAATGTTACCTACGCAAAAGAAAATAAAAAGGAAACGTTCGTTACATAAGATTTGAATAACCTCGTATGGTTTCAGCTACGTAAGTGGGGATGGACAACAGGCGCAAGCTCAGGGATACCTGAAGAATGCAGGATACAAGGACCAAGAAGCGGAGGTGATCCAAGGATCGTACTCCTACACGGCACCTGACGGTACCCCCATCAGTGTCTCATATATTGCCGATGAGTTCGGCTTTAGGGCTGAAGGGGCACATCTGCCAACTCCACCGCCCATTCCTGAAGCCATCGCACGCTCCCTACAAATAATTGCACAATCGCAAAAGACATCCGCTGCTCCACAGTATCAACCCTTCAAGAGATTTTAATGTAAAATCTAAAACTATTACAATCTTTTTAATTAGGGAGTTATTAGGATATAATAATTCTTGTTAATTAACTCCACCAGGTAAGGTGCTTTCGGCTAATATGCCATCGTCAGTACCATATTATAAATTATGAGACTTGACCAATAAACCTGAGGGGGTACCAATTTTAACTCTTTTATCACATGTGGTGATGTTAAAACAAAACTTATATTTTGTCAGGTATTTATAGTACAATTTTTCTATTAAGTAATTTGGAAAACCGTTGTTATAAGCAATTTGGAGAATTGCACCAAGTTCTTTTTCGAATGCATTTAAAGAGAGGGAAATTAAAAAATCTGTGAAAACGAGAATAAAAAACGGCTATCTTATGGATGTGAGAGTGCACATATACAAAAAAGAGATCTAACACAAATTTTGTTAAAGACATCAAATTATTTATATGTAACGATAATAAATTATTACTCAATGGTAACCCATGCTTCCCAAAACACTGGCAAAAATAGCAAAAAGAGACTGGAGTGATACGAGAAATGAAACCGCGATTGGAGTACAAGATAAATTCTTTATACTACTAAATAAACTAACTGCTATAAAAGACAACATTGCGTGTATAAAGAATTCAATAGCTGCTGTTGAAATATATTGCAAAGTTTATCGAATTCTCTTGATGTCGCAACAAATTAAGATTGTATGGCATCCCAGAAAAAACTAATGAAAATACAGAAAAATTTAAAGCATTTCTGTCAATTTATTCTCACTCTCTTGTGATATTATTGCGGAAAACACTATTGCAAGCAACATAATGCTAAATAAACGGCTTTTTAGTTAGCTGTGATTATTGCAATGCGTTATCACCATACCACTTAATTTTTTTGCTTGTTGGTATATCTTAAGTAATTTCATGAAACAAGTAAATTTCCTTGCTCTGTCTGTGGGGTACTCAGAACTAGTAAGTGCTATTTATCTGTTTACCAGGAATGATTTTTAATAACGTGTCTCCTATCTTTACCACCTGTGTTTCAGTGTTTCATATATAAAGAATGCGCTGCTTTGCCGGCTTCCAATTAATTTAGATAAGTCGATAAGTACTGCCTTTAGTACCTTCTTAGTTTTCTTGTAAATATATTCTGGTTATTTTTGTACAACGCTTTTGCTTTATTCGATTCGACAGACTTTAAACATCTTTTTGACTTTAATTTCAAACTTAATAAAACGATTTAGTATCTAAATATTTGTCACTCTATATTATTGTTAGCTAAATCAGAATAAACTTCATAAAAGGATGTCTACTCGCGTAATAAGAATCAAATTGTATTCATACTAATCGTGTGTATGTACATACAATTTAAAAATGCTGTCCAGTTATCAATTCGCATTTTAATCGAATTTAAAAAAGACTGCAGCTCTGTATAAGAATGATAATTCAGATGAATATGCAGCCACTTCAACGCGTCTGTTGTACAAGTTATAGAACTGGTAAAAGGAAGGTAACCAGCATCTTTCTAATAAATACTGCTACTATCAATACATCCACGAGAGGAGGTATTCATAACTGCTACACATCGAATATACCAGGAGCGGCGCCAGAACTTTTGAGATGGGTGGGCACTAATAGGCATTATTATTTTTTGGGGGAGCATTACACCCTGTATATGTAGAATATATAATATATAGCAGGTATCTAATATATTTTTGTAATAAATACATAAAGATGGAATACTTAATAATAACATGCACTGTACGCAAAATTTATAGAGCAATGCGCATTCGAAGTTACTTTAAAATTAATTCGCGAGAATGTTTTTCCACAAAAAAGGGACTATCTGATGCTAAAAAGCTTTTGCAATCATCAGCAAAAGCAGTACATCATAAAATAAGAACGTGCTAATATTTTTGTACTTACATATTTAAAAATGTTTATTGCAACTCTTTATTATACAGGAGATAGATTTAGAAAAATCTATTAACTCCAAATTCCTTGTAATATTATATATCCATTATAATTAAATCTGATGTTTTACGGGTTTGGATTCAACAGGCAGGTGTTTGTCTATTGCTTGTTTGTCCATTATGACATAAACTCGTATATTTCTGTGCTTCTTTACTCTCTAAACAACTTGTATTGTAACCACCATAAATATGACAGCAGAAATCAATATTTTATTCAATATTCTCATGATACATTCTGGGTAACATGAATTTTACATACAATTGGTCCTATAGCAAATGCTACGTCGCTGTATTATTTTGCAACACCACTATCTCGAAGG
The DNA here is from genome assembly GCA_025024175.1 of Rhyzopertha dominica. NCBI lineage: Eukaryota > Metazoa > Arthropoda > Insecta > Coleoptera > Bostrichidae > Rhyzopertha > Rhyzopertha dominica. Next base: position 13,790,075 of record QCXZ01000042.1, on the reverse strand, counting down.
TTTGAGTTGGTGCAGGGTCACTATTTCTGGTGCTTGTCAAAAGTGAAGTTCCGATAGCTGCTACGTGATTTCTTGTATCCAAAGCAGAAGTTTTGTTGCAACTAGGGGTTATCCTGCCATCTGGGCCCACGTACCATCTTTGATGGATACCGCCATGGAAATCATACGTAATAATTTCACTCCCTACTGGACAACCGTCTATTCCATCTGAGACATGCAGCACTTTCCTGGAAAAGACCATTTTATTTTAGTTTTTGCAACGGACATAATTTCTTACCCATTTCCGTTGCTTATTATCTTAAAGGTACCATCTCCATAACTTTCAAGTTCCCACTGTTGGTTAACTTCATTAACGTCACATGCTTGAACCCGTACCATAACGGTATCGATGTCGGTCTGAAGACAAAATGCAGTTATACTTGCAAACACTAGTGCAACCAACATGGTGTTAAGTAACCGATTCTGTAGCTAAAATATGGTTGACACAATGCCTTCACTTATAAGTTCTGTGGACTTGCTCATAATGAATCCTATTATAAAGCGTTTTCAATAAAGATACCGTAAAAATGCCGCTACAAAGATTATAATCTAAAATCACTTACCACTTATTTGTTTGCTTGTTAAGATATCTTAAGTTATTTCATAACAGACTTGGATAGAAAAAATTATAAGTATTTTTTATCTGTTTACGAGGAATCACTTCTAATGAAATATCTTATATTTTTCCGCCTGTGTTTTGCGTATTAACTCTTACAGGAATTCGAAAGCTCAAATTCTGCTCGTTAAGACTTACATTCATACTGAAAGCTAAATAGGGCTTCTTGAACATGGAAAGTTTTAACATCTGCTTTTTAAGATAAAACCAAACTAATTAGGAAAATTATGATACTAATACAGTTATTAAAGGAATTCAAATTAAGATTATTTATTCTGAACACACTCGAACAATTCAGTATAAAACTACTTTTCTGTTCATTACGTCACTAACAATTAAATATGTTTGCTATCATATTCTTTGTGAAGTAGGTAGCGGAGATTCAAGAATCTTCTCCAGCTAATCCAGAAGCAAGTTGCATTGTTTCATCATGGGAAGCCTGCCCCAATTACCTAGGAGGATCAGCTGCATTATGTAACTTAAAGCAGGTCACATGCCTGCAGGCAGCTATGTAACGACTAGGCTAGCAYYGCTCGTCTGCAAGGAGTCAAGACCACTTTCATCCTTAACACTATTTATAGCCAACAGTTAAATACGTGGCCGCATATACACTGTGACGACTATAACTTAACTGCACACACATCCCGATAATGKATATKACGTATCCCGATTGATAAATAATGAAAATGGTATAAATGCCAGCGTATTTTTTCAAACTCGATCACTGAAGTGAGTACCACTCGAAAATTAATAACAACGCACTTAACACATGTCTTTTGACCTAATTAATCCGCTTATCAATTAATTACACAATATGTATTTATAGCAAAGGTCCCTTACAAGTATAGGGATAATGATAACTAGAGATGTGCCGCCGGTTTTTTCCCAAGCAAGGGTTACCGGAGTGGGATTTATTCAAAATTTACAACTAACTTTTCGTGGGTTTTATCCCATTTGGTTTCTATCATTTTTCTACTATCCGGTGTTTTTATTTGTATGTCGATAAGAATAACCGTTAAAATATACAAATAAGTTTGGAGGAGTTTACAAAAAGGGTGTAACTAATATTAAATCGCCCCGTACCATATTGTAACTATATTCATTTTAAAGAAGCCTTTTCCTTTAATAATCAGTATGTGTCATTTCATTGGGGTGTAAACAACACGCATTCTTTGTGCTCCAACCATGTCAACATTTTTTGCTATGTGAAGCATATGATGAATATGCTCCATCAAGAAAAACATGTGAGCATTGGTTCCAGTGGCAAAGGACGCGAAGGGAAGCCGGTAAAGTTTTAAAGACGCCGGAGGCATTATTGGACCAAAATTCATGCCGAACTCAAGAGGAGCTCGCTGAAACCTTGGGAGTGACTCAACTACTACTTCAGCCTAACAAAACCAACAACAGTTGCATCGAAGCTTAAACGCCCCCAATATGCTCGAAGACATGATCTTTCAGCATGACAACTGTCGGCCACAAGTTGTTAAGTGATGTCCTATGTCCTATGCCACCTGCCGTATTCGCCAGACATTGCTCCTTATTACGGTCAATGGTGCATGGCCTGACCAAGCAGCTGTTCGCTTCATAGGGAGATGCCAAAAATTGGGTCGATTCTTGGATCCTCCAAAAGATGAGATATTTTTTAACGCGTTATCAGTAAGATGTTAAAAAGAAAGTAGGGAGCAATGGACAATAATTTGAATAATATACACTGTACCGATTTATATCAATGAAGCTTCAAAAGCAAGGCCATGACAAATGAAACAAACTATATTCCTGTCACAATTAAGTAAAATTTATTAAGATTTTAGTTTACAGTCAATCATGCCTAGTAAGCTTACACACGCTGAAGATGCCAATATGGTATTTGGTATATTGGTACTCACATTTCTAACCACGAAGTATTGAATAATTTCACATCGCTAGCAACAAGCGTGTTGGTGGAGAAAACTGCAAAATAAAGCTTGATTCTCCTTTTGTTCAGCACTCAAAATGGTAACAAAGTTAATGTCAACAAGTGCAATAGGCTTTTACCATTTAAATCGGTACCATACTCGACAATGCTGAGTGCCTTGTTCTTTAGATTGCGGCAGCACGGTCAATTTCGACATAAAGGTTTGCGGAACAGGGTACCCAGACATACTAGTACCTACTTTAATTGGAAATCTGATTACATCTCTGTTAAATGAATACGTCGACAAGTGCAGTCTAACTAATGGTAATGGTACGAGTTTCAGGTGTACCTGTATATTGTAAAACAAATGAATAGTAGTAGTAGAATAGTAGTTTAATAGAAATGTTCTACCTAAGTAGAAAATATCCACCTAATGGAAACTCAAGTTTGGGGATTGCGCTAGAAGCTCTTAGGTATACCGAAAACATGCTGCACCGACAAGCAGCGCGAAAGTGTATCATCAAAACATTCATATTGTAAATTTTAAATTGTGAAAAATCTAAATATTGCATTACCTACCTAACCTTCGTTGTTGCTATCATTTTCTTCACATTCTAATAAAACTCCCTCGCCTAGAAGAATTATATATTACATTTTAAAATAGAATAAATAACCCGCCCTTTACAGCAAGTGTGAAAGATCATGAACTATCCGTATTATTTACAGACTTTGTGGGAAACGTGATCAGAAGTAATTTGTACATTATACGGTATCAAGTCCATAAGTTGCAACCAAATGCACACGCAAAGGATTCAAATGTATGCATTATACAAAGAAAAGCGTTATTCTCATGAACTCTTTGACACTGATAGTAGTAATCCATTAGTGCATCTTCAACGGTGTTGCACAAGATATGCACGAAGCAGTCGACTAATGTCCTCAAGTCAATATATATTTAACCCTGCCCGCAGACAACAATAACAGGCGTTCTGTGGAATCTTATAGGACGACAAATAACTTGCGCAAAGAGATGAGATTTTATGAACTTGCTCTGTTGCGAATGTGCGCGACTAAGTAGGTGCGGTTCCATGAAAAATTCAGGGGTACGTTTGCTTCAGAAGCAAAACACTGCTGTTCATTATAGACTGCAAAAAGGACTAGTTGATCTACTGGTTCACTTCCCTCATTTTAATAACATCCATCCACATAAAACATGCAAAAAATATCAAAAATATATTGTATTTTCTACACTTTCTTACTTATATATTGACGGAGATTGCTAAGTAATGATGACCAATGCTTAAGTTTGGTGTTGTTAGACCTTGGCCTCTACCGATGTTTCGTAAAACTTTAACCGTTTTTTTGTGATCAAAATAATTAGGTTGGATACAGTTAATACGGTGAATAACTAGTATATTGGGGTTAACTTTTGGTAACACTACAGTATGTTGCTACATTTATGAAACCGTAAGGAAATTTTGAATCACTTGCAGTATGATAATTACAACATTGCATTTGGGAAGAATGTACAGTAATAATATTTTAGATGAGCTCTGTTTAGCATATAAAAATTGAACAGTATTCATATCTCTACAATAGTACAGATACTAATTGTTTGTCGCAAATATGCAAAATAACTATAATTTTATGGAAACCTGCTTTTATTTCAGAAACCTAACTATTTGGGTATAGGAATATGATATACCTTTTAAAGGGGACTTGATATTATACACGGTGTTCTACAAAATCACGAATTTTGAACAATTGCGATTCTTTACGCACAACTAACGGCATAAGTGTGCTTTATTGCATGTAGTTTAGTTTGTAGATGGTCGGTCTTCAAAAAAAACAGTGTTTTAAAAGAAGATCTAGACATACAAAACTTTGTGCGCAACCTTCCTAGTGGGCACACTACCTAATCCAACATTTATTGTAGAAATGTAGATTACGGCACTTTTTATTAAGTTTCTAAAGTCACGAATAAATGTCGTCTGTTTACAGTTGTGGCCATGTGCTTGATCTTGAGGCTACATTTCAGATTTCATACTTAAAAGAAAAAAAAATTTAGACAAAGTTTTATCTGCTATCAATTTAAAAATATTATTGTTTATACTCACCTTTGCTAGAGATGCATTTGTGTCTGTGTTGGAAACAAAACGGTATTTATATTTTTATCACGACTTTTTTAATGGTATATTAACTATTTGAATTTTATTTGTGAATTTAGAAACTAAATAAAATAGCTTGTATGTTTTGAATTCAGAAGTATCGCGTGTGACACCACGTCAGTCGAGTCGTTATTTACTGTCCTAGTGGAAGCTCTCAGAAGTTATGTTGAACACCACAGTAAGCCAATCCATAGATCGTCTTTTTTTGCTCCACGTCCTCTGAACATCATAACTCTGGCCGTCATTTAACAGTTTCAAATTAGCAGAAAATTATCGAAATGACTTGCTAATCGTACAAATCTAGGAAGAGGAACTTAGGCACCGCTAATTACTTCGTGCATGCTGAAAACATACTCAAAGGCTTGATAACAGCTATCGCTAAACGATATTGTGCAATCTCTTTGTCTCCCATGAAACAAACAGTTTTCTCCGTAGAGTACCTACGTTATAAAATAAATTTGACCACTTTTCAGGCAACTATAATTCGCACGCGTATATATGTATGTTACGCCATGCGTGTACGACAAATGCTATTATGATTAATCTAGTGTCCTTTGGCGGAGCGCTCGACACCAAATGCAGTATTTTAGCATCAATTGCAAGGAATCGAGTGATTCGGCCGTTTCGTTTAGCAATAATTACTTAAAACAAACCCATTTAAAATGATGGATATGAGGTGAACGCGAACATGAAGAAGACATGTGAAAGGACTCTGTTGCATACGCATTCTTTCAGCCGCTACCACCATCACTCTTCTTTTCATTAGGATGATCCCGTTTTGTGCACTGTTCTGGTTAATTCTTTCAGAGTGGGGTTGTGTGCCATGCTTCCATTTCATGATACAAGTATAAAAGGAAGCAATTCATGGGTAAGTGCATACAGTACCCGGTAAGTTTTATACCTTAATGTTCAGTGAACTGATTAGGGGCGCCATGAAGTGGGTGAGTTCAACCCCTATAATATATATTTAATTGGGGGTAGCACGATGGCTAAGAATCCGCTTAATAAGTTATACTAGATTAACTCACAAATTTTCAAAAATTGTAGCGCACTAAGCATTTAATTGGCAAATTTGCTTAAACTGAAAATCTATACATTTAATTTGACTGAATGAAATTGTTTGTGGTCGTTTACTTGTCAATATTAAGCTGAAATATCTTGGGGAATTCGACCTGGTGGTAAAGATTTTGGCCAAGCTTTCAATTGCTTTATTACAATCTTCTTCAGGACTTAACATTTAATTTGATATAGAAGTCCATAAAGATTTTGGACAACAGTAACTATAGTCATCGCTTTTTACTTGGATGTTTTAAATTTCTCCCGTATTGTTTTACTTGTCTGACCATTTAAGCAAGTTTTGAAAATAGATAAACAAATCACCAAGGATGTGAGACTAACATTGCTTTTTCAAATTTCATGATAAATAAATCTTTTCTAAAGGACTTTGAATAGTTTAGAACCTACCAAACTCTTGTATACCGGGACGCCAAGTACCAAAAAAAAAAGATCATTTACATATATACCAACATTGTAATTTGTAATGTAAAAACTCTCTTCAAAACGTTCCGTAAACAAATATCTATAAGGCCTAAAGGTGAACTCGTTGCCTAACCTGATCATCTGGAGTTATAACTTTTATTCGGAAAATTTATCTTTAGTATTTCAAACAAGGCAATCAATTGGCACAATAACTATAACTGTTTTTATTATTAAAAATGTAGTTATGGTTCTGTACTCTAAAACTGAGCTTCCTAGTATTCCGTGGTGCTATAACTTTTATTCGAAAACTTTCTCTAAAATTTCAAATAAAGTCGACAACTGGATTTTCTATATATCTAGAAAACAGAAGAAACCGTGATGTGCTATACAGCTACAACTTTTATTTGGAACTTTTTTTTAAGATTTTAAATAAAACCCTCATTTGAATGAGGACATTTTGTACCCTTTTTTCACAACCAGCGCCACCAAGGTTGTGGCGGCTGATGCCCGTTTTCATTATTAGCTATATGTAGACTGTCTATTACAAAAAAATTGAGCGTGAAGTAGATATAAGCATTAAATGGGAAGAGAAGTTTTCACCGGCTGTCTGCATATCCTGTACTGTAATAAATTTAACATGGTGCCGCAATATGTTAAAAAGTACGTATTACATGTCAGCACCATTCTACAAAGCCGGTTTGTTGATCATCACTGCGTTTCTAACGGTGTTGTAGAAGTATATTGTACAAAATTAAGAGGAACAGCAGTAGCTGTTTATGGTGTAAATAGAAAACCGTGCTGTTACTAGCTAAATGCAGAAAACTCTTGTGTTTCAGACGATATTTCTGGGAGTCCTCGGCGTCTGTTATTCTGCTCGATTAGAGAATACTTACCTGCCCCCAAATGGAGCACAAGGAGCTGGTGGTGGACCCGGTCTAACAGCTCCATTTGGCCCTCAAACAGGTGGAGCAGGTAAGAAAACACTACATTCTATAGAACCATTAACAATACAGTAATACCGGTAAACATTATTTGTGCTGAGTACATATTTACAGAAATAAATGGCTAGGCAAACATGAACCGTTTAATTTATCAAAACCACACTCCAATAAAGGTATTAAATACACTTATTTATTTGGRAATATAATATTTGAATGTAACTTGATTTTTAGCCGAGATTTTTATGGCTGGACTTGTATCGCGCGGCCATTTGGTTTTCTTATTCCTCCTTGAAGTCTATAGATGATGTTCATTTGTTCTTTGGTACCATCGTTTGATTGTCCTATATATACTATATCTTTGTGTAGCATTTCTGTTGTTGCCGCTATGATTTCCTCTCCTTCCTTGAGGCCATCTCCTTCGAGGACATTCGGGAGTTCCGGAATTCTGTTCACCCTTTCAGTTGAATGGTATTGTGGTCGTAGTCCTTGAAAAATTTGTTTCAAGCTGATTTCAAACTTCTATATGTTTTGACTAATGTATTTGTATTAGTGTACACCGTTTTCCTTTCCTTCCTTCATACATATATCACGTTCCGGTTCCGCCAATCTCATGTTGCTATACGAGAAGCATCATTTTCCTTTAATTTTTTAATGAACATGCGTGATATTTATTGCTAACAGACATATATACTGATCTGAAAAACTACTACGTGACCAAAAATTTTCAATTATTTTTTAAACATTTCCTAAATATTATTGTTTGAGAACAAAAAGTCTTTTTAATTTCTGTTATCTACTTAGCACTTAGGTACGTGGGGATCTACTATTTGTTTTGTTATTGCTGTTAAATGCAGCATTTCGCACTATTAAGCATTTTTTATTGTTATAGCTGTTCATGCATTTTTCTTCATTACTTTGTAAACCAGGATTATTGTTTCACTGCAATGCAAACCGTATTTTACACATATCGTAGACATACATACAAGGATTTGTACAATCCAATGTATAACAATTACACTCTGCACAAAATATCTAAGAGGCAATAACAAAAATTCCCGTTTGCCTTTGTTGGTGTCAACTACATGCCGTAAATTGTATACACATTTTTATTTAAAAGGTGTTATTAAACGAAGGTTAGTACAACTGGCACTTTGCTGGCATTGTTATAAAGCGATAAATTTTACGACACATTTTATTATTATCTTGGTGGGGGTGTTACTTTAACTAATAGCATTAAATGACTAGCTGTAATTGTAAACAAAGTTTTCTATAAACGTAATTAGGAAAAGGGCAATGTTACAAATATAGTTTGCATTAATTTTGTTTGTAAGAGACACATTCCTTTTTTGGAGACCTTTGGAGTGTATATAAAAATACTCATGTAAAACACTTGCTTGTTCCACTCAAGTGGAACTTCAAGACATAATCCATAAAGCTCAAAATATCCTAATGCAATTCTTTGATTTCCAATTATTCCTAAACGTGCAAGAATGACCCTTCGTTTGCAGCACAATGTCCCGTTCTTCGTGAACTCTTTCCAAATCGTCATAAATTTGAGACTAGGCGTTGAGCAAAGCTGGGGTGCATCCCAACCTATCACGACCTGATTTATGCGAAACGGTTCCACGGTTCGAGATGTTATCAACAATAGGAAACGGGAACAAGTGGTACACGCCAATGTAAATTGGATTTCTACACTTATGACTGATGGGTCACGAAGCTAAGTGAACTGTACTTGGTTCTTAATTGGATCCGTAATGATTGCTACCATTTGATTGTCCTAAAGTATAACAAGATCAAAAACGAAAGGTCTTTGAAGTTTCAATTACTTATAGCTATATGCGATACATACTATACTACTGAAAGCCATAGTTTTTATGATGTAGGAAGTAAAACAATATTACTCTTCAGATAGCTCAGTATAAAAAGAATAAATCTTTACAACTTTTTTATGCAAACATTCAGTAATATTTCCGTTATTATTATTATAAACGAATCAATTCCCTTGAAAATTGTGGCTGTTGTTGTTTCACTGATTTTTTCCGCCTGTGTTTACCCCACACTAAATAAATGCTACGTTCTTCCCTCTTCTATGCATACATCCATACCATCTACTTCTTCTTTCTGGTTCTTGGCCTGCGTCAGATACTGACAATTATTGTTCGTATTGTTAAAACGAACAGCAGAAACACACAAGCAATCTATTCTTTTTCTGGGGCAGCAGCAGAGCATTCATACTTGGGAACGTTGCCTCAGATTGAAATACCCAGGGAAAAGAAAAAACAGGTTTTACAAAAAGTTAATATCATTGGATCTATATAAATTTATAACTTTAATATTTTGCATTTACGTAGCAAAGAGTTATACATATCTAATGATTAATCAAAAATACCCGCGCCTCCTTGCATGGGAAAGTCATATCTGGGAAATGCTTTACATATCAGATTTGCAGAATTTAACATTGAAATTACTCCATATTTTACTCAAATTAAAGTTTTATTTCATACTTTACAAAGAGGAGTGATTTTTGATGCGTCTAGTAATCTAGCGAAGTACATTTACCAACTAGAGTTGTTATTTTTCCAGTAATGTTGTTTACCTTTTATTAAAATTAGATATTGCCTGCTCTTAATAATCATTAAAGCTGACCATTCGTGACTAGATTGCCAACAGTTGTTATTTATTCATTTAAAAATTAATTAATACATTTGGTAATGCTTAAAACAAAATGCAATACTCATATTCTGTACTAACGTAAGTTGCAGTGCCAATAAGTACGCCTGGGTTGTTTACATAGTGCAAATATTAGTGTTGTGGCTTTTAAGTTGAATCAGGCACGACCATTGATCGTTTAATGCAAATTTTACGATCAGATTACGACATTCAGTAGCAACTGTTCTAAACGGGCACGATGTTACTCATCATGAAGATGCGGCCTCGCCTGTAAGGAAAATCGTGCAATTCTTCGCCGACAGGTGTATGGAGGAGTACATAAAGCCTGATATAGATATATTGACCTGAAAAGGAAGATTCATGACTTTGATCTAAGCAGTGCAGTAAATTAGGTAAATTAGTCTTTGAAAACATTTGTTAAGATTAAATAATGGGTAGCGATCTTCAAAAGAAGTGCAGTACTCCATTTATTAATAAGTCGTTAAATTTATAAGTTCAATTTCTAATAAAAATTCGGATCCGCGCCTGTTTTAGCTTTTAGCTGGTCTTTGTAGAATGGGCAAAGAACAAATTGATAGCAAATTTATTAAATCAAATAATAGATAACGCTAAATATCGCATTTCACCTAAATCAGTGGGTAGTTTTAATGCTTACTATTTGTAATTTTCGGAGATCGATTTATCTATTGCTATTGCTGCAAACAATCAAACAAGCTTTTTATTTCTCATCATTATTCTTGATTGATCGAGCAATAAATAATCTTATACTATTATCGTTTACCAAGGAAACGGTAGGACGCCTGGATCAACCTTTGGAGCTCCTTCTCCCGGACGAGCCGGCGGCGGTGGCCCTTCAGGACCAGGTGGTGGCCCCTCCGGCCCAGCTTCGGCACCAATTCCAATTATTTCCTTCGAGAATGTAAATAATGGTGACGGAAGCTACAAATTCAGGTAATTAATACATAAGTTATGTCTGTAATGCGATTTTTAATTTTTACTAAAAGAAGTGCTCATTAAATGAAAATTATGTACAAAATAACGAACGAAGCAGCACTTATACTAGACCTTTCTATGACAACAAATTTGTTTAGTAACCAAACTTATTTTCAGTAAGTCTCCAGCTGACAGTACCATAATAGCTTTCTCAAATGCCATTGTTGTTTTATTGTTTAAAAAGCAATCTCAGCAATTAACTGACCCAGAAACTAACAAAAGCCTACACACGTGTAATTATTATAAAAACTATTTTAGGTATACTTCTTATATCTGCTTCTCTCACTTTCAAAGTATTTATCAACGTCTTCAACACGCTTATCTTGAGTCCAAAACCTTGAATTTTTAGGGAACATACACTATATACTTACCATCATGCATATAGCTAATATACTACAGTTCAGAAAACAATACAAATACAGATGTACGTATAATATATACGATGTATGTCCTAACTTAAATCCCTGAGGTAAACGCATGCATGGAAATTGTCCAAAACTAATAAATGCGTTATTGCAAAATTACCTTTTTGTCAAAACTCATATTTATATCTGCAATATATTAACACGAAACTTATTATTCAAGAAAAATGCTTTAACATTTTACGCTGTGGGCGGTTTCTTCGTGACGAGAGCTATTAGGCACAAGTGTTAGAGATTAACACGTTTTTGCCAGTACATGAAATTGTTTGCCGTGACCTCTTATTGCAGTGTCAGATTCCAAATCATTTCTTAATCCACATGCGCATCGAACTATCTTCATCATATATGTAAAATACAGTTCAATTGTCCTTCTATGGACTTGCTAGAAAAACCGACACGTGTGAGGATTTCCAGTTTTGGGAATAGCACTGACCCTGCTTTGATCTGAGATTCAACCTACTAAGGAACTGGTTGCAAATTTTTTAACGCAAATGATGACAACTTAATAGGTGCATGGGAAAAAACCACGATTAACGTGRACTAAGTTAACACCGCTTATTTGTCTTCAGTTTAAAATATAGCCAGGGAAAGCATTGATATGTACCAGAATGTTTTAAAGACGAAGACAAAAATACTAGATTTATATCTTATAGAAAAACCTCTAATAAAACAAATTATTCATAAAGGCAACAAAATTTGTAACTTTGTGATGACATCTGATGGGATAGCATTTTCTTCGTATTTTCATTTTAAGTCCTTTGTCCGCCAACTGCAACATTAAAAAACAGTTTAGTACCAGCTCGGTACATATCAGCTTGTCCTTATCCACTTATGTATGGTTGCTGTGTTGTTACTATCCGTGTACCAAGTAAACTAGTACTAACCAAACCAGTAGAAAGGCACCCGAATTGAAATGGTATAGGCCTATATTCCTCTAAGATAAGTCTACAATACCCATTTTCGTAAACGAAAATAAAATTAATTTCAGTTGTTGTATATATCATAGAAAAGCAATATTGTATGCACGAAGAACAAACATTTCATTTAAATTACTATAATTTATAAGCAAAAAACCAAAGCTACCTTTTTTCTTTTAGCTTTGTATTCATACTTGTCAGATAATGTTATTCTCTGTACATGTTTGAGGTTCTTATATTAGTAGTCCAGAACAAAGGTAATCCTTGCTTTATTGTTATCTTATGATTTTATTTTGGAATTGCCCATAAATACTTCTTACCAGGCATTGTAATATACATGTTACCTTCGCAAACATAATTGTAGCAGTCTTTTTTTCCTTTTTCGGCTCCGGATTTTCCCTCCCTGAAGCCATATTTAGCAATATTTGACAATAAAGAGATCGGACGATAATTCGTTAGTGCAGTGTGCTGCTATTATAACTGCTTCCTTAAATATATCTAGAAATGTTCCTGTTCCGAGAACACTGTTAAAAACAATTTGAGAGCAAGTGCTCTGCAGTTATTCTATCTGACCCTGGAGCAGTTTTTAGCTTTAATGTTAATATCATTTTTTTCTAATTCCTTCTTCTGTTGTTGCTGTCTGTTAATGGAACCTCGATAGTCCCTGGGTCTAGTTCATTGCCATTTTCATCCACTATTGTTTTTATTTTTTTATGTCTAATTTTATGCCATGTAAAAGTTTATACAGCATTCCACATTACCTTACATTACATTACTTCTTGACAATTCTAATCAATGATTTCCAGGTACAGTCTTTGTTTTTCATTTACTGATGTTATTATTGATGGTGTTATCAAATCGTTCCTTTTTCTATTTTTGTCGCAATTTTTATTGGTGTGGTTGACTCAGTTATAATACGTTTTATACATTTTACGATAGTGTACTTACAGCGATATTCGGATCTAAAGTTTCCAATTGTGTAAATTTTTTGTATGTTCAATCTACGTATACTGTGGTACTCTGCTTTTTTATTATTACCGTACGTGTCATCAAGAATCATTTTATTTAATATAGTATAATGATCAGTTATCCCGCTATGGTATATTATTGGAGTACAGCTAACTTTTTGTTCTGTTTTCATAAAAATATGATCAATGCGGTAGCCATGTTTGCTGATCATCTTGCTAGCCACTTATCATAGACACAAAACCGCTTTCAGCCAAGATACCCAGATAATCATGAGCGTAATCGAAGTTTTATATAAATGTTCACATCACTAATCAGGAAAACAAAGTCACAACGAGGTTGCTGGACTAAGAAGTACTGCAAACACTTGTGGAAATTGTCAGGGCATTTGTTTTGACAAACAAAAGCTATCCATCATTTTGATTTATGTTTCCCTGGTTGTAGTACATTTCAAAACCTTCCAAGTTGATAAAGATTGCGGTCTTCAGCTTGCCAAGTTTTTCCAAAAGCTTTTACATCCACATATTTGTAAAATTTGTCCGTTTCACCAATAAAAACCTCGATGCTAAATTTTTTCTTATTGCCTTCTGTAAGAACATCTCTGCAGTCTTCAATACCTTTTGCTGTGTTTGTTGTTATTTCAGCTGCTTCTAGATCCTGAACAATATTAATACTGATGGTATTTTTTAAATTCCACTTAAAATATTACCTGTAACTTTACTTATTATATTTGTATATTCGAATATGTTTATAACACTCAACTTTTACAGCTACGAAACTGGAAACGGCATCCAAGCGCAGGAAGAGGGCGAGCTGAAAAATGCCGGATCTGAAAACGAAATTCAGTCTGTGAGCGGTTCCTATTCGTACACGGACACGAACGGAGAAAAGATCACGGTGACCTACACAGCGGACGAAAACGGTTTCGTTCCGCAAGGGAACCACCTACCAACTGCTCCGCCGATACCTCCCGAGATCCTCAAATCGTTGGAACAGAATGCTGCCGAAGAAGCGGCGGGTGGCGGCGAAGGTTATCCAAGCGGTGGCGGCGGAGCTGGTTACCCCAGTGCTGGAGGAGGAGGGGGAGGAAACGGTTATCCGAAACCTAATGGCGGTGGACGACAAGGTTTTAGCCCTCAGAATGGATATACTTATTAGGTTAGTTCAATCTTTGGTAGAATTACAACCTACGTTTTCTGCAAGTTTTCTGCAACCTTAAGTCCTTTGGAAAAAACAGAAGAACAAATTATTTTAGGAACATTTATTTCTGTTTTTCTACATAGTCTTCTTTTAGCTATATACACTTTTCCAAGCGCTTTTCCAACTTTTTTAGGCCATCTAAAAAGTAAAATTTCGAAAAAGTTCTCAAAATAGGCATCTGTTTGGTCGATGATCTCCTCGTCTGACGTGGACCGTTGTTTGCCGAGCCATTTTTAAAATTTGTAAATAAAAAATGGTCACTGGGGGCCGAGTTCGGGGAATAAGTTGGATGTTGTAATAATTCGAAGTTTAATTCCATGATTTCAACAATCGAAACTCAGCAGGTGTGTACTCGTGAATTGTCCTGATGAAATGGGATCTTTTTCTATTTCAAATGAGGACGTTTCTCCTTAATTTCTTAGCTAAGCCATTGCAATAGGGAAGTTATTGTTTTTCCCTTTTGCAAGTAATCGACTTAGATTAATTCTTTTGTGGATGTACGGCCACATTTAAACTCAAGTACCCAATTATTACTTCCTGTAGGTCACGCTTCGATCTCCTCAAAAAATAATTCTCTTAGTTCTGTATTGCCATATGTTTTCAACACGTTTTTTTACCAATCATCCAAGGTTTATACAAATATTGGGCAAAGAACTGTTTTATAAATGTGCATTTATTTTGTCGAGACTTTTGCAACGACTTTCTGTTCCATTGTAAAGTATTTCTTCCCATCATTTTTGCTGTTCATCAATACATTTTGCACATTTAATAATAATCTATGTTATTTCATTTAATTTTACAATAAATTCCTCTATAATTTATCTACATACTACTACACTTTTTACGGTTGTCTAAAATGTGTGCTTTGTTGCAAGGACAAGGTAGAAACTCGTTTCCTTAGGCAGTACATTTATTTCTTCCTTACTTATAATCCTGCAACTAATTATTTAATATCTAACGTCTACAGCTACTATTGTGCGACACTGGTCCAGAATTTTTAACTTATCCTTAGTTTTCTGCTTACTCCCACTCTCCATGGTTCCTAAAAAGAGAAAGAGTTGCTGACACACCACATTTTACCTCTATACATAAATGAATTAAATTAGATTCCTTTTTATCTACAATATTTCTTATCTCTAACTATATTACAATATCCAATATATTACTTTAATGACAAGTTCAGTTCAACCATATAATTTTCATTACCAAGTCTTTATTAATGCTGTAAATACTACTTACTTCAAGAATTATTTACCATTTCGCTTATATATTAACAGTCGCCTGTTATTTATATGCCGATGGCCATGTGCAGCTAAAAAAACTAGTGGCTATTTGCATAGCTTTGCTAAAATGATTACTAATAATACTGTCACATCTTTATTCTTCATGTTTCAGATGCAAGACGTCTACCCCATGTGTGACACCATGTCGAGGACTGTTGTTAATTATGATGAACATGAGTACAGTATTTTCGTTATAGCTTTACGCCCCTTATTATACCTGCTTTATACTCAGTGTGTAGATATTGCAATGACTGATTTTACGTTAATAAGTCAGTACAAATTCACATTATTGTAGGGACCGATATCAGTTATATATTACGACGACACTGCAAGGGACATGATACTTAGCTGAACTTTTGTGTGATGTATCACATGTTACTGACTGTAGTAATGTGTGAGCCAGTTTTATTTATAAGTACATTTTATAGAAATACTAAAAGCCAAAATAAAACAAAAAAATATATTTATGCATTGATAAATAAATGGCCTATATTTAATGTAGGTGTTATGTTTTAGCTAATCCTTTTCTGCAACTCACCGATATTTTTTTGTAATTTAAAGCGTCGTCCGAATCAAATGCTCAAGAATTTTGGAGATTTTAGTTGAGTTACAGTCAAAAGCTGCTGAGTATTTGCCAAAAAAAGCACTACCTTCGAAAAACCAACACAAACTTTTTACATTTCTGCAAAAAAATAAATATAATGGTTAAGTAACATGAAAAATGTTTTGTCCATAAAATACCGTTTAGACGGAGTTAATAATAATTGTATTGATTTAGAAGAACTAAACTCATACTGCTTATACAAATATGTCGTTATACAGTTATATAGTAATACGAGAGCTTTATTACAGACCGAATCATTGAAGTTGCTCCAAAATACAATAAAACATCTTGTTAATGGGCATTAAATGGTTACAAAACGATTCGCATATTAAACACAGAAAGACCGGTGTTTAAACCTTGACCACTGGCCACGGGTTTGCGCAAGCGATTTTCTTGCAAATGTGGACACCTGAAGATGTCATCGAGTTGCCATTCATTGTCGGTGATACATCGAAACGAACGCAACTGGAATCACCCTTGAGTAATCGTGTTAATATGTTAGTTTGCTGTGTCTTATGTGGCAGACCATGACTTTATTGTTGAACAGCCTAACGTTTTCGACAATTAATAAAACTCGGCTTGCGCAACAACATTTGAGAACGGTTATGTATTTAATACCAGTTTTAATCAATTAAGATAAGCAGGTGGCATGTGGACTAGGATACCGCAGCAGCTTTAATTTTGAAGTTACATAGACTAGATATAGAATAATACACATATCCCTATCACAAATATTATTGCTGCTTTCGAAGAGTGTTAAATCCTTCTTATCAAATCTCTAATAGTTCTTTACTTTACTAGTTTACACTACGAACGTGAACAGTTGCCGATGTCGTTAGCTTTATTTGTAATCACACAGGTTACTGTAATATGCTCTAATCCACATCTTATGTACAAAKTTTTATCTACATCTGTCTAATTAAAAAGTTTCATTGAAAGATTTCAGTTTGAATAAAAGAATCAAGGAAACATTTGAAGTGTCAGGGCAACCACTCAAATTTGCTGTAAGATGTCAACAATAGTTGGTACAAATTATATATTAATATTGCAATTTTGATCCACTTACTAGTATCACTTTTGTTGTGATTATTATTGTGTAGTTCTTCTAAAAATTCATTTGCAATGTTTTAAATAAAGTAGATAGGGGTTCGTTCATATTAATTGATATAATAAACAAATAAGTGTTTGTGGCAATATGCTTAGGGGTTTACTTTTATTATTTACCTAACGTTGAACGACATAAAAATCAAAACATCAACAACTTATTAACAACATAATTTCACTCTTTTCTGTATAATGGGTAGGTACTAAAATTGAATAAGCATAAATATCTTTTAACTTTAATAAATAGAACACCGCTTTTTCAAGCAACCTCTAATACACATTCTTGTATAAAAGTTTCTTTGACCTGAATTAGCTTAAGTACATACTATATCTAGGAGGGTTACTCACGTGCTTCGCAACTGTAAGCGCAATTATAACTCAATAAAAAGGCATTATTACTCGAAAATCTGACCTCTATTAGGAGTCACAATGCGATCTCTCAAGCTTGTCTGTTCTCCACACACTGATCATTTTTAAATCAGAAATGTCGCCCCATGACACATACAAAGAAAGTGCAGTATAAATAGCACCCCATGCGATCAGTTGCAAAACGTTGCAACAATAACTTTCTTTTCCCATCTGTGCCGAAGAGACCATCTCCCGGGATTACCATTATGTAACTAATCGCAAAGACCATTGCAGTCGCTGGAGAACAATAGGTCAAAGGAGCACTCCCACGCATGCAATAGGAACATGAAGGATTACACGATGTGCAAGTACTTAATACTATAAGAGTGTTATCTACTTTTATCTGTCTTTAGTATTCAGCTCGTACTCGTAAGATGAATTATTGTTATTC
Source organism: Rhyzopertha dominica (assembly GCA_025024175.1). Classification (NCBI taxonomy): domain Eukaryota; kingdom Metazoa; phylum Arthropoda; class Insecta; order Coleoptera; family Bostrichidae; genus Rhyzopertha; species Rhyzopertha dominica. The sequence goes on along the minus strand of QCXZ01000042.1, from coordinate 13,771,977 downwards.
TGCGTTCGGTTCGAACATCAGAGGAATTCCTTATGACTCGCTTCTTAAGGAGATAGCTGTTTTATTGGAATTGTAGATGTAATGGGCAGATTTCCACCAAGTGCTATTGGTTTGCAACGACCTTGCCATTTTCAAGTAATTAAATTATTTCACAATTATCTCCATTACGCTCTTTCTAATTCCCTGCTTACAATGTTTTTCATCTACACAAATGGCACACAGTTCTCAGTATCCATTTGCAGTTAGATACCAATAATAAAACTTTTCAAACAGGAACTCCTGCTGTTACTATTCTTGTGATATTTCTCTAATTTTAAGAACAAAATTGTGGATAGCTGTATCTTCGATGCTATTAACGTGAACACGTCTGATGCATTATACGAGTAAAAAGGGATATTGCGTTAATGAGTTGATGATCACATGTTATATCTGTTCAATTGTAATTACTTTAGACCAGCTGATGTACCACAAATGGGAATTATTTCGTCCTCTATTGAGTGTTTTACAATGTTCCCGGACGTTCTCAAAAAGTCGACATCTCCACACAGCGAGACGGTTACGACAATTTTTCACACTTGGGGGTTCTTTCTCTCCTGATGAATTTTCCAGAATGTTCCGTGACATTCTCGAAACGTCAACATTCAATCCTAACAATGTTTTATTTAATATTTTCGAACGAAGACTTTTTTATTTGCCAGTAGAGCTCGTGACAACGTAGCAAGAAAACAGTTGCTATCAAACATTATTTTGCAGTGTAGTAGTTAAATCTTTTATTCTTTAATATTCCAATACATTCTCGCCAGCGTGTATTTCAAATTTCATAACTGAGCGTCTTGATTGTGGGATGCAGGTCGATGCAATCTATACGGATTTTTCGAGTGCTTTTGACCGTCTCGATCATACTATACTCATACGTAAATTGTCTACAACTGGATTGTCTCCGTCACTTTTGCAGTTTTTCTCGTCCTACTTAGTGGGTCGGCGGCAGTACGTCGGGTACCGCGGACTGTGTGTGTCTCCTGCTTTCTATGTTACCTCAGGTGTCCCTCAGGGCTCCGTTTTGGGGCCTTTGCTTTTCATCATATATGTCAATGATATTTCAATAGGACTTAAATGTCATAGTTTACTGTATGCCGACGATTTAAAGCTGTTTGCCTCTCTTCAGTCCCTTAATGATGCAGATAATCTTCAAAACGATCTCGAAAGTATTGAAAATTGGTGTCTGGTCAATAAGTTACCGCTGAATATACAAAAATGTTTTACATGTTCATATTACAGGGTCCATAATCCAATTATTTTCGACTACATTATAGGCGAGAACAAGCTATCCCGACGCGATACCATAAAAGACCTTGGAGTTATCTTTGACAGGAACTTGAGTTTTGTCCCCCATGTAACTGACTGTATTGCGCGCTCATATAGAATGTTAGGCTTCATTATAAGACATGTAAAAAATTTTACGGATGTTGCTGCGCTGAAGCTTTTGTATTTTGCGTATGTACGCTCAAAATTAGAGTATTGCTCCGTCGTATGGGCTCCAAGATATGGCACCTACATCGATAATTTAGAAAGTGTACAAAGACGTTTTCTTAAATTCTTGTCTTTTACTTCTAATGGTGTCTATCCAGCTGTAGGTTACCCTAACGATCTATTGTTAAAAAAATTTGAAATGCACAGTTTATTTGCTCGTAGAAAGCCTAATTCAATTACATTTCTATATAAAATAATATCTGGGCAGGTGAATTGTACATCCTTACTTGTGCAATTGTACTTCAGAGTCCCGCGACCAGCTAGTTGTAATATCGATTGTTTTTATTTACCTTATACGCTCATACAAATTTACTTAAGTTTTCTCCTGTGTACGTTATGTGCAGTAACTATAATTCTGTCTGTGATTTACTTGACATTTTGGTCCTGTAGTGTTCGTGAAATCGAGAATTGTATATGCCCTCCTTATGTGTAATATCTTATTATTATTGTTATTTCCCTCACCTGTAATTGGCTTCGGCTGTTTGGTGATGTATCCAAATAAATAAATAAATAAATAAATAAATAAAATAAATAAACCTTCCAGATCTAATGATTATTGTGCAATCATGAGTGAATTTAAAATAAAAAAAATAATAAAATTTTATTTAAAATGTTAAGTATGATTAATTTATGTTCAGTTCTTCTCTTATTGCCCTTTACATTTCTAATTAGAAATGTTATAAACAGTTTACAATTGAGTGAAGTAGCTATACTAAAAAAATGAGTTCTACATTTACTGGTGGAACAATTGATGTACCATTTCGTTTGAAAAAATCAAGTTATCCACGACTAAATATTCCTGACTATGAACATTGGTACTGTAGTAACTATTAACGTTGTCTCAATATTTATAATCAGACAAAACGGTATTAAAAACTAAACAGTTACTTTGAGTGCAGTTAGTAGCGCAGTTCAATTTTATCTCTGTTTTGGAAAAATATAACGCATTCATTTTTCGAGAAAAAAACACGAACGACTCCAAAACTGTCTACTTCTAACAGGCCACTCTTCGTTTCCTATTTTAAGGTTTCCGCTAAGTCTGATATTGCATTTAAATGCAGTTTTTGTTGAGTATTTATGGTTATAGAAATGAAAATAAGTTTGCCTTCCCTAAAATTTCAGCTGCCCACTCTGAGATCAAAAGCTGGCCCCGACCCTGGCTTCCATGTTCCCTAAAGCTCTGATTTACAAGCGTCTTCGTAGAAATCAAGTGGTTCCTTAGGAGAAAACATGTCTAGATTCTTGTCCGTTCTAATTGCAATATCTCCAAACTTGCTAGGCTAGCGAAACTGTACTTCTCGCTTTCTGGCAAATCAAATTAAAAGAACCTGCAATCAGAGTGTAATTTCATTTATTTTATTCATAAAAATAAAGTTTAATAGGTAATACCGAAGTCTTCTGCATCATAATGTGTGGGTAGAACACTCATATAGTCTCCAAAAAGTGACTGCAAGACGAAACGCAAATAATATGGCATGAAATCCCATCTATCAGCATGAAATTAGTTGTTTAGATTTATCACTTGTAATAAAAGCTCAAAATTGTAGAAAACGCAGTACCTAATTTTGAATAATCAGCAAACTGCACCATTAAAAATTGAATTAAATTAAAGACAGCACATTTGCAATAAGACTGCAACGTGTAAGCCTTCCTTGCGTCCGTAAACGCATTACGTCAGATTGAAAAGTGCATATGTGCGTTTGCTACTGAACTAGATCTTGAGAATTACAGGTCAGTACGCGCAATTTCCTTTAGCGCGGTCAAGATCAATGAAAGCGAGAAATGTAGAGCACTCGTAAACCCTGACTTTGGTAGCCATTCCTGGGCAAGGTGAAAGTGTCTTTGTCTTTGGCTTGTTTATGGTTGTCATGCTTGAAGTTATCGAACTACCGAATGAAAGGGAAAGGGCTCTAGAATATACTCGTTTTAGTAGGTTCAAAATTGTGATTAGTATTTAACAAATACTAAACAACAACAACTAGAAAATTAGTATAACGGCCTTCTACTACTCCTACTCCTATTTGTTTAATTAAAGACTGCCGCTTAAAACTAGCTTTAGAAGAACTGAGTGCAGATTATATAAATAAGGTGCTTCTACGAACTCCACTGGTGCCTGAAAAACATAACGGATGGGCAAAATGGACATATTTATTTAGTTACTTTATTATAAATTCGAAACATGTGAAACATCGAAGTTATCGTTATGTGTAAGGTCATAAAAATAGGTAGCTTGAAAAAAGACAGTCCACTTCGAGTTTACCTGAATCCAGTATATTATTATTATTAGTCATTTAAGGTCTAATAACATTATTACCAGTATTTACTTGCTAGTCGTCTAAGGGGTAGTACAAATGACCCTTAAACTTAAATAATGAACGCCTTAAAAACTAGATATACTGCCACTACGAAATTTCGTATTTGATGGCATTTACTTGCAGGGTGTCCAAGGGGTAGTACAGATCACCCTTAAATCTAAATAATTAATATTTAAAAAACCACACATACTACCACACCACCGTTAATTAAGTCATAAATGACCATATTTTTGTACAAGATTTGAAGGTGATTTGTACTACCCCTTAGACTGTTTGCAAGCAGTGAATGCAACTATGACCGTTAATTAGCCTATAAACCGCAGTATTTTGTGATAAAGTATTTAATGTTCTAGGGTAGTCCTACTGCCTCTTAAACGGCTTGCGAACGTCTAGTTTCCGAGATACTAATTACTTAGATTTTGCGAATGAATTACAATTGTTTATGTTGTTTTGTTGTCCTAGTGTTTTCATAGCGATCTATACAATACAACTGTGGTAACCCCTAATAAGTCATTAATGTAAATTAATTACCTTATGTTTAGATTATAGGTATTACTACTTATATATATATATATATATATATATATATATATATATATATATATATATATATATATATATATATATATATATATAGTCTATCGAAGCACTGCATTATTGAGAAATTTCGGTTATTGATTCTGATTTCAATTGAACACAGCTACATATTGATTTATGTTGATGAACATGAACATTATATATAAAGTTATGCATTTTTTATATAATACAGTAACGAATAATCCCTAACTTACTTTCAGTATCTTCGTGTTACCAGATATACTTGCTCGCACCTAAATATATAAATTCGATTTTCACATACAAAACAAAATGCAAGATTTTAATTTAATTAAGGATGCTAAATTGATTAAAAAAAATAAAGACTGAATCACCCTTAGGGAAATTAAATCACTTTCAAATAGCTATGGGTAACCTTCAAAATACATAGACTCTGACTGATGAGCAAACACTTTAATATTTCATTGGTTTTCGGTGAACTTCTTCCATGCTCCTTTTTTATCTCGTAAATAGTGAGCTATATGCACGTATCATCCTAGATCCTGCTTTGACGACCTTAAAGTTAATATTCCGAAAAATATCGTTGCAGACATTATTAAAGGAAATGGCGAGATGGCAGAAAGATACCGAGATAAATGAAGCTGCCACCGCAGTCTAACTGAGAAGACAGGTATACCGTGATCACTCGACCTTCATACATTTATATTGCCCTTTGATTACTTTGCGACCGAGCGTACGTTTACCGGATGCGAAGCAAGATGCTGCATTTCATAGATGTTCTCGAGTGATGTGATGGAATAAATTAAAGCTAGCATTTTATTCTGCATTGCGCGATGCCTTGCGAAAGAACATGCGGCCGAACAGTATCAAGGCCTTAAATTAAAAAAGATGTACCACAAATATTTTCACTAATTTTTAAATACACATTTAGGTATATTCAACTGTTGCAGACGACAAAACTTTTTTGAATATACAACCATGATAAACACTTAATTGGGAATGTTAGCCTTCAGCTCTTAATAGACAAATTATGTCTAGGATATTAATTAGCATTCTGATTCGATTTAGGATGCTTATCTGCTAGAATGTCGCTATCTGATACAATTTGTTTATTAATATTGTGAAGTTGATTGGAAGATAACTCTATAGAAAGGTGACATTGACCTGAACTAGCAATAAAGCATAGTGCATGCTAATTTCAAATCAGATATGCTATATAATTTATGAATTTCAAGAACCTTTCAGGTAAATGTCAAATGAACGTATTTACTATTTACCAAAAAAGCAAGAAGCCGTAGTTATATACCTAATATATGGAGAGGATAATAATTTATTAAAATATAATTATTCAACGGTGTAGTTTATTTAATAATAAAAGTGCTGTAATTTTATTTTCTATTATTTGCGTTAAATAAAAAATAGTGTTTGATGAAGAAAAATATCAGTTTGCACATAAAATATAGCAAGATATCCCACTGAATATAGCTATAATTCAGCCGTAACAACAAATATCATTTATTTAACGGAAGCCCTTATACAAAATAATTACATAGAATACATACAGATCATAAAATAGAATTATTATTATAATATGTGATTTCAAGTTTGACTCTCACAAAATAAGTGAAAGAAGCAAAAGGATATAGCGCACAAAAATCAATACTGTTTAGTGAAAACGATAATTTCTTCCGTCGAAAGGTATAAGCATCATAGCAGGATTTTGAACACATGCAAACAATACTAATAAAGTAAACCGTCTTATTGAGGCGTAGGTAAGTCGTAAAACTTGTGTCCAACTTAAAAATGTTGATTTAAGAAGCAAATTACTCTTGTATAAATTTATTTGGAATCATGTTCAAATCAATGATATTTATTGATTTCTAACATAATGGTTTTCTTCTTGCATACAAAGTTTTATTTTAGAGATTTGTTTTAATTGAAGACAATTATCTCATGGCGACAAAATAACATTCTCTTCAACTGAACATTAAAAAAATTGTTTGAAATTAAGTATTTTTCTGTTTGGTTTAAGATGCGGGCTCATTAATTCACATTTTGGTTCAATATATATTTCATTTGGTTATACGTGTTTCGTAAATGAAATGTTGTAGCAGTGTATCGTGTAGCCTTTATGGTCTATGCTTGTCATTATTCGTTTTCAACAGTCTAGTAGGTACAGGTGTGTATTTCGAGAATTTATTTTGAAGATCTGTGGGTTGGAGCAGTATATTCCGAAAAACTAAAGACTCGTTTAATTCTATAACCAGACGAAACGATTTGTTCCTTCTCGTAGGGATTATTTCTCAAAGTAGGGACGTAGGGGAGAATTTTTGGAATCATCGTTATGTAGGGATTTTGAGCTAAAATAATTTTCAAAATCACAGGTGCTTTTCTATTTATTAAAATACATGTTTATGCTATGATGATAACATAGTACCGACATGCACTTTAATGCACATTTGTACGATATTCCTGATAGTAGCTGTGCTTTTGACTCCGTATGTCATGATGTTCAAGATTACTGATATTACTGTGTTCTTTAAGATCTTCCAGTCCAGCTTATATTTCCATAAATGGCAGTATATCCCAGATATTTCATTTTATTTGTAATTGTATTAGTATTTGTATACACCACCTCTCACTAACATTTCGTCGCTAAAAAGGTCTCTAATCAAACGATGGTTTTGTTGTAACTTATGTGTAACCCGTTCTCTGATAAATTACCTTCTACATTATCTAGAAAGTCAATCAACTCCTCCTCATTTTCTGTTATTACCACCAAGTCTTCAGGTTTTCTGAATTAGATCATTTAAGACAATTCTGAAAAACTGTTTTATTTCAAAACTTTGTGGTCCTTTCTAAATTTTTTATTGTTGCAACTCTTTCCGAGGAAAATCCTGAGAACCAACTATATGCTTGCATAAAAAATAGGTATGTCTGTTTTGCTATTAAGTTATAAAATGTGAAGCTGACCTTAGTTGTTGGTCTAAAGGGGCCCCGTATAAAAGTGTTATTCAGGGGCAGCCACTGGGAAAAAAGGTTGAGAACTACTAGTCTAGAGAATCTTATTTTGGTAGCTACAGAATACGAAGACTTAGATTTATTTGGGTAAATTTGTAAATTGTAAGCAATCCGTTGATTGCTACACATAGGACTGGTTCTGCAAATTTATAGTAGTTAAGATAAAATAAACCGGATAAACGGAGCTCTCGAAGTTGATTCAGTCTTTTGGAAAAAAAATAATACCTCACTTACTTTCTTGGCATTTTAAATGAGACATTTTTTAGAATATGACATTTTAATACAATCGGCCGTACATAGACTACCGGTGTATAACAATAAGGCCTAGTTAAAATGCGATACAAAGGAATTGGGTAAATACCAACCGGCGTCCACCGACATACATCATATCTGGTGGGAGGAAAAATCTTGGCGACTAAGATGAGTCCTGGTCGGGGGCGATAGGTACCCTGATTCAATATATCGAGTGGGGCAATTCGTTAAGGAACACACGTATATATAATCCTCACGTTCGATTATCACTCCAGTAATCAGTTTTTGTGGTTGTATACAGCAGTTGGGTTTATTACAACATGAAGACTGTTGTAAGTAGTGCAATTTAACCACCTATTATTCAATTACTAACATTTTATTTTAATCTAAACATAATATCTATTTTCATTGAAGATACTAAAAAAAACTCAATGTAATTCCATAATCGTCGTTATTAACATGCACCATGGAAAGTGAATTTGATCATGCCATGTACGGTATAATAATTTTTGAACGACCGGGATTACAGTTCTAGGGATATACGAGTACGAATGTTAAAAGCAGCAGATTCAAATATAGCATGTAATAAGTACTAACAATCATCTAGCAGCCAAATATCTGAATATCCTCCTTATACAATGCTTGCTGCTTGACTTGAATTGACTTGAAATCAAGTCAAGCTCAACCAAGTAATTTGAACGTCAAGTCAAGCAGTTAACACGTCAATTTATTTGATTTATTGAAACATAAACAGCACAACGGCAAAACAATAAAATAAACAACATTCTTAAAAAATCCCATTTGTCATATATATGTAATGGTTAATGCAGCCCTAGAAAATTTCCTTTCTACATGCGCAGACGTGGCAGGTATTGCCAAAACATCTTTTGGTTAGGAAATACGTTTTCGTGGTTTTCATTGTGGTCATTAATAGGCAATTTCTTAAACAAACTAAAAATATTTATATCAAACTTCTTTGCTTGATTCTCATCTGGGTTTGAAGTTGACGGGATAGGTGGACATGGTCAAGAATGCTGATAATATTTGTTTTTTAATATGATTTCAAAACGGGAAATTTTTTTTAATTTTTAAATCAGTTATACCTGAATATTTAATTGAATACTGGTATTGAGTACATACACATTTACTCCTTTAAGTAACAAATCTAGATGTGAGCATTTTTATATTTTTTTTTAATAATACACAATGGCAAAGTGCAATCTAAAAAATATTATTCATTATTACTAATATCAAGGCCAAGGTCAGTACATGAGAAGACTCTGCAACATATAGGCAGCTTCTATTTTATATCGTGATCGGCTCAAAAGCCAAAATGTAACATGAAAGGAATCAGGGAGTGTTTGCGTAACCTATTATAATCATAACGAAATCATCGTGAGAGATATTTTGTAACGTTACGTAACGAAGACAATATTGCTCACTTAAAATATCATCACATCTATTAAGAACGGAGTTATTTAAAAATGTAAGTGATGGAGTCGCGTTGTGGTGGCTTTAAGGTTATAGTGAAAAACGTTGCACAAGATGCTGTTCGATGACTGCAATTACATACAGCCACAGATAATGTCAACAAGCATTAAATGCTGCTGCAAGAAGATTAAACGATAGAAAGTTCTTTTGTGAGCCTTTATACGTACGCATTTTTCACTATATAAGCTTTATGCCAATGTAATAATTAGGAACACCCTAAAAGACGGTACTATAACTGACAGTTTTGTTTGTCTACAATGTATGATGGCTAGCTGAGTGTACTCCGGATTTTTTAATGCCTTAAACGGAAACTCTCTTATATAAATAGTTTTATTTACAAGTATCAACTATATTATTAGATACATATCATACATACATACATATCAAGTATTAAAAATGAGTTGACACTGGAAGATTAACAGACTTTGGACTCCTTCAAACTGGACATTTTTTCTTGATATAATAAATTAGAAGGGTAATCAGATTTAAATTTAGAGACCACGCGTTGTTAACAAAGTAATCATTAAATTTAAGGAGATATCCAAAAATGTCAATATATATACAGTTTTCCGTTTAAACAAAGTTGACATCTACTTTCAATGTAACCGAAAACAACTTTATTTTAAATTGAGTGAACCTGGTTAATTTCCAAAAATTTTCTAATTAAAGTTTTTTGTGACACAGTACTCTGTATATAATAAGTTCGATATGATATTAAAACTTATCAACCAACGTATTATCATAATCTGACACACCCAAAATGATCGTGGAAACCGCACAAAGAACTCTGTCATATTAAATTTTTACTTGGAATAGAGGGATGGCAAAAAATTGTTAAATTCATATCAGAATTATGTTAAGAATCCATATTATTGTATCTTTAAGTAGATTTTAAATGACCAAGGGAAAAGTAAAAAAGAATGCAAAAAAACAGCAAGCCAAAATATATTGCTGATGAGCGAATCGGTAAAATTCTCTTTCATCTCGGGCGCGGCCCGAATTGCACATTTATTTATGCGCAATTGTGTAGTTCTTGCTAATCCTTAAATCCCGAAAATAAGTAGGACACTCGAGTACACCGCACACGATCAATGGACTTTCGCCATCAATTTTGCCAACAGTAGGACACTGCTATAATTTTTTGCTTTCACCATTCGGTGTTCATACATTACATCTCTGTGTTCAACGCTCCCTAGGTGTCCCAAAAGAAAAACAACATATTAAACGTGCCGCAGAATCTCTCTTTCAACTTCCGTCTGGGCGAAGACTACAACAGCATAATAGCAAATGCAGTTATCAATCATAAAAACTGTTACCTAACGACAAACAATGATACTTGTACGATGTAGCGTGTAAAGCTAAATGTTACATAACAGGTTTTCAAGTGCATTCATTCATTTCAACCACTTTCTTAACATGCTACGGGATTTGAGATGTTACAAGCATCGTGAGGTGTCTAACGAAGTAAATTGTACGAATCCGCTTGCCATTTCGTGAGAATGTTGCAACTCGGATAAATACAGGCGTTCGTTGCTCTTTGTGATTGCGTATTATACATTGCTACTTTTTTAGAAGCCTTGCCTCAAAGCGTGTAAAGCTCTTCAAGCTTATGTGAGCGATTCTCAAGCTCATCGAAGGTGGCAGTAGATGGGCGAATCATGTCTGTCGTTCTCTATTTAAGGTTCATTAGCATTATCGACTGACAAGCAAGAGCTTTGATTTTCTCGAGGGTAATTGCGAATATCTGTTTTAACACCCGCTATCATTCAAATTAAATTTTATAATATGTAGTTTACTAAGTAATTACTACTACTACTTTGAACTGGTATAAAGTTATTTACTGCAAATATCCGTTCCCAAAAAAACGTGAGATAGATAATTTACTTCAAAATTAAGACACAAAAATTTTAACAGTCAAACTACTTGTAAATACTATACCTACGTAGTATCTCTAAGTCAGTCTCTAAGTAGAACACATTTCGAAGCTATCTATTGGACAGTAGCAACTACCATAGTTGCTAGACAATTAAATATTATTTTAAAAAATTATCAAACTGTGAAATAAGTTGCTAGGTATTATTTCATTTTCAAAAGATTTTCTTATTTTCATGGCAGATCTTTTAACACGAAAAATGTTTCTACCATACATGTATCTAAATAGTTCTGTTGGCATACGGTCTCATGGTACTTGGATGATTAGTTGGACATATTATATTTGTACAAGTTCACTTTACCAAATTGTATATTTTCACTGCAAAAAAGCATCACTGACAGCTGGACCAGTCATATCCTATTATTTGCTATGGTTTCTAAGGTTGAATTTCGGGTTTCCATATTCTTATATTACTTATAATCTCAACCTTATACATTCCACAACACTTCCTCTAGCTCATCAGTATCTGAAATTTTTATTTTTTTTTCTTTCCGAAGCCAACCCAAGACCGTGGTAGTACCTAAAAAGGATGCTATATAATAAGACCCTATTTAAAATTCCATTAATAAGTGAAACCGATGGTGTTTTGCTCTTCTTCAAATATTTAATATTATTGTTATTAAGTAATTGTCTGCTACACCTCCTAGGGAAGCTTTTTAACAATTTAGATAATTAATAATCCTGTAGCCTTTCAATATTCACTCCTCGTTTACATCTATTATCTTTCATAAAACTGTCACACAAGTTAGTCGTAATTAATTAATTAAGATTCTTTTCAATATTCCACATTCACGGAAATGTGACATCAAGTGTCAACCACTTCTTGACACTACAGCATAAGCATTGAGCTGCTGGTTGGTCATTCTATAGCAACAAACATAATTATCTGCTTGGATTCGTCAGTTATTTTACAACCCATGCCAAAACCTTGTGTAAATCAAACACAGGTGTTTTACGAGTTAATAATTACCTACCGTTATGAAATTTAAACGGTACCCCGGCGTGAAAATAAAAATATGCAAACACTCACGTCGTCATGAATAACGCTTATATGGGATGTGGCAATCTTAGGAACAATTCCAGGACGTAATTTGTGCCGGGTTAATATTAAATGGAAATGTAATGACCTATCAGGAATCACGGTCGCGATAAGTTTGCAATTATAGTTAACGAATGAAACTACGCTTTCAGCTGTTTGTGCTAGTGACAATATAATATATCTTCCTATCTTATATATCCCTCGAGTTCATTTAAAGGTCACATAGTTCTTGTGAAACCAAATAAACCCAGGTAAAAAGATTTAAATATAACCCTGCTGGTTTCTGTAAGTAGGTAAGAGATTAGTTAATCAAACAGATAAAGAGTGTCAATGTTAACTGGATTGTTGAATTTACACGTAAAGTGATAAATTGCGAACACCTTTTTTTAGCAAATAACTACATATTGACACTTATTAGAATAAATGCAGTTAAACAACTTAATTTTGGCGGCCAAATGCTGAATAATACAATCTTATATACTTGAGCAGAAGAGCAAATGTTATTTGTTCGGTAATGGCAGTCACATGTTCTCATAGTTAGTATAGCTCGTGATCTGGGACCAACCTATTTTCAAATTAAATTGTTAAATCACGGGAATCTCGAATTAACTAAGATATAGGAAAAATTAAAATATCACTTCTCAATATAATAATAAATGTCACAAAAGGGACAGAGCGTGTAAAACATTAAATAATTAATAATTAAAAGATTAAAGTTCGGCCAGTTCACATGCCAAGTTCGACAACAGAGCACTACTTTAAACTCTCTATGGTTTGCGGTACTGTTTTCTCTTATATGAATCATTTCTTTAATACACTCTTGTATTTATTATTTTCTCTATCCAAAATGGTGATTGTAAAAATGCATTGCTAGCCCGTTCTGTCATTAGGTATCGTGTCTGTAAGCTAAATAAAGAAACATAGAACTTTCCAAACTTTAGCTAGCAACAGTGCACCCATACTGTCTGTATATTGCGTCAATCTTATTTGTAAGATCTTTTTAACATAACGAGGACTAGTATTTGTGATTATGTTTTTAAAAATTACGGGCTCAAATCATTCAAAAACTTGCAAAAACCAGAATACAATCACTTTGCAGTCAAACAATAATTTTAGCAACAAACCATTACCGACTAAGTTCAGGTTCTAAAAATGTTGTTATAAATTAACACACTAAGACAGTATTAAAAACTTGGCTGTTTTAGATTGCCTAGTAATATCAGTCATTAATTTTTTCAGATAATTCTTGTAGGAGCTCTTTCTGTTGTCCTAGCTAGACCGCAAGGACCGTCGACAGAACCTATTCCAATTCTGCGACAAGAGCAGGAAGTTAACTTTGATGGAACTTACAAGTTTAGGTAAGTCTTCATAGCACTATATATAAATTTCCACTAGCTGTAATGGGAAAATTTTACATGTAATACTAGTTTTGGTTTGAAGGCTTCCGTGGTGTTGTCGATGACATGTTGTTTTCCGAGCTGGTTCCCACGTTGCTTGTTTGGTCCAAAGACCAAACAAGCAACGTGGGAACATAATGATACATTTGTTTTTCAAAATATATATTCTACCAACGGGAATATTAAATTACCTATGTCATAGAACAAATAAATCATTATTATACTTGTATTTTAGAACAATCTCAAGCATGGTACTGATAAACGCGTATTAGAGAAGTTGTATAATATGTTACACTACTTCTTTGAGGAAGTAATATCCATTATGGCAGCTAGGTGGCTTTGTCATCATGTCAATGTAACGCTGAAAGATATTATTATTATATACTGCTACCCCATTTACCTTCTAAATAATTATGTTGATCGATGCTTATTTTTCAGCTATGAAACCGGAAACGGCATCAGCGCTGAGGAACAAGGCTTCCTGAAAAACGCTGGCCAACCTGAACAAGAAGCCCAAGTAGCCCAGGGTCAATATCAGTACACTGATCTTGAGGGGAACACTATTCAATTGAGTTACATAGCTGACGAAAACGGATTCCAGCCTCAGGGAAGCCATTTGCCCACACCTCCCCCTATTCCTCCAGCGATCCAAAAAGCACTGGAGTACTTAGCTTCCCTGCCTTCCACTCCAGAACCGTCTAGACGATGAACGCCCCCATAGTATATCGACACGAAGAATACATACATTATCTCAAATATTCATATCGCATTAAGTATTTAATTCGGTTACGCTCTTGCCCATCGTTGTTGATCTGCGTATGAGAATCGTTATACGAGTCGTGTACATTATATATAACTATTATGTTGTTTTTAAGGATGAAACGCACAATGAGGAACCAACTGTTGTACATATTTGTAGTGAATTTTTATAGAAGGTTTCTCTTGTGCCAAAAATCAAATAAATAATATATATTATTTTGTAATAAATACGAAATTTCTGTGACTACAAAATCCCCAATAGTTTAGAATCGAAGATCGCCAGTTGCATTTAAGGTAAAAAAACTCTTAGATGCTATTCATGCTTATTACTTATAAGTTTGTCAGCATCAACGTAGGGAAATTACTGGACCTATATATAATTTCATTAAATATTCATTTGTAGTTTACATATTATGTTCGAAAATATAGCACGCCCCCACGACGCCCATTTACCAAATGCAATTTTATTCGCAAGAACATAAATTTTGCAGGGGATTCCTTAAGCACCGGGCGAAAGTGGCATAACTGGATTCTGTTAAACATTTTTCAGACAAATGTATCTATTACTTCCTGATGTTAGGCAACTTAAAATGCCATTATAACATCGTTCTGTAAAAGCCAGAGTAAAGGTTAACAAATTGGTTAATATGAAAATAATACAACAACGAGCGTACATATTATTTCCTTCTTGAACGCAGTAACATGTATTTTCTTATCTATTTTCACAATATAATATCGAATATATCAAATTTTGTAAGACTACTGAAAATTTCACTGACTGGGAAAAGTCCTAGAATATTGTCGGACTAAAGATTATAATTGCAATAGTCTTCGTTAAAAAGCCATCGTCAGTACTAAAAATAAACAGAAAGAAACTTTTGGATCTTCCTTTGACTTTTTCAAATAAAAGAAGCAAGCAAACCTGACTTCAAATAAAAAAGAAATCTACATTCCAGCAAGTCAAACGTAATATTATTAAAGCCAAAATTTAGTACTGGAAAATTGATTTACAAAAAATCATTTAGAAATGTAAAATTTTATCCGTTAATAATTTTATAAGTTTCAAAAATTTCCAAATAATTTAAATTGTCTGGCGTGCAAATGGTGATTAGTTAGCAAAGAACTTGTTACAATACCTGTATTTTTATACTTTTCAAATTGTTTTCAGTGCTACTTACCTCTAATTAAAAAAGATCTTTCCGCTTGTCCAACACAAACTGAATTGCAATCATCAAAGAGCTGTAAACACCTGGACGATTCAAAACGTAAACTTTGTATTACGCTTAGTTTCTGCGATAGAAGAAGTAATATTTGGTAAAAGAAAAGAAAATAATTTAAATAGACAACCAGCAAACTTAATCGGGTGCTAATTTTTAACTTCATATCAAAATGAGTGCTATTGAAAATTTAAATTTTACCAAATATTTAAATTTATTGTAAATTTATAAGATTATTAGTGTACATAATTTCACCATTCTAAATGATTTTCGTAATTTCAGTTATCCAGTACTAAATTATTTATTTGATCTTGCAAAGTATTACATTTGTGTTGTTAGCATGTAGGTTACTTTTTGATTAGAAATCAAGTGTGATTGCTTCTTTGTATCTGGCAATGGCAAAAGTGGTTCCTTTTAATTTTTGATTTATTTTTGGTACTGATGATAGCTTTTGGTGAAGCAAAAGCGTTCAACCATATTATAAAATAAAGTGGATAAATCTTTGAAATTATTATTTTAGATTATATTTAATTTAGCAAGTCCACTTTGAGAAATGGAGCAGTTGTCAATTTTGATGCAGTATACGATGCAAAAGATAGCTGTAACTGTGCGATAGTTAGCATTTTATTTTTTATTTATATATTGCAGAAATTAGCCACGATTAATAGAAAAACGATGCTCACCTGTATTTCGCGTCAACTTTCTTTGTCGAAAATTTTTCTTTTTATGAAAGCCAGTTAAGTTAGACAGTGTTTCAATCTTGATTTATCAATAAAAGCAAATTCATCTCTTATACGTCTGGAAACCAGTTCGCAACAAAACTTGCATTACAACAAAACAACAAATTAAACAATGCATCATTATTGCTATATATTAGGCAAAGGGGTACGCAGAAAGTTCACGCCGTGCTCACCAATGCAGCCACTGGCAGCAAACTACCTATAAATACCCTATAGGACATGATATTATAGATTTACAAAATATCTAAATTATTATTCCACATTTTTCCTGGTGCATTTCGTAAACCATAATATCAGAATATAACATCATCAAATCGATGTCGACCATTTATTACAAAACGCTAATTAATGAGGTATCTCAATTAAATTAAGTCTGGCAAGTTCACACATGTGTCGCATCCTATGTTTGCTGATCTGTCGCAAACCGCTATATGCGTAAATTTGATACGTTGCATACTAATAAATTGCTTGCTTATTTGTTACATCACTTGAATGAAATCGCTAAGAAGGGAAAGGAGATTGCTTTTCGGTATAAAAGTTGAATTCCTATGCACTAATGAGGCTATAGGTGATAGTGATAGCTAGGATGACTGTCAAATGTCTGGTAAGTGTGATGCATCTGGTGTGTTGGCAGGTTCACACGAAGCGAATTATTTAATAGTAGGTTACTGTTTTTCTTGTAAAACTAAGAACAGGTGTCAAAATCACATGAAATACACCAGTGTGCTTTCCCTCAGTAACCCGAACTTAGTTATATGTTGTCTATTTCCGTATGCAATTTGAAACTAAAGATTGACACAATTTATTATTTTAAATAGAAACCCTCACAAAATATATTAAGCTAAAAAAGGACATACAGGGCAGCACATATGTATGGAATAATGTTAATAACACTATATATAAAATAACGTTTTCTATCTATTTTTTGCACATTTTCGTGATAGCATTGTAGGAACTTTTTTGAAAAAATACTAGAGCAAGTTGCGTAAACTTAGTGCACGTCCTAGACTAAGTAAAAGTAGGTTCATAAATAATACTAGCTGTTATAGAACTTGCACAAAATAAAGCAATAAAGTGTACAAGAGTGATTCATTTTTGAAATCAGGAAAAATGTGCCTTTTGACCCCCTTCCCGTTTTAAAAAATGCGCCCATATCTCAGAAACGAGAGCTGACAGAGGGAAATGCATTTTAATTGCCCATAGGCCCATGCACATTTTCAGAAAAATCGGTCGAACGGAACCTAAGATATCCTGCTGGTTCGATACTTTGCATATAATATAAATAACGATTACCTTATTAATATATAATTATTTTCAGGTAACTTTATCATTCCTCATTGCGTACGTAAGAAGTCAGAATAGTGAAAACATACCCATCATACGAGTGTTCAACGAAATAAATCCTGATGGATCGTACAATTATGCCTATGAAACTGGTAATGGCATATTCGTAGAAGAGCAGGGCTACCAAAAAGGGCAGGATTTGCAGGCAGCACAGGGCCAGTATCAATACACTTCGCCAGAGGGCCAAGTTATAAGGCTAGTCTACACCGCAGATGAGAACGGATTCCAGCCTCAAGGGGAACATTTACCAACTCCTCCCCCAATTCCTCCAGCTATACAAAGATCTCTTGACTACCTAAATAGTTTACCGAAGGAAGCTGAACCAAGTTACGACTAGTCTTTAAGTAAATAGTTTTAAAATGAAGGTAAATGGTTTTATTGTGATTCACTTGGTTCTCCCCTCAATGCCTTGCCTGTCTCGGTATACTATGTATGTTACTTTGCCTCAATTGCCTCAAATGCTTTATCAACTGGCATTCTTAATCCCCATAACCATAAATATACACGCTGGACAACGGTGGTAACGAATTAATCGAGTGAAATTAAAGACGAAATTTTGGAATTAGTATTAGAAACAGAGTCAAGTTTACTACCATGTCTAAAGCAAAGTACGAGAAAGTTTACCAACAGTTTTGTCTCTGGAGAAATGAAGAAAAAATGTGCAAGGAGCAAATGAAAACGTTCTAATTGCGTACTTTTGTGAAAATTGCTGGCATACCTTAAACATCAAAATGACTGTTATGTGGCAAAAAATTCAAGTGATATCAATGGACAATGCGAAGAATTTCATTAATAATGCCCCCGATAACGACATTCAAGTTTTGAAGAGACAGGGTGGTTGGTGTAATAGTGGAGTTGTAGAAGCTTGTGTGAAGACAGTATAGCAAATAAAGTAAAAATTTCCAAAAGAAGTTTTACTAATTCAACTGAGTAGCAGTCTTCAATCACCTCTGCATCGTCAACATCGACAGTATCCGAAACATTAAGTGGAGGAATGAACTTGATGATTTTTTTCGAATTCCAATCACACATTTCATTTCTTGTTGACAGACGACTACACCACGTAGTTTGTAGGAACTCAACATTTAGTATAAAGGCTTTATTACAAAACACGAATCTTGAAATCACAAAACATATATACAATCGCATTTCCATTCAACCATGCGCGGCCATTCTGCTTCAGTGCCACAGAATTATATACACAGCGTCTTCTCGCATTTCTACTGCCTCCTGAATGGCCTCTGGGGCTCTTCCGGTTCCGGGTGAGCTGCAATCCATTCAAGAGCTCTCAAAATGGCCGGAGGTGTCGGGGGTGGAACTGGCAAGTGAGCGCCTTGTGGCTGAAAACCGTACTCGTTTGCAATGTATTGCAATGAAATTGGGGTCCCATCTGGTGCGGTATACTGGAATGCACCTTGAACGTCCTCGGCTGGTTCCTTAGTGTTGCCGTTCTTTACCTGGCCTTGCTCCTGGACAGCTATCCCGTTCTCTGCCTCGAAACTGAAAAATATTTATACATCCAAGTGCTGTTACCACACGGTTTGTAGAATACAAGTTACTTGCATCAGCTGATGAACGACTACAAGCTTTCAATTTCAGTAATCCGATTACAGATCAACTAACTTTTTAGTAGAACTGGTAATTTTTGGAAGTAACGAAGCAATTTATTCGGATGAATGGTATTGAACTTATTTTGTCAAAATGACATAAATGAAATCACGTTATTGTCGATTTTTCTATGGTGGCCAATGAGTTTTGACCCCCTTCTAGCTACTTGCTTACTGATTTTTGTGTTATATATAGTTGAATGTGATCAATCAAATTTAGACAAGGTTAAACCCGTTTTTTTAATTGATACTCTCTCTGTTATCCTGTTATCGAATAATGGGATCTAAACCTAATTAGTCAGGTTTTTAGCAATTACGGAGCAAGCTGTGTCTATAATATGTTGGAAGAAAGGATTTATCAAACCTTTCAAGCCTAAAATGAACTTTATTAAATCCAATAGAACTAGAATATGTACACTACATTTTACATTATATACTGGATTATATTTCATTAATGCCTAACTTTTTTTATCAATCTTATCCCTCGAGATTTTTTGTAATTAGTAAAGACAACATGGGGACGTTTAAAATGTGTTTCTGTCTATATACTTGTGAACTTAATTATCGTATATTAAGAAAGCTGCAGTTACTAGATACTCTAGTAAAACGGTAAAATACGTGTCTTTACTAATGACCTTAGGCTTTAGGCTTACCAAATGATTATAAAGCATATGAAAACCATTACGCTAAAAACTGGCTTTTACCGCTAATTATCAAGAATCTTTTAAGAAAGCCAAAGGTAAAGTAGGTAAATAAGTATAATATAGTAACTATAAACTTATAAATTGGGTAGACTAAGCGTTCTATAGGAGTTAGACTTAAAAAGCATATAGCTTTTAGTTTTTAGTTTTAATTCAAACAATCAAATATGTTTTATGAATTCATATTTAGATCCAATTTTGAGATCCGGATTCTTCGAACTATAAGGGATTCAATCAAGAGTGAAATTCACATAATATGAATAATATATGATGTTTTATTCGTTTTATTTAGACTTCTTAAATTATTGTGGCAAGGGTTTTCATATACACTTTATTTAAAATCAAACCGTATCACCTCTTATTTTATTTACTTCAACACCCACGTTTTGTGAACTTCCAAGAATTATTAAAGATGGTAATTATACTAGACCAAAGTATTATGTGTTTTGTTGAGTATTAAATTTTTAAATATACTTTGGGATTCAAAATAGTTTACACTTAACTAATGAACTAAAATTACCACTTTGCTAGAGACTCATTTTGCATGTTTAGGACACTACATACATATATAATTCCAGTATTAAATTTGATAATGTTGTATATCATTCATGGAAGCAAAGGTTACGTACTGATAATCATGTACTTTATGTTTTTTTTAATAAATTATGAGCTTTTGATAAATTTGACGTCCAGTAATGTATTTTTTATTTATTTATTATATACCAATGATCAAATTTTCCTTAATTTCGATGCTTTCGTCAAATTTTCCGTGAGTGAACTTATCTACAGCAATTAAAATGCCAGATATTTAATTGTTTATTTATGGGATTCATTAGTTGCAGAATTTACTGCACTACAGATTTACAAGTCTTCTCTAAACTGTACATTTTAAACCTGTTCTCTGCAGTGTCCTACTAGTTGTACAGATAAGGAGGATACAAAAATATATGTGCAAAAACTTGTTTTTATCAATATCTGACACATTGCTAATAGTAGCAATCATTAGATAATGTGAATGAAATCAATCAAGATGCATTTGAAATTAATAGTTTTCTTTGGTGACGGTCTAGAAGTGAATCGAAGCAAATTACAAACGGAAAATACCTCAGATATATGCAATTTCTATTTCTGTGAAAACTGTAATTAAGGTTGAAACTGATATAAATTAGTCAAGGCAGTATAGTTATTTCAATGTTTATAATGGATATTTATACTAGTCTCTATTTCCCCCAATTCATGTTTTATTAAAATATTAAATTCTTGAGGGTATACTTTTTAGACGTCTAAAATCTATGTTCCATTTCAACGCCAGTATATTCTTCCAAGCGTAATCGACCTATCGAAAGTTCCTGCTACAAAACTGAAAGTTTTCATAACACACGTATTTTGTCAATTATTACCTATACTGATATGATCCATCAAAATTCACATCCTGCGATTGTCTTACTATTGCAACCTGCTGACCTGGAGTCTGAGGTACAGGTCGATACGATCGAACCTGGGCCAAGGCACAACCACAAGCTGCCAACAATATGACCTGAAAATTAAGCAAAGGTGACAAACATTTGATATATTTTCTAGTGCTTATTCATTAAAAATTCTTTAACTTAATGTTAATACACTGGGGGCATAACTGTAACCCCATGCTGAATTTTAAGTTTTTCTTCCTTAAATGCAAACGTAAATTAATGTAACTAACAAGAGAGATAAAAGAAGCAAAAATAATAAGAAGTAGACCATTCAGTCATTTATTAACAGTTCCCGTATTTAAAAAAATAATTTTTAATTTCGCACAGAATTGAACAAATTTTAACAAAACATTCTTCAAAATCAACTTTTCATTTTTTCTTAGTATCTCAAAAACTATTGCATATAAATTTGGAAAGTTAATTGTTGAGTATAAAATTTAGCTTCTTTACTTCAATTTAACCTACTTTGTACCTCTTCAAATAACAAGTTAAGCCTGCATAGACAGGACCGAATGGAACACCCTGTATATGTATTTAAAGACACTTGAAGTTTCTTCTCCTTTCCCACTAATATCGTTGGACATTCTCTATTGGCAGCAGACCACAAAGAAAAAGGGCAATACATTTCAATACGATAATTAATTAGTTATGCCTTCACTAAAATGCCACGGATGTCAATTACAATGTATAATTTATTCCAGCCGTGCCAGATATTTCAACTAATAAGCATCCAGCTAACCCATCCCGTTCATCTAAGAAGCTAAACAAAGGAATTTTAATGACCAGCATGGTTTTCTTGCGACACGTGATGTCATCCGTCAAGTAAATCGAAATCTTCGAGGTTGAGACGCTAAACAATTTCTGGTGAATTATGCTAAAACATACTGAACGAAACGTGAATACCCTCCTCGATTGTTGATAAATGTCAGGATACCTATGAGTGCGCAATAACAATAATAATATAATAATTATAGCACGCCTGCCGGAACACACGTCGAGTTTAAAATTGTTATAAATGTAGGTATTCGTGGTTATTTACTTGTAATGGAGCTTTATAGTTCAACTAATATAATTAGATGTCAGTGCTCTTTGCATCCACAGGTGTAATTTTAATTGATGATTATTACATAGACTTATTGAAGATGGCATTTGCAGCGTAAAGATTACGGGTATAGTATATGCGCTAGAGCGGATTACGAAGAAAATGCCTATTATAAAACTAGTATTTGTCAGGAAAACGATAGGTAAATGTTTTGCAATGGATGATATCTCTTACAGGTTTAAATAAAAAACTCACGACTATAATGTAGATGCTGATGCAGTTCAACTTTAAACAAAAGTCACAGTATGCGTGTATTTACTGTGTTGATTTTATATTCACTACTCTTTTTTTTAACTCAATCGCATATTCCACTCAGTCTTTTTCCAGAGTGAACCTTTTTTTAAAGGTTTGACTTGGATGAGTTTAACTTACTTAAGATACTTAAGGTTATTATAGTTTACTTAAAGTACTAGATCATTTAAGTTTGGAAGGACACCAAAATTTACACCAAGTAAACCCTGGTATATATGTGGTATCATGTCATGATATCATGTCAAATATATTAGTAACACTATTAAATAACAATTACGGTATCTACCAAATCTTGTTCTAGCAGACAGCAGTAGTGTTAATTGTGAGTACTACCAAATTATTGTAGATTTCAAAACACTTCCAGATACCCAGTAATTAAAATCAAAATTTCAATATTCGTTAGTGGTAATAAGCATTCTTATTTGTTTATGCACCTTTCCTTATTAAATTGTTGTAATAACAAAACAGTTTTACATTTAAATATTGACAGTTTCTTTAAAATATAATGATGCCTCAGGCCTTTTGATTTAGCATTAATAAAACTATATTTTGCATATATTATTGTATATTCTTCCTGAATTTGAAGGTCTTGCAAAAAGTATTGTGGTTCTCCCAACACAGTATAGTAGTAACACATAATGTATAAAATTATTATAAAGATTTTCAACCACACAAAGATTCTTTAATTTAATACAGTGCAATATTAGATGATTAGATTATATTATTGCTTAACTTAGTTGTGCCTGGACTTTATAAAAACTAAAATTTACCGTGAAATGGTTTTGTGTACCTTCATAACCAAAGATAAAATACATAGAGCAAAACATAAATATTATTTTTTCATTATGTATTATTTGAATAAAACGCGCAATAGTCTTCATATAATAATCTAAAGAAATGCTAAAGACATTTTAACCTAGTCATTGATCAGTATTGTCAAACTAAATAATAAATCTTAGAAGATACATAGAAATGCAATCAAAGTCTTTATAATATAGATCACTGAAAGCTAAATGTAGACTTCACATCATATAATTTTAAGCATATCATAAAATACTTTATTACAAGTATGATATAGTTTTAATTTTAAAATGTGTCGAGTTCGGAGCACAAGATAGAATAAATACGGTCACAGTTTCTCACATAGTTCACTGCGTATAGATTTTACAATTAAACCAAGTTCACTTACCAGAGACTTCATTATTGATGATCACTTGGAAACCGACTGGGGCAATACCAGGCCAGTATTCATATTTATACCAATTCCCAAGCAAAAAGGCACAGATTAATTCCAGAGATAGTACCCTCTCCGCTATGCCATTAGAGTGCAGCATTTTGGATAGCAATCAAGTTTGGCGCATAATCACAACCAGATGCATTTAGGTGCAACTAAATGTGAGTAGAAACCGGAAACATAAAAAGTACACTTGATGATATTAAAACATGTAATATGTGGGAAAATGTCATCCGATAATGTCAGGATCAGTGGAAATGAATCAATTAATGTTCATAAAGGGTTAACATCCAATTTTGCATTTTGGTTATAACATACAAAAGCTAAAGTAATTCACATAAAAGTTCAATTTTATGGTAGTTTTACATTTTTCTTCAAATAACAACTCCATGTGCAATCAAGTTATGCATTCTTAAGAATGAACAATAAATATTAGCTGACCTCGTTTAATCACAATATTAAATATATGACTGGAACCACACAATTGCTTCGTTTAGGGAGCGGCGAATTATTATGTGATGATCCGGCAGGTAATATTTGTATTTTGTGAAGGCATATTTACATTTGATTAATGAATAAGGAAGAGTTTGTATGAAAAGTAAATAATATATCATTGTAGACGAATTAAACATGTCAAACCTTTCGAACCTGGTGGAAGAATTTAATTTGAGAGTACTGAGACAAGCAATTTTTTCTCGATTAATTTCAGTATAGTAGGTAAGTAGTAAGGAAGTGTGTCTGGAAAGATTCACCTTCCTAAAGTTTAAAGTTTAAGTATAAAACTCACAGGAAAAAGTGTTGCGCATATTTTGCTCATATAAACGGGAACGAAAACTGCCATATTTATTTATTGTATTTATTTATTGAAATCACTGTTGTGCAAGTTTTTCCCCAACTACTTCTGGCAGTTGGCAGATAAAATGGTTGGAATGTTCTGGCAGACACTCTAGAAACCACAAAATTTAAAAAACTCAAAATTTCAGGACAATCAAGTGAATTGTTAACAATTTTGAAAAGAAATGCCAAAGCATTAATCTCACTTCTCGCCTGAAGGCTCACAGTACCATGTTTTCAAACAAATCATTATCCCCTAGGACCCTGAGAGGAAAGACACCATCAAGTTTAAGGCTTAGTAATTTTAAGAATACGAATAAGTTCAAACGGATTTTTAATAATCAACATATAATAACTGTACATAAGATGTAGTTGACAAATCGATTAAGGAACGTTTTTTTTTTACCTAGTCCAACTTTGAACGGTTAACTTACATTAAGTATATTTGCACTGCCTATATACCTTCGTATATGCACCCATAGGTAATTACAATTACAATTTACTTTAAAATGCATTTTAAAAATACGTCTAGCACGGCCTCCAGCAACTTGCTTCAGGTATAAGGACGTGCCGACACGACTTTAAATACCATCGAGGGTAATCATTCTGTACGGCTATATCTGAACTATTCCATTGAAGGACAAAGATATCGAGAAGCATCTTCGGAAGGCAGTTAAAATTGGATTGGTTTACGAGTGCCGAGAGCCTTCACGGTTTTCGTGTTCAACATGTATTGTGTTTTCAATTTTGAAATGATGTTAACTGCTTGCGAAATACGCCCACAAAAAGACAATTAACAATAGCGGTGTACAGGGCAAATAATTATTCAATAGATCTAGTTTCTGACAGATCTTTTTATTGCCTAAGTGGCAATGTAAGTAATAGTTATTTGTTTTACAAGTGTTGAAAGGAGTGAAACACATTGTTAGAAATAAAAAAATGGATAAGTATTTTTTGTCTACTGCTTCTGGTATGAATTTGTGAATACCTTCAGGACTCATTGTTTTTGGGCTTTATTTTTTGCATCAATTACATAAATTTGTAGTACGCATCTTCGTAATGTTCTGCTTGCTTCGATAGGTCACCCTTCAGAATAAAATTGCTTTCCACTGCTAATCCAACATATTTTTAGACATAAACGATTAAGTTGCACTGTTTATATTTTCTTCGACGTTTGTTATACTTCTTCCACAGACAAAAGCGTTACAGTCACAAATAGTCCCATTAGAACTAGATGTGGATATACTTATAGAACCTATAGAACATCAACTGCTGAGCACACAAATGTATCACCTGGATTTCTTTTGGCATCAAATTTGGACACATTATTTGGATCCTATTCCATTTACATCAACTGCACACAGTATAGAAATTTCTCCTGGTAATAAAAGCAAAATATACCACAGTTCGAACAGGATACCCCAAGAAAAAAAGAAATTTAAGCAGCTAATCCGCACTTCAGCTGCTATTAATCTGAAGAAAAGTTTGCAAGTTCGGCATTTGCAGAAACGTGTGTGGGCCCAAAAGAAACAAATCTTTCACCTTCGAATAGTTGTGAAGGAATTGGAGAAAAAGAACCTTGTCAGTTCTGACCATGTAAGTATAATTAAGATTTAATTTTCCTACTGTTTAACAGTTCTACAGGACGGAAAATTCACACAA
Organism: Rhyzopertha dominica; assembly: GCA_025024175.1. Lineage (NCBI taxonomy): Eukaryota > Metazoa > Arthropoda > Insecta > Coleoptera > Bostrichidae > Rhyzopertha > Rhyzopertha dominica. Next base: position 13,745,523 of record QCXZ01000042.1, on the reverse strand, counting down.
ATTGAGTGACCGGGGATATAAAAAAGCATTATGTGAACAGAACATCAATTAAATTAAAGTATTTGCTAATGGCAATAGCTTTGAAGTTGTTAATATATATAAGGTATTTGTTCAAAAACCAGAACTTTTGCAGTTTATAAACTAAACCCAGATCATCTGGAATTGCGTTTTTTGATTCAATAAAATCATTAGGTGGACACAATGACAATCCCAGTTGCCTTCAGTTTCAGACTGCGAACAAAAAATTGTTAATTCGTGCAGAAATTCGATAAAGGAGGATTGGTAATTGTACACCACTTCATCAAATAAATATATTGAATTGTGGTCTCATTTAAAAAGGACCTGTAGAATTAATTAATGATTCTAATATTATGTACAATGCACCAGAAGATGATAACAAAGAAGAAGAACAAACTACTAGTGAACACGACTACACGATTTATTGTACGGATAAATGTCTTTCAAATTTCAGTGAACAAATTGTTAGATATATTGCTGACTTTGTAGCAAAAGCATTAGGCAGACTCATTAAATGTGAAAGGTGTGTAGAAGCATTATTTGGGATTAAAAGCAACAGTTTCTACCACTTAAAGTAGTTCTTTCGCTTTAAGTGGTAGAAACTGTTGAGTTCTTGAGCACCTTCAAATATGCGGAAAAACGGAAAATTCGAGAAATGTAATCAGAATCTTTTGCAGTTTATATAACACTTGTAAAACAAATAACCATTTACTATGAACAATTAAAGTTATTAAAAATTTAAACCCTAGCAAAAATTTCCGCCGCCGCCACTGAAGCTGCTGCCTCCCACTCCTATTACCCTATGACAATTGACATTGACAACTTCCGTCGTGATTGTCATATACTTTTACCTCATTGGTGCTGGTACGACGGTTACTGTAGGTTACCGTATTTTCAAATATAGAAGAGTTAACGGTCTTTGCTGCATCAGTTGAAATTTTTTACAAGATTTTTATTTTTACGTGTTCGCAATTAGTTCATGTTAGTCGTTTTTTACAGTGAACTTTTTAGCATTTTGTGTTTTTTAGCTCTAAAAATCAGACATTAAAAATGCAGGCGGGAAAACCACCAAAAAAGCAACAAGCAGTGAACGTTTATGTCAGGCAGCGGTAAGTGACCCTAGTATTTTTATTGTATAATTTTTTAATGAGTTCTTTCATAGACCTATGAGCAAACAAGAAATCGATACTCGCTCGCCATGTGTTGTTGAGATTACTTCGAACCATGAGCTATTGTTGCATCACAACAATACAAAAAGATATTTATTTGAACGAGTAATTGGGCCTGATTATACTCAAGCAGCAGTGTATCATACTGTCCTGAAGCCCTTTATTGAAGAGGTTTTGCAGGGATATAACTGTACTGTGTTTGCTTACGGCCAGACAGGCACTGGAAAGACGTACACAGTATCTGGTGCAACGCCGCCAACATCTCACAACAACTGGGCAGAGGTGAGTAGCTGCGAATATATATGTCACAAGGGCCTTTGTCAAATATATGTACAACTATGTTTGTAACGCCTAGCAAAATCGTTAATTTCTGAGTCAATTGTGGCCAATAGGGCTGGCAATATGATATGCCAGCCCTATTCATTAATAATACCTTGGATTTCAATTTCATCTTAGGTATATACCTACATTTCCAGATAGTCATATTTTTAATACACCACATGTTCAGTGTTAATAGTTTCATTCAATGAAAAAAATTATTCACATTGATTGAAAGATGAACAAAGATTCTGCCGAATGGGATCTAATACATGCATAAATATATTTCACTGTATTTGTTCTGGGAATTCCATTATTATTCTTTCATAACGTGTTATTGCCTGAGCATGTAAAATTGTAATATGCAGTCCGAGAGTGCCTGTTGCATTGTACTTAATACATTTAGATCCTTATTAAAAATTTATTCCAGGATAGAGAGGCCGGTTTAATATCCAGGGCAGCTGCAGACATATTTAAGCAACTATCAAAACCTTCCATTGAGGAAAGCACCGTTACCGTTTCTTTTATTGAACTCTACAATGAAGAGCTTTTTGACTTGCTGGCTGATACAAGTAGCACAACACTGAGGTAGGATTAAATGTCACCGAAAAATATAAAATAGATGTTTGTGGTTTATTTTCAAACTTCTTATAGTGTTGTATGTATTACTGTTCTTTATTATTTTATTAATTGTTGTGGGTCTCTTTGGTATACTTGTAATTCCCAAACAAATTAGTAAAGATGACTTGATCAGTTTTAAATTTTCTACCGTGTATAATCAATTTAAAAAGCATGTTCTTCCAATAAATTGGAGAGAGAAGAATGTTTTTTGAACTTGTGACAGGTTCTGATCGGCTGTATAATTTTTGTTCATAGTTGATAAGCGACAGTATTTTTCAGAAAACATAATCTCAACATCACGAAAATGTTAAAGGAGAAGTTATTTTTTCCAAGCAGTCCAGTTTCTGGAAAGTATACTTTATAATTACATAAATGAATAGATTTTTTGTAGTGTCATTATAAAGATTAAAAAGAAAAAGTACCTACTTTAAAATGCAGGTAATGGTGCATTATTCTGCTTCCTAATTTAAAAAATAAATATGCAGCAGGCTTTATCTTTTCATATTTATAAACATTAACTTTATTTTATTTGCAGGATTTATGAGGATCCCCGAGCAAAAGGCTCAGTTCTGATTCAGCACCTTTCTCAACATACAGTTTGCAGTGGCAAAGAGATATTTGATCTGCTCCAGCGAGGTATCGAGAAACGTAAAACTGCCAGCACTTTGTTAAATCACCAAAGCAGCAGATCACACAGTGTGTTCACAATCACTGTTTACACAAAAGAGATCCTTCCATCTGGCGACTGCAATGTGAAAAGTGGAAAATTAAATTTGGTGGACTTAGCCGGATCTGAAAATGTTGGTCGGTCTGGAGCCGTCAACACAAGAGCGAGGGAAGCTGGTAACATAAACCAGTCCCTTTTAGCTCTGGGACGTGTCATTACAGCCTTGGTAGAAGAAAAGCAGCATATACCATACAGGTAAAATAAGAGTTAAGTGAAAACATAAAAAAGGATAATGCTTATKAATTATCTGAGTCATCATTTATTTGAATGTCTAATAAGAAGACTATAAGTTTGGTTTTGCCTCATTCACCACAAGTCTGTAGTGTTTTATTATTAAAGATGTTTTGCTAAAATGGGAAAACATTACTTTTTTCACTGTTTAAAGCAGAATCCATTAGTAACTCAAATTTTTTTGTTAGACATTTTGTTATGTGGGCCAGTGTACCATTTGTACTCTTGTTTTGCATGAAACCAAATTGCATGTTGGATATCGTGTTATATGATTGTAGGAAGGCTGATAATCTGCAATGTATTGTTTTTTCAAAGAATTTTGATATGTCATATTAAATGTGCCACCCACGGGCAAAGTTATGTACTTCATACTATTTTGAATGAAACCTGCACACACAGCACATGATAGCCTATGGATATCTATCAAATAACCACATGATCCATATCATATCTCATCTATGTGATACATCCATTAGATGTGAAATAGATATTCATCAATCACCTATGCCAAATCATCCAAATTGTCATTATTTTGTAAGATGTACGTAACATGATATACCTAACTACTTTACAATACCAATCATTTGTATTTTAAAGAATAATAAAATCATGGTGATGTCTACTCAGTTTGATAATGGATGTCTAATGGACATATAAACGTTCTATAAGGTAAACAATCTTGGCAAAATCTATTTATATAAATTATTGTACCCTAATCATTTATTGTTATTCTTTAATACTATATGGAGAATTAGTTCATTAAATTTTTTATCCCTAAGTTTGTGTAGGCATAATATAGTAAATCTAGTCCACTTAGTCGGCGTTGCCAAGTGTGGGAAAGCTGATAAGCATATACAAAAGCTGTGTCAGAAAAGCAATCATTATACAATTATTTTTTCGTATGACAAGTGCTAAATTCGTATATAAATTTCATCTTTAAACTATAATGCCATTTTATTTAACATTATCTACTATTATTTAGACTTAAAGCAATACAAGTTCACCACCGAGATATAAATTTTGTATTAGAAAAGTTTTTACTAATAAACTTTACAAGTACACGCTATATTTTTTATGCTACTATTAGAAGAGCATTAGATATGAAATACATATCCATCAAGCATCCACAGCTACAGGTTTTAGCCAACTTCAAGCTGTCCATCAGATATTAAAAAGCACATCTATAAGATATATATTTGATATCCACAAAGATATGGATATTTATCCGGACATTTGGACTACTTTTAGACATATCATGGATATCCAGAAATTACGTTTTATAGATATCCATTAGAGCAGCTTGTGCTGTGTGGGTGGGTGGCCATATTTGTTTAAAAAAATGTTACCGCAAGATTCTAGCACGATAAATTCCCAAGATACATCTAGTGTCAACCCTTAACAAAAACTTTTTCATTTTAAGGGATTCCAAATTAACTCGTATATTACAAGATAGTTTGGGCGGTCGAACCAAGACCTGTATCATTGCTACGATTTCTCCATCATTGGCGTGTGTCGAAGAAACAATTAGCACCTTGGAATATGCGTATAGGGCACGCAACATATTGAACTGCCCGGAGGCAAACACAAAAGTAAATCATACCCATTTKATCACTACATTGTCGAAGGAAGCGGAACGTCTGCGCAGAGATCTCGCTGCCGCCAGATCGGGGGCAGGTTTCTACGTCGATCCTCAAAACTACAAACAGCTTCAGGAGAAACTGGAGCTGAATAAAAAAGCCGTCATATTAGGCAAGGATGCTATAGCGAAACTAGAGAAGGACAAACATGAACTGGAGGAACTTATACAGGTCGAACAAGAACAGTATAACCTATTAGTGCAATCTTTTGCATTCACCAAAGCAAAGAAAAACGAGTATAAATTAAAGGCACTAAGGACACAACATGAACTCAAATTGCAAAGGAATCTGAAGAATGTGTATGAGGAAAAGGGAAGAGAGCTGGTAGACCAAAACAAGTCGCTTTTAAACATGGCAGAGGTTTCAAATATGAGTATGAATGAACTGTACGGGTATATGCATAATATGTATAGCAAATCTCTGGAAGACTTTCAAGAAATCGAAGCTCTCCACCAGGCTTTGAATACAGGCATCGCAAATATAAAATGTACAAGCAACGAGTATAGCATTGATGCTCATGTGCAGCAAATGCAAGATGATGTGGGTTGTCTTGTTCTCGAAAAGGATGGTCACCTTCTAGCTAATTCTGAGTCCAATTCTGAATTATGTGAATTGAAGTTGGAAAAAGAGCAAACTGAAAATCTACATGACGAACTAAAACAAATACACATTACACACAAAAATAAAATAACTGATCATGTTAATGATTTTGTAGTGGATACTAACAAAATGATTAATGCTAAGATTAATGGAATAAAAAATAGTGATGTACAGGCATATGTCGATTTTCTACGTCCATTAAATGAACTTCGGAGGACAGACCATAGAAATATTGCATTAACTATGAAAAGCATTTGTGATGAGCAAAAGGCACAGATTGAAAGCAGCATTAACTTAAATCGAGATACAAAAACAAAAACTTCAATTGATTGGAAAAGATTCAATAAAGTTTTAAATGCAGAAATCGAGAATACTGACAGTAAAATTAAAGAATTAACACAAGCAAAAGAACTTATTGAGATTATGATCACGAAACAAAAGAAATATTTCAGTGGTTTAAAAKATTTGCTTACCCAAACGAAATTGAGTGAATTATCAAAGAACATTTCAGACATTGACGCTATTATCAAAAAAGAACAAGTCCTGTATGAGAAAGTCAACAGCATTCCCGATCAGATCGAGCAAATTGATGACTATGGGAAATATGTAAGTATTTTAACAAGAATCGAATTAGCAATTAACAAAACAGCCAATTGGCTCTTGGCATTTTCTAAAGAATACAACAAATTTTTAAACAAAGCTTTCGTTTACTCAAAAAACATTAAAGAAATTGTATTGTTAACATTGACGCCTTGTATTTCTCTTATCAACTTTTATAGCACAATAAGTTTTTTTTTAACTCACCTGTTTTTATGCAAACAGTGTCAAATTCATGGATCAGATCAGATACAAAATACGAAATGCTCCAGTTTCTATGGAACTTATTATAATGTTTACTCTTGAAGATAATTTCTTATGAGCCCTTTGTTACAGATTGAATCCAGTCAGTTGAAACAGAATGAAGAAATAGACAAGTATATGAGAACTTTGGAAGACTTAAAAAAGCTTTTAACCACTAAAACAGTGGAGCTGCAAGGAAGCTTCATTCAAAGTGCCGAAACCAGGGGTACGAATGCCGTAAATCAGATTGAAAGGACGAAAAATCAAGTTCTGGTAAGTAATTTGCATTCCTAACCCAACAGTGCTTTACATTCAAGTCTCTAGTAAAAAATGGCTGGATAAGGTTATATCTAGAAATTAAAAAGTAATTTTTATTTGTGACATTAAATAATCTGCACGTCAGGAAAGAAGGCAGACGTGGTGGGGATGACAATTGTGACCTATCTATGTTTAAATGTCTTTAGTATTTTAATTTAGTCATGCTTGTTAAGCCACCGAAGAAGGCCATTTGGCGATTGAAATACTGGCATTTGGCTTTGCCAAAAATAAAAGTTTGGAAATAGAATCATAAACTTTTTTGTGTTTTAATCATTTTAAAGTAATTAACTGTATTAAACAGGAAAACCTTACCGGTATAGCTGATACTGCGAGTGAAACTGCTGCCTGTATGAATGACTACAACAAACAGTTCAATTCATATATCAACTCTGAGAAGGAATTCATAGAGAAGCTTGCATACCGAGAAGAGTTTATGGAAACTGTCGAAAAATCGTTGACCAACGAGAATGATAATGTACAGCAGATTAACCATCACTTGAAAGAGCTATCGAAAATCAAACCGACTGGAAATACACCACAGAAACGGGACTACCATTATGGCAAGGAATTAATGGAGTGCATGCCAGACAACCGTATTCTTACTAGATGTAGTCAGGATGCAGACACTAGTACTGAGATATTGGATATATCAGACTGCCAACCTTCATCAATTAGTGCATTAGAGGAATTACTACGTGAAGAGGTAAGGACATAAATAGTTTTCGACAGAGTGTGGGCATTGTAACAATTTATCTTTCAGAACATCACCATCAACGAATCATTATCATCAGCAGAAAATGAATAAAGCCCCTTGAAGTATTAAATAATTCTGGAATAAGTGCAAGTGAAAGAAACTAATGTATATATATGACTTATTTAATGTGTGATTTTTACTTTTATTGTCTTTGCAATCATTTTGTATTTACTTACAAATAAATTTTCTAAAAAATAATATTACTAAGTAATACAGGTGTTTTATTTCTACAATATGTTAAAATGCACCGCTTCTTAATTTCTGTTAACAAAATGTTTTGTTACCAAGAAATGAAAATATGGATTCAACTATGCCAGAAATGAGTATTTTTATTTTTAGAATAAGTCAATTTTATTTAGAAAAATTTGCATTTGTGCGTTTTGGAAGATATAGACTTAGGAGTCCTCATGGATACCAATCTCCGCTTTGTTCTCATACAGAGCTGATGATTTCAGTCATTTGAACTGTATTCGCTGGTAAGAATTAAACAATACTGTAGCATCAGGTTTTCGTCAATTTCTGCAACTAAAGAATACAGTGATTCCTATATCTGTACCAACCTGGTATTTATAACCTTAAAAACTCTTATTCTGAGACTTGTTTAATACTAATAGCCCTGCACTGTGCTGATTCTATCTGATGTCATCGGCACAGCTGACCTATACTTCTTCCTCAACACAAACCCAAGTCAGCTGTTTCAGCAAATGGAGGAGGTTCAAAAGAACACGTTAAAGCATACTGAATGTGTAGTGGAACCACCAATCACACTGAACACAAACTTCAAAAAAAAACCCTTTGAACCCATTGAAAAAGTAAATTTATTAACAATAATTACATTACTTCTCTAACAAAAATACAGTAAACCACTAAACATAGGCAAAATCTTTTTCKCAACCTTGAAATTCAAACCTTCAACAAACTGGAGTATGCCAAAATTAAACAAATGAACCCATTATKTAACGAAAAAATTTTGGTAAATTTACAATGTATAAACTCAAAAAACTATCCTAAATTGTACTTTTCYAACTATAAGGTAGAATATTGCATATAGTGCAGTAATTATCTGCTCCAAGTAACACAGGTYGTTTTAGTACACATAAGATTCTCCTTTAATTTCTCGATGTGATCTCATGTGGGCACCAAAGTTGGCTGTGGTTGCAAAATATTTACCACAGATTTGGCAAATATAAGACTTCTTCCCCCTTTGGGCGGACTGTGTAAATGACTGAAACATATACAGCAAATGTAATATTTCCAGGGATAATAATTTAAATACTAATGCATTAGCTAGCTAAAGTGTTGTGTATATTGTACAAATTTGTAGGTAATAGTTGTTAGCGACTTTTTTACATACTTTAGTAACACCACACCACGACCCAGACCAGGCACACGTTTTTAACTACTCATCTCTCTTATTCTTTTCCTCGCACACAGACAAATAAAAAGAGCAAGCAAGTAGTTAAAGACATGATGGAAGATTCAAGTGATTTTAAGAACCAACCACTGTGACCCTCTATAATCAGGATCTAAAAGCTATGCTTACATTAGTTGGGCATCTTATTTAATTAATCTATGGCATTAGAAACCAACAAACTGGTAATGTACGTATAAAAATATGTCCTCTTTTGCCAAGAGTAAAATATGGTATCTAAAATTCAGCAACTTATTTATCTCACCTTTTCTTCTGTGTGAGATCTTATATGATCAGAAAGGTGGCCAAAATGAGTGAATGCCTTTTGACACACATCACACTTAAAAGGCATTCGATTCTGTCTTTTGAGATTAGTCTTTCTGTTGAGGTCTTCCCTGCATACACGATACCTTGTCAGGTGAAAATCACTGTTTTTTTGGGTAAACTCCATTGGACAAAGACCACTAGAATATGGTTTTTGTTTAATGTGATTTCGCATATGAACTCTTACAGCTTTCATCTTCGCAAATTTTTTTCCACATACACTGAAAAAGACATAATATATATACTTTTTAAAACTATCAGCTATGACCGATAATATTATTTAAACTGGGAACAGAGGAAACTTGATAGAATTGGAAAGATGCTTATTAAATTATATACCAATATATGAACTTACTCACAACTATACCGCTTAGCAGCATGTTTACTGTTATAATGGCTCCTTAAGGCTGATGGACAAACAAAAGTCCTAGAACACTTTTGACATGGGAATGGCTTTGCTTTAACCTTACGAGTCTTCACATGTGCCCGCAATTCATGTCGTCGACTGAATTCTTAAAATGGATGTGATTATTTAAGCAACCAATGAAACTTTGGGACTAAAACCTTTTCCACCTTCTTCGTGATAATACTGTTTGTGTTCCCTCAAGTGAAACTCTTGTTCAAATATTTTGTAGCAAATAGTGCAAACAAATGAGCGTTTATCAGTATAAATGCTGCTGTGTATTACAAAATCCTCTTTTTCTGCAAATAAATTACATTTTAGACTTCATTGATTTTATTAGGGGAGTAAGAGAAAGCTAGCAAAATTTTCAATTAAAGCACAAAATAATTACTAGGAAAAACGATACATTAAATAAAACTATACAGCACATGAAATAATAATGTTTTTTTGTTTCAATTTTTGCTCCAGAACCCAAAAGCCTATTACAAACTTCCACATTAACTCTACCAACCCAGCTAGAATGTTTTTTTTTTGTTCAGTGTAATGCATGCAAATAATAGATACCAAACAAACCAAAACAAAAACAGTTACCACAGGTAGAAATGACGGCATCATGTTTTGTACTTTTTTGCAGACCACCTTCACGTGCCTCATGTTTTTGGTACATAAAATTGTTCACTCCAGCCACAGTTTTTTCATTATTATGGCTCTGGACTTCTTTTTTAACAATATTATCTGAAGGTTCAGTCTGACTATTACTATCACATTGTTCTGCCCCTTGCACATTTTGTTCTACATCTTTTATTCCTTGGCTTATTGTTGAAGGAGATCTCAGAATCTGATCAGTTTTTTCACATTTCAGCTTAAAATTATAAGCTATTGAGACCTCATAAATACAAGTTTTGCATATATGTAATGGCAAAGTATCAGCAGAAGTAATCTGCAAAGAAGATTTGTATAGAGTGTACACTTTTGTATTTTATGTAAGTAATCTATACCGACACAGTCGTACAAGCACGTATCAWGTRAATTATAGGAAKTTCTGCAGCTGACACGTCAAAAATATATTGTAAGTCTGTAGTATATTCTWAACAGGTACGACATATAGTTTCACGTTTTACGTCCATATCTTCTTACAAATTGGTACTGAAATACTAAACCTAAGTTGTMACAAAAATGTGAAAAAAGCTCTAAAAAAAGTAAGGTGTTTTTACCTGAGTTATAAAATTGACGATTCTATTTAAGGGGACTATTTTCTATCCATATTATTTTTTCTATGTATAATAGGATAAAACAATTAAAGCATTTCCAACTTTGGTTCGATTGTATTTTACCAAAATTTATAAATGCACGTGGTCGTGGTCACGTGGAGCCCACAAAAACATTTCTAGTAGGCCTTTTGTACAACACGTGGATGAAATGTCATATTTTGCCGTTTACAAAATATCTACCGCCAGGGTTGCCACATCTATTCTCAATAAGTGTTTTGTTGCACAATGTTCAAATTAATAACAATTACGAATTGGCACAAAATACTATTCCATTGAACAATGTATTTGTAAAGTGCTCAATATATTATACAATACAGTCCTAGTGTTCTCTGATTCTTTTTTCAACGTGCCATTATAAAAGTAGATCAAGTTGAAGCATTTTAGTTATCGTAGCCATAGCCATGCAAAAATTTGAGGTAGGTTAGTTTTTTGTGTGATCTCAAGTAAAATCAGTTTCCTTTTTCTAGCAACAGAATCTTGTGTAAACACATCAACACATAAAGATGGGCAAGGACAATTCAATATGAAGCCTTCGACAGACTTGAGCGGGAATTCCGTGCTACAAACTGCTGTCATTAGTAGGATTGCAATATTTCTAATTCAGTACATTGGGAATCTACTGATACCTGACCATGATGCTAGTGTATTCGTTTTCTGTAAATCAAAACTTGAATATTCCGTGTTGGACCAGTTAGTACAACATATACTTGGAGGTTTTATTAGATGGGACGCACAATATTTCGTACACATAGTTAAGCATGGGTATACATTCGAAAATACCCTTGCATTCTTTCCTTTATTTCCTATTGTTCTCAGAATTGTTACATTCTTGCTATCACCATTTTTATTGCTTATTAATGAAGATTCGTTAATTTTCCTTGCTGGTTTACTAATAAACACTTTGTTTTTCTGTCTTGCTGCTTTAGAGCTTTACAAGTTGAGTGTACAAATTTTAAGTGTGGAACTAGCATATAAATCGACTGTACTGTTTTGTTTCAATCCTGCTTCAATTTTTTTTACAGCACCATACACAGAATCTCTCTATAGCTATTTAACTTTTAAATCGATGACAAATATCGTGTGTATATATACAAAATATTCACAGACTGGTGCATATATACATTTTAAAGATGTAGCTTCTTTTGTTATTCCAATTTCTTTAAGCACATGTACAAGGTCAAATGGTGTGTTAAACGTAGGTTTTGTGGGGTTTTTCTTACTTAAAATATGTGTAGTCAAAATAAGACGTAACAAAGAATTCATATTCAGTATTATTCTAAAACATACTTGTATTATTATCGTTTTATGTTCTATTTGTACAGTGCCATTTATATTATATCAGGTTTATTGTTATAGAATGTTTTGTACTGACTTTTTCTTCGATATGCCAGAGGAAATTAAACAATATGCTGTAGAAAATAATTTTGTTTTACCTGGCATGTTTTCGAAAAATAATCAGACATGGTGCTATAAAAAAATTCCATTAGCATATTCTTACATACAAGATCATTATTGGAATGTTGGATTCTTAAGATATTATGAGCTTAAGCAACTGCCTAATTTTATGCTTGCATTTCCTGTCACAGCTATTGTAATATATTATAGTACATTATTTATCCTGCAACATCGTATGAATATATTTTATTATATATTTGGTAGCAAGGAAGATACAACTGCAAGACATGAGAATAACATGTTTAATGTAAAAATGTTTGTATTTATTGTACATGCAGTTTTTCTAACAGTATTTAACATATTTTGTATCCATGTTCAAGTTACAACTAGAATATTGTGTTCTGCTAGTCCAGTAGTTTATTGGTACACTGCCTATGTATTCGCTAATGTAGAAAATAGATATTTCATATTTTGTAAAAATCTAAACTTTGTGCAGAAGTTAATCAAGTATTATTTTCTAAGTTACTTTTTCATCGGAACTGTTATGTTTTGTAATTTTTTACCATGGACTTAAGTAAAAAAATCACAAAAATATTGTTTTTTTGTATAAATATTATGTAATCAAAAATTAAATAATTTGTTCATTTCATCTTGATGAGACACTACTTCTAAGACTACCCTCCTATATATAACTTTAAAACTATTTACAGTGCTTTTAAATTTGTGATAGTAATGAAAATGAGCACGGACTTAATAATTTTGAAATATAATGTCAAAATTGACACTTCATGTTGAGAAACATAACTATATCGTAGCTCAGAAACAAAAGAATTTCTTATTCCTTTATCAAATTCAATGTAAAATTCTGTACCTATAAAAAATGCCCTTACACTTTTTGCTAGTAACCCTAAAATAATGAGAACTACAGAAAATTTTGTACATCTGACATTGCTGCCATGATTATAGTTGATTAATGGTCATGCGCATGCGTACCCATACCACGTGTGCGGTGGTGGATGTCGTACATTATTTATTTATTTATATATTTTGGTGTTTTATTTACATTTTCTGGGAGACTGCTCTCCTAAAAGCAGGATTTTTATAACAGAGTAATTTAAGATGTCAATACTTTTATAAAAAATGTGTATATATTCGTATATTGATATAACCTGACCTTAATAGTTTTGTACCTGTTGATCTGTGGTGATTGTATAAAAATAATTCTAAATTTTATTGAAGATATTTTAAGAATGCATATTCTTCAGAAAGCTCGTACTTTTGTATGTATTATAAGGATACGTAATAACCATAAGGAAGTAAACAACTTACATGTTTCTGCCAGCATAAATTTACAAATAAAAAATGATATACCGGGTCCCAAATCCTTACCAGGCATAGGCACTTTGTATCAGTATTTTCCGGTTGTTGGTGAGTAATTCAAAAATTTTAATATTTGTTGGCTTACTTGTTTATTTTAAGGTCTGTATGCATTTGATCGTCTCCAACACAATGGATTTAAAAAGTACACCAAATTTGGTCCTGTAGTACGTGAAGAAATTGTACCAGGGGTTAACATCGTATGGCTCTTTAAACCAGAGGACATAGAAGTGATGTTTCGATGTGAAGGAAAATATCCCATGAGAAGAAGTCATTTGGCGCTGGAAAAGTACAGACTTGATAGACCTAATGTCTACAATACTGGAGGACTACTACCAACGTAAGTGATAGACACTTCTTCTAAGTAATTAAGTAATCTACTTTTTATGGAGATACTCATTTCTTCAAGCAGTTGTCCTGTCCTAAATAATTAATGTTTTTTTGCTCTTATACCTAGTTACTGCTATAGCAGACTGCATCGAAATATTTTGTAGCTTAATATATTCAAATATATAATGATATGCAATGATCTTAAATTTTTGTTTTTCAAGGTATTTTAAAGTTTTGAGAATGACACTTAAATTGTGTACATACATTCAAATTTATAAAATTTAAGGAATGTTATATTTAAAAAAGTGGAATTAGTAATTTATTAACTTTGTCCTTTTGTTATATTTAGAACATTCTTTATACTTACAAAGTTGGATTTAATAATTCTAGTACTTATATTTTTCTCTATATTTAACAAATAAAATCCTTATAGAGCACTTTATTGAAAACAAGTTGTTTGTTCATTAAATCCAGGTGCAAGATAAATCTGTATTATATCAGACCATTATATTTGTGTATTTGCACATGTGATGGATTAGATAACGGGTAAGTAATTAATAAATATTGTTATCTTGTTATTGTGAAACTTTGATATTATTGAATAATAATATTGTGTAGGTTTTAGTAAATCTCATTTACGGGAACATACATTACATAACATTAATTGAGCATTTTTATGACATTGTAAACAAAACTTGCATAAATTAACATTATTTATTTATTAAAAACTAAACTACACTGCTTTTTTCACTTTCTCAACAAATCTTAAGACTTTAGATTTTGGTATTGTCCACAGCCATAATTTTAAAATTAACGTGGTAAAAACCTTTGATTATTTGGACAAGAATAACAGAACAGAACATTTACATACATTAACTTAAAGACCGTTTTCTGAGAAGAATGGTCAATAACTTCAAGATCACTGATAGACCTTTGTGTTATTATGTAACAGGCTGATTTCAGTTACAATTTAAAAATTATGGAAATGAATCCTGAACAGGGCAGGATCATGTGTAAGAAATCACTTGGTTTTAGGAATGGCCCAGAGTGGTGGCGCCTGCGTAGTGTTTTTCAACGTGGCTTAAGTAGCCCAGCAGCGGTCCAGAATTTTCTAACACCTTCAAATGAAGTCATCCAGGAATGGATTGAAGACAGATTGCAAGTACTGTGTGAAAAATCCAATGTCGATTACCTCCCAGAGCTCTCTAGACTGTTTTTGGAATGTGCGTGTAAGATACTTAATCACTATATGGCTTCAGTAACTCTTTCTTTTAGTAACTTGTGTAGCAGCGTTAGATTTAAGACTGAACAGTTTTTCAAGGGATGAACTGAGACCCAGTTCCAGATCTTCTAAGTTAATGCAGGCTGCATTGACGACGAACAGTTGTGTATTAAAAACTGACAACGGACCACAGCTATGGAGAAAATTTGAAACTCCCCTATACAGAAAGCTAAGGAAAGCACAAGAATACATGGAAGAGTAAGTTCAAATTTTTAGATTCAAAACTTAGTTTTGTTGTCTTTTTAATTTAATTTAATTATTATTATTATTATTGGAAACAAACACAAAGAGTTTCCAAAACTTTGAGAAAGGTACCTTTTACCTATTATGAAAAGCTTGTAATTTTTTTCTACTAGCACTTTGCAAATGTAATTTCCTAAAAAACATATTTCCATATAATTCAGCACAATTCCTTTGTCGTTTGTAATTCTTGCTGCATATATACTAAAATTCCACGGTGTTGGACCCCTCGGTAATAGTTTTATTGTAACAATGAATTTCTAATTAATTCACAGGTATGGTTAATAAAAATATGTTAGTATTTGATTTCAGTGTTGCGATAGATCTTTTATCTCTGAAAGTATCCCTTTTTAATGACAATTACAAGCGGACATCGCTATTACAGTCATACTTATCATCGCCAGAATTGGACTTTAAAGATATCATTGGAGTCATCTGTGATTTTCTCCTAGCAGGAATAGACACGGTAACTTAATTGGCCATGTTCGTTCGCAACTCTTGTTTTTCTTTTTTGTAGACTACGTACACCACTTCATTTATTCTTTATCATTTAGCCAAGAACGAAGAAGCCCAAGCAATCTTGCATAACGAATCACAGATGCTGTTGCCTAATATGTACAGCACGGTAACGAAGGATATACTGAATCAGGCCCAGTACGCTAAAGCTGTACTTAAGGAGTCTTTAAGATTGCGGCCAGTCTCAGTTGGTATAGGTCGTGTATTGCAAGCCAATGCTAAGTTCTCAGGGTATGAAGTTCCTGCTGGGGTATGTCTCCCTTTGATTGAATTTTATTGATTATTTCAGGTATTTTTTTTAATGTCCTTTGTAAGCCTTTTCCAGTTAAATTTAATTAGTATATAGTATTTCATCATAAATATAATAAGACATGTAGGTTAACCGAAACATTTACAGAAGTACTTTAATTTTCTAGTTCATAGTAAAATGCTGAAAAGTAATAATTTGAAATTTTCAGACAGTGGTTGTAAGCCAAAACCAAGTGTCTTGCCGTCTTGACCAATATTTCCCATCGGCAAATGAATTTAGACCCGAGAGATGGCTGAAGAATCATCCGTCATATACTCAGCCTCATCCTTTTTTAGTGATACCTTTTGGTCATGGCCCAAGGTCCTGCATAGCTAGACGGTTAGCCGAACAAAATATGTTGATATTAATTTTAAAGGCAAGTAAATATGTTAAGATCTAGTCTTCGAGTTTTACATGTTATTTCGTGTTTCAGTTGGCAAGGAATTTTAGAATATTGTGGAAGGGACCAGAATTAGATTCTAAGTCACTGCTAATTAACAAGCCAGACAAGCCCATAACTGTAATCTTTAAAAGACGGTAATCTTGTGCTCATTTTATAAAATTGCTATATTTTGGAATCTGTAACTGCATGTGCATGTTACAAATTTATTCGGACGCCGGCACTATGCCAAGATATATATTTCTATATTAAAAGTATTTTGACAGTAGGTGTGGGCAACATTTCTAAATCCTAATTCCTKAAAACTGCTCAAGTGTTTGTTTACAAGACATAGTTTTAAATTTTACACCGTATGTTATAATTTCTTGTCAATACATCCTTGTTTTTGTTAGAAAATATTCATACTCATCGAACCGGACTAATTCATTAATACTTGATGCACATCTCCGTTTGTTTTTTTCTTAAAGTTTTAACAAATTTCCTGCTTTTCCTAAAATCATTGACATATCAAGGATAACTAATCCCAATTGATAAACTTGCTGATTATGTTTTTGAGCTCTATTTAAGTAAGTGTAATTTTGATGTTGTTGAGAATGAACGACTGATATTTGGAAAAATGCTCTATCTTCATCCGTTATTAATATTTGCTATTTCAAAATTCTCTTTTTCTTGTGGCAGCTGCATTAGAATTTTTTCTATATATTCGTTACAACGCTAATGGCGTCCTTTGAATGATGTTGCCTATGGTAACTATATGCTCAAGATCGTACCTTGTTTAGTAAATTGAACCATGCCTATGCTATGCTGTCTGCAGGACATTAACTCCAAATGTCAGAAAATGTTTTTTAACTCTCTTGTGAAACCTAAACCCCTTTCTGTAAATTGTATTGTACATTGGATATTATTACTATGATTTATATTGCTGTATTGCATTTAAATTTGTAGTAAACCTTTGATAGCACTTCATTTATTAATAATTGTAGATACTCTATGTGATATCTTTAACATTGTATCTCGGGTGCGGTAATTTTTTTTCTGAACTGCAGTAGCATTAAATGCCAAAAGTTTTATGTAATTATGTACTTTCAATTTTTGTTTGATTTTGTAAATGCTTCAGGCAGATTTATGTAGACCTATTTGTATTGAACATGATATTGTATTCGCTCTTATAGAAACAGATTGCAGTGCAGGAAATAATTGGAAAAAAAACGGGAAAACAGTGTACATATGTATTTTTATAAATAAGAAAATACAATATTTAATATTTCACTTATAAGAATTTGCTTTGTGCTTTGGCAAAAATACAAAATCTTTTGGAACCGGTCCTAACAGCATTTCGCTTATCTTAATCCAATCTGATGCTGCCGTCGAGGCCATCAGAGTTTCCAAATCATCCCTGCCCCTATAAAATGGAGGCCTTTCGTTAATCTTTTGCGGAGGTCTTTCCAGTAAGCCTACTGGTACGTATCTGTGTAAAAATGACAGCCACTCAAGCAGAAATCTTCGGGTGTTCTCTACTCCTTTAGTATCTGATCCCCAATGCTCGAGGCCATAATTTGCGTATTTCTGCAGTAATTCAAACCTTTCGGAGCTAGAAATGTCCCAGAGTTTCTGCTCTTTTATCTCTGTGAAGATCCAAGGTTTGATGAGGGCACCTCGACCAATCATAATTGATGTTAGCTCAGGGCATGTTTCCCTAGCAACCTTGTAATCTTCGTAACTCAAAATATCACCATTCCCAACTACAGGTAACGGATCTGCTGCTTGGGCGCATTTTCTTATGTATTCCCAATCTGCCTGTTTAGTATAACGCTGCTCTCTAGAGCGACCATGAACAGTCACGAGACTGGCTCCCCATTCTCGAAATTTTGGTACCTACGAAAATTAAATCGGTTAAAACTTTAATGTCCTTAGAGTTGCACATATAGAAGGAAAAACGGCAATCTCTTAAGTTAACAGAAAACATGACAACTTTTCTCAATGAACCTGGTTCAGACAATGAAAATCTTTATTTCTTCAAAAAAACTTGTTAGATGAAGTTAATGTTTTGTGCTTCTAGCAAGGAATACTTATAGCATCTTATGGGCATCTATGTCACACGCCTAGCCTCATCATGAGGGGTTGTTTTCTAGCCTCTGCTAAGCAAGCGAACTTTATAATACAATAATTTGAAATCTTACCAATTTATGTGCTATGCTTTCATTGCTGTAAACTCCAGTACGTGTTTTTACAGTGAGCGGAACTGTCAGTATCTGGCTCATATTTTTTATGCACGATTCCAACGCTCTTCCCCTTCTCAATAAACCACACCCCCCACCTTGACGGTACACCAACTCAATTGGGCAACCGAGGTTCAGATCAACGAAATCTATATCAGTTTCTTGCTGTAGCATCTGGCAGCATTTGGTCAACAAGTGCGGATTGTTGGCGCAGAGCTGTACTCCGAAAATATCTTCAGATTTGTGCCGCTTGACCAGAGCCCACTCTTGGGGAGCGCCCTGCAATAACGATGAACACATGGCCATCTCTCCACAAGTTACGTCAGCTCCGAACTCTTTACAGATTCTCCTGAACGGCAAATTGCCGACCGTAGTTAGCGGACTGAGAAAGAGTTTATCTTTCCAGTTGATCGTCTTCTTTTTGCGCTGCAAGACTTTTATGATGTCTTCATCTGTTATACAGCCACTTCTATTAATGTCCTGTTCACAACTATCAGGTTCCTAGAGATTAAAAACTCTTGTAGAATCATTAATAGGTAGATGGTACATAAAAATTGCAAATGTGACATTTTATATAACAATTTAAAAAATACAGACATACAAGTTTCTGAATAAAAAAATCATAAATACGTACTCACCTTCAGGTTCAGCTTGTTATCAGTAAATTTTATAAGTGCTTCCGATAAACTAAAATCATAAGTTCTCTTTCTAAGTGCATTCTGAACTTCATACTTCAATGAATTAGTTGTTTGTGGTCCCAACGCGAGGTATTCTTCGTATTTTACCTTGTCAATTTTATTTCTGTACTTTTCTGTTATATGTTCACTGCCAAATCGACATGCTAATCCTCTACTACAACAACCACTTCTTTGATAATTATAGCAGTTTGTACCTATATCTTTCGGCTTCTGTTGCAAATATACTTCAATGTCATGTATGAAAGAGCAATTCTTCTTTTCGCATTGTGGTACAGTATCCTCATCAGTGCAACTAATTAACGTGTTGCAAAGTTCTATTTCACACACTCTTTTAAACGTTGGTCCTCGGGATTTGTTCTGTCCACGTAATTTCTTTGAAAGGCGAGGCCTTTTACTAGGGGTATCGTTGTTCTCATTATCCTCTTCTTGCTCCAGAACGTCGGAAGAGGTCAATTTAACTTTATCTGCTTCAGAAACACATTCCAGGCTAATCTGTCTCGACTGTTCTGCCACTATAAATCTTTAATATCCATAATTAAATAAGATAAAGACAAGTATTTTTGGATGAAGCTACTTACTGTGGTTTTATACTGCATATTCCAGCTGCTGACATTTCGAAATTTAAAACACGTGTTATAAAACCAAAAAATCAGAGTTTTTGAAAATGCAATATACCATAACCTCAATCTATTAGAAGTTTGACGTTCACTGTGTCAATCTGTCAATGTCAATGTAATCGTGACGTCGTTCAAAAAGCAACGTTGTCAATACTGTAAAATCAATTACTTGATTCTGAATTTTTCCTAACTGGTTATTTACAACAATAGTAAACTCTCGAGTTTAAACGCATAGAAAAAATAGAATTTAATTGCAAATAACTAAAACGATTTGCAATTCCAAGACATCACAAATTGTCCTTCATGAAAATAAATGTTTGCATCGTAGGTTGCATATATTCATTGACCAACAACTCAAGTGATCAAGTACGAAACGTGCCAGTTTTCTGTCAACTTGACTTTTTGTTCAAATAGAAAATGTCTTTCCTTTAGTTTTTTGTCTAGACAAAATTGCGATGGTTCTCAAGTATCATGACTTAAGACTTGATACGTTTTAATAGGCAATAAAAGGTTGCACTTCCACTGGAACAGTAATTGAATTAAAAATGGTGAAAATATATTCCATAAGCGTTTTGCACAAAGGACCATCAGGACCTGCATTTTTGAAGTCTGCTTTTGAATTACAGAGTTTCAATTACTTCCAGCGAAACTCTGTACAGGAATTTATGACCTTCTTTAGCAAAACCATTGTTGAACGGACTATTCCTGCATCAAGGCAGTCAGTTAAAGAAGGAGGTGTGTACTATAAATTTTTGCTCTAATTTACTACTTTTCATAGACAACAGCAAAAAGCTTGTGTTTCGAAGTACTTTTTTGTACGTATCTTTAACAGAATGATTGTGATGTATCTGCTCAGCATATAGCTTAAATTTGTTGTTTTTTTTTATAGAATATATGTGCATTGTCTATGTTAGAGCAGACAATCTTGCGGGTGTTGTAATAACTGACCATGAGTATCCATCTCGAGTTTCCCATACGCTTATTACAAAAATTTTGGACGAATTTAGTCAGAAATATCCACCATCCAGTTGGCCTAACTTGAAAGAACGGGATGTGTCTTTCCCGCAACTGAATGTTTACTTAGCAAAATACCAGAACCCAAAGGAGGCAGATCCGATGACGAAGATACAAGAAGAATTGGATGAAACGAAGATAATATTGGTAAGACATTGATTAATGGATTTTTAATATACTTTTGTTGTGTATCTGCACTGACAGTTTAGTATTTTTGTTATGGGAGTGTCTATCCGACTGTCAGACGGTTGATTATTGTGTGTCTTACGTATCCAAAATGTCAGAATAGTCGCAATATCCTGTTATTGGGGAATCTTGCTATTATTCTTCATATTTACAGTGTGTAATTGGCAGTTTAATAAATTATATTAACTGTACCTATTTTTAGCACAACACCATAGAAGCGGTTCTAGAACGAGGAGAAAAACTGGACGACCTAGTGGCAAAATCCGAAGGCTTAAGCTTGCAGTCGAAGACATTTTACAAGACTGCAAGAAAAACAAACAGCTGCTGTACTTTCAGTTAAAATTCACCATTCCAATTTTAGTTAATGATTGAATATGAGACGTTTTCAAATGCCTGTGTCGTACCAAATTTTATATACATGTACCTATATACAGGTATTGTGTTAATTACTGGAATAAATGTTACGCCAACATGGTTGTTCGTTGTTGTTCATTGTTAACCAAAATGCTGTGTAATTACATTTCTTGTCTAATCGCTAAKTACAATTAATGTTTTATTATTGGAATTTATGTATCAATATTATGGTAATAAATGTATAACATAAGTATCGGTGTGTTACTTTGCTCAGATATTAGTAAAATATTTAAATAAAAAAAATTAAAAGCGCAGTTCCAACTTTATAGTATTTGTAGTATTTTTTTATATTATTTTGTTGTTTGTTGTATGATACTCTTAATTTAATTTGATAAAAAAAAACATTAAATACAATGAAAATTGTATTTATATCAGTACAGTTCTCAATAGTAAATGCTGTATGTTTTATGAAAAGGTATCACCTTATCTTGAATTTCTGCAGCATGCTCCCTACGGAAATCCCACAGGAAATGGTCAATCAATACTGAGTTTACAGTAAAACTTTGATCAAGTTTCTTCTGCACATATTGTTTAAGCAGTTCAACTGCATGAATTGAACATCCTCGTATTTCAACTTCATTTTCATCCCCATTTTGCAAGATTTCATTCCCCTTCAGCGTCTTGATTAAGTCATCGCTGTATTCCAAAACACCATAATAAAGCAACGATTGTGGGACTCTGTAGTCGGCAAACATAGTTATATCAGCTATGTCATCAAAAAGTCCGAGACCCTTGCCTTTGTAGCAAGCCCATATGTCACCTATCAATATCTGTGCTCGTTTGTAAAATGAAACCCTGTGTCCTTTGTAGTCTGCTTCATCTTGGAAACACTTGAAGTTGTTTATAATTAGGGAAAGTAGCTTTACTGCGCTGCCCTCTGCCTGCTTGACGCAGTTCTTGAAACTGCCATCGAAACGTTCGAGCAGAACAGTGCCTGCTTCGTGTAAACATTTAACTCTTTCTGCAAGCAGAGGAACTTGAACTTCTGTGTCACTCCTTAATATTTGCTGCAGTTGTTTTTCTGTTATTGCGGAATAAAATTTGGGATTCAGAATGTCTATTTTTTCCTAAAAAATAAAAACGAATATGCAACAGTAAACAAACAGATACTGAAGTTAAATAATTGATGAGGGTGTCGCATTGCCGTTGTAATTGCAGAATATTTTGGTAAGTAACTTTCAACAAAGTATATATTCTGTACGGCTGCTGCAAAGGTAAAAACAGTTTTTTTTTTAATTCTTGAGACATATATTTGAACATTTTTTTTGTGTAGGTACCACACATCAATCAATCAATTTTGCTGTTCAATATACTTCACTTTTACATATTATTTAAAGATTTATCTGCATTTTCTGTTATCAGTAAACAAGCCAACATAAATTATATTCTGTCAGGTTTACAATTTTTTTATTATTAACGTTTTTAGCAGATCCAAATTTTTCAATAGGAAAAAACAAAAAATTACAATTAAATATGACATACCTACATAGAAAAAAACTATAATTAAAATAATCACCTTCATCGCTCTATTGATAGCAGCACACAATGCAAAATAACCCGATTTACCCTCAACCTGCCACCCTGTCTCATTTTCTGGTTTCCAAAAACAAAAATTAAGGGTATCAACAACAAATATCCATTCAACAGCATACGGATCCTCTGGTTTTGGATGTACGTCTGTTTGACTAAAATTTGCTGGGGAAAGTTTGCCACATGTAATGTTTTCTGCTATCTGAAATTGTTAAAATGTAACGTTTTATGCAACAAATACGCTTTGATTGAAAAAACCTTGTCACCCAAAGCTTTTATAGCATTTTCATTGATTTTTACATGTGATGCTAAGCTGGCAACAAGTTTACCCGATTCTCTTGGATTGAGAGCCATCAGCAATGTATTTTACACTTCTACAACAAAAACATCAGGATATCATTAAAAAGACTTACATTTTTATTTACCTAGTGTTGTAATGTAAAAACAAGTGATTATAAAAACTAAACCACCTATTCGTCAGATGACCTGATCATACGTATCTATTTTTACTTTACACACAAATTACAAAAACTAGCAAAAAATCTGCACTATTCACAAAGCAAATACTATTTTTTTTTGTTTTTACAAATAACTGTTTTTCGCCAGCTGCTTCTCTAGTCAATAGTTCTTACGTCCCATCAGTTTCCAAAGTAGCTCTAAGGTGAAGGTTGTAGTAGTTCGAAAGTCTGACAAGTGACGTTGAAAACTTGTGCATCCTGATTTATAAATGAATCTATAAATTGTTTTAGAATTAAAATAATGAATTACTTTAACAAATTCACGTCCTTAAGCGATAATTTAGCTAGATTATTAATTACTAAACCTTTATTTACTGCTATACCCATTAGGTATGTATTAATTTTGTAAAGTAACACTTCTAATCAACTGTACCGCAGGTATGCTAGCAAAACAGCACCAACACCAACAGTAGCTGATCGGCTCATGGAGTTCTTTGATGATAAAAAAAATTGGGGTGCTACGGAAGTCAGGAGCGGTAGATCTTGGACAGCAGATGAATTAAGGTTGAAGTCGAACACTGATCTCCACAAGTTGTGGTATGTCCTACTGAAGGAGCGCAATATGCTGTTGACTATGGAAGAGGATGCCAAGAATGAAGTACGATTGTTCCCAAGCCCAGAACGATTAGATAAAGTTTTGGATTCCATGGACAATCTTGAAACTGTTGTGCGAGAACGTAACCGTGCTTATCATATGTTAGAAACTGGTGTAAATGGTGAAAGACCTGGCAAAGAAGAGAAGAATATATTAGGACTTCCATTTTACTATAAGTAAGGAAAACATTACTGATTATTGTGTCATGAACAGATAAGTTTAATGTTTTATTCTCCTAGGCATTACGAATATCCTGTTCCTAAGCACATGAATAAGAGATGGAATCAAAGACATTTCTTCTACAGAAGAGGTGATAAAGATGTGGAAGAGTTCCTTCTAAAATATGCTGAAAAGAAAAGTGGATTAGAAAGAAGACGAAAGAGGTAACTATAACTACTTAAATATTTGACTTGTGCTATTTTCCAATATTTTTTAGCATTCAGTTTAATCATGTATTGGGTCTTCTTCGAAGATTTCCAAATATGMACATGGAAGCTCTCAAAGAACAGTATCCAGACGTGGATATTGAGAAAGCAAAAAATCATGATAAGGCCCGAGGCCATTTTGTACCAAAATAAATCATGCATTAGAAATAAAAATATATTATATTGAATAAACTTGTTGCTTGATTTGTATCTATTTTATTTTGTTGATTAGATATATATATCTAATGTTGAGGGGTTTTTGCATATAAAGAAAGCACATCTAATGTTAATATTTTATTTGCTTTATATGTTAGACATTTATAATCACATTTTTCCTAATAATAGTTACAGCAATGTATAAAGAAAACAATAGGTAACAAGTCAATTCAACAAAAATTTTCAATTTGATTAATCAATTTTTACAGCACCTTGCAATATATGTACAATTTACAAAAATACACTCATGATAGGAAACCTAAGAAGCATCAGCAAAGCAACTTATTATATATCTAGTAGAATTAACAATGACTAGAAGCTTTAAAGGTTATCTACGTATACCTCAGCTTAGTTTATCGCAACCAAAAATACCCGCACATGAGCATATGTCATTACACTTTAATATTGTCCGTATATTATAGGTTACGCCCTTAGTATATGATTAGCAAAATGTCATGACAAGGATTATTGCAATTATTTAAATACTTTTAAATTTATTGAGTATATGTATTGATCTTAATAGAAGAGTAGAAGAGTAACTGAAAGAAACAGGCATTACACTCATATAATGCATGAAGCAGCAAATAAAAATGTGAATAAATTTTTTTAAATATGAGCAGACTTTTCAAGTAACTGACTAGTTTTACGTCTTCAAATCGCCTTTATTTGTTAAAAATTGCTTTGGTATAAAAACAACACAGCCTTAATTTTCATACACCCAATAATTTAACATTACATTGAAACGCCGTTTTCTAAGGAAATCGAAATTAAAAATAATTCGGTATAGTGATGAGAACAATACTATCTGCTCATATTCTCATGCATTTCAATCATTATTATGTATATAGATATGATAATGTGCTATTAAATTTATTCTTAGGCACAGTGCCTTGCTACCTTTACTATAATATATTGTGGTGTTTCAAAAATACAATACAAACATTTCGGTGTGTACATATTTAACACCAAAAACAAAAAAAAAAGTGTTATAGATTATTTTAACATCTGTAAAAAGGCAGTGGTAGTACAGAAAACCGAGGTACTTTATGTCCTACTAAAACAAATTTATGAAGAAGGGCTAAAATAATATACAAAAATGGTTCCTTGTTTCGTATCAAAAACCGAAAGAGTGATTCATAATTTGTTACTATAAGCATAAATTTTTAGATCAGTTCTTTATGTTCTTTATATTTAAGGAACATATTTTTGACATGCATTTTTGAAACAACCTGCATATTAAACACTGCTAAGCTGATAGCTATATGAAAATGTATTATTTTGTCTATCACATTTGAATACAATGGATTAATACACACTAAATAATAAAATAAAAGAGGTGTAGCAATAGTAAAGAGTATAACAATAAATATCTACTGGAGCAATAAAGTTACTAATATCAGCCATAAAAATTGTCTAAAAAGTGCCTATATCAGTATGTAGTTTAGATTTTTGTAAAACATTATATATATCCATACATTTCTTGTTTAAGTTGTCCGTTTCTGGTATCGTGCTCAATGGGAAACAATCACCCTAGAAATAAAATGGTGGTATGTAACACCACATGTCATCTAACACGCTGTCATAGTGTAAAAGTCAATTTAATTAAACATACGCTTACATGTTCGTTATGGTAAGCCCAAAGCATCTCGAGAGCAGAAATAAACCTTTCCAGTTCCGCATTACTGGTAAAATATAATATCCAATCCCCACTGCATTCATGGACTTCTCGACAAGCAAATTCCTGAAGAACGACAATTTCAAATACTGAAGACCCGAATAAATTCAAATCACTTACCAAAACACACCAACTGTGCTCGGCTGAAGGTAGTCGAAATGCCGTCATGTCAGAAATTGAGGCACAAGATAACACCTGAGGTCCTTTAATCGGCCCGTGTTTCTCTATTGAGCTGAATAGTGAGGTCATTACGCAAGGCAGGGCTTCTCGAATCGTAAGTACATGCTCGCCAGTAATAAGTAATGAACACGACTGAGCTGTCATTCTCTCCTGACAATTGTATGTCTAAAAAATATTTGCTGTATTAGTTTATCATTTCTTATATGCCCCTTTATTATTTCCTCATATAGATGTTTAGTTAACAAGTCATTTTTGCCTTTAAATTGCTTTATAATATCAATATTTTCTACACTAATTCCAAATGCATAAGCAATATAATGTAATCTATTTGCAAAATTTTTTTGTGCTCATTATCTCTTGCCTTAGTTAGCATTTACACCTTTGTTAACAATAATACGCAAAATAAGTAAAAAACTAAACAGGTTAAAAGTTTGTTAATAAAGTACTTACCCCACTAGCTGCATGCACAAGTGCTTGAAGCCAATCACTGGCGACATACTCGTCAGGCGCAGCAAGGTACAATACTGTTCCATCTACCATTATTTGGAAGGTATGTGGTCTAGAGTAGTGATAAAATCTTCTTGCACCTTGGCAGGCACCATTAATTAATGGAAATACCTTCATGGGTACCTTGTGAGATGGCGAAGAAAGCATATATAGCACCCCAGCTCTGTAAGACAAAGCATAGGCGTTCTATAAATTCTTAACTGCAGATATTGAAATCATTCTTTTTCTACTCCTTTGTTAGTACATTGCTGTGTACTTTATCCCCATCGAAAGTTCATAGTTCATTCAAATGACAAATAATACATAGAATTAATCATAAAGAAAGAGAATTAACCATAAGTAACTTACTTCAAAATAAAATATGCCGTCTCCCAACGACAATCACTATCAGATATCCTAAACATGAGGGGACCCTCTTTTGTTGGCCCCAGAGGTGTATCTGGTAAATCAGTGTTGAAATCTTGAATATTAACTATCGAGTAATAGAAATATTCCTCGTCCTGAAACATTAATATTTGGTTTTATTTCTGTAATTAATAAATAGGTACCTTCCTTCACCTTATCCACAGAGCTTTGTTTGCAAATAGCTCTCCTCAGATTTACCATGTCCTGCATACCAAGTTGTTTGACAGCTGGCAGCTTTGGTTTATTGAGGTCCTTTCGCATCGCTATTTCCAGTTGGCCAACAAAATCTCCCGTAATGTTGGCACAACCCGTAGTTAGAAAACACTGCATGTCATTGTCGTAATTCGAAATATGAACGGTCTGAGAGTTGGGTCCAATTATAATGGTGTTGAGTTCAATATACGGCAGAACGAAATGGTTGACATATGTATTTGTTGCTTTTAGACCTGCCAGGTATAAAGTTGTGCTGCTCAAAACGGCCAATAGCGGCCTGTAGCTGCCATTACTGGTGTATGCAGTTCTCACATTAAAAACCTGGGGAGTAAAACATTTTATGTCAAAATAAGCAGCATCTCAACAACATAAGAAAACAATAATGTAGTGCACTGACTTATCTCAATCTATTAGCATCTATAAACAGTGGCACATGAAATGACAATTACAAGGTTGGATCAATGACAAAAAAGTTGGATGTTCTCAGTAGTCTTTCATGTTACCAATGTAAACAAGTAAAGCAAAACTCGGTATGAAATAATGGTAAAAAATAGTTAAATTTAAAGACTTACATTTAGTAGCTGTTCATTTGCATCCCTAAATATTTCAGTCTTCAATTTGTACCACAGGGAACTCCCGTTCAATTGCTTCCKAAAACCCTTAACACCTCGATTTTTGAGAATTTCTTCTTCCAAACCCCTAACCAACTTCTTTTCAGAATTCATGTCAATTTCACCGCCCTGTACGCACAGGCTCATGTACTTCCTAGCAAACTCCTGCTTTTTCTGCACCTTCATATCCAACATTTTCTTGAGAGTAACATTTCGTAGAAATCTGTTAATCAGCGACGTTTTGGAGGAAGCGGGTTTCAGATTTTGCAATGATTTTATGGACTCTAATTCAGACTGTGAATCTGAAGCATCGGACTTAAACGGCTGGATGGAATAGTGGTTGGCTTTATGTATCTTGTGCTTGGGCGAGTTCAAATGCCGTGAACTCGTTGCTTCCGTGTGATCCGACACGGTTTCAACATCTGACCAATCCAGTTTGAAATTTGATGCGTACCTGTTAACGCTTTTGGGGGTCTTAACTTCGACTTCTGAGCATGACCCCATTTTTAGATCGTTTTCAGGATATTTGCACAGTTCTTCTTGTTGTTGTGCTTGTGCAGGTTCTTTCGCTTTCTTCTTGAAGAAATTAAATTCTTTCAGTATCATCTGGTACAGAGTCGAACTTTTTGGTTTGTTCTGCTTTTCGAAGGTCTTCTGGAACTTGTCGTATTCATAAGAGTAGCTAATACCTTTATGCTCATAGACATTTGAGTCACAAATAACAATGTTGGCAGGAAGAACCTGATTGGGGTAGTTGGGATAAAAACCTTCGCTTTTCGTGAAATTTAAATTTGTCCTCAGGTTTAAATTGCCAACCTTTTTCACAGGAGCAGGCGTTACTTCAAACGTTTTCATTAATAAACTGTCTGAGGTGGACGATCGACGAATGTTTGGTAAACTTGAAGCTTCTTCTGTGGTTGAATAGACGGTAATGTCTTCTTGCCCTTCGGGAACGCCTCTTTCGGCTAGAGGGACTGAAGTTGAAAAGCTTAAAATGTTTTTAAGGCTACCAAATATATTTGCATCTAGCAAGCTCGATTCTTTCTTCTTCAGATTAGCCTCTTCAACGATGTTTGTGTCAATATAATCTTTATGACGTCTGGATTTTTTAAGACAACTGGATTTCGGCTTTTTGTTGCTCGGTTCCTTTTTAGGTACGTTGTCACTGAATTGTACAGGATCCTCCTCATCAATCGAACTAGAGATGCTAGCACTGGAACTTGAACTGGACGACGAAAAGCGTGGATGGTGAATGTAAATGTCTGATTTAATTTCTCGGTCTGGAACCTTTTTTTGATAATATGGAGCATCTCCCTCCGCCGCCCAGCTATAACGTCCTTTTACAACATCAGATTTTCGTATAAATCCCCTCTGGAAAAAGCTTAGAGACACATCAGGTTCATAAGTCACAAGTCCGTGGTTGATGTGGATGTCATCAATTTTGGTGCTGTTCAGAATGTCTTCGTGAAAAGAAACTCTCTTTTTCGGCGTGTCCGATTTAGATTTTTTCTTACGCTGCCGCCTGTACACTATTTGCTCATCACAGGCGGGTAGATTTTCATTTTGAGTTTTTAAATTTTCACTGACTTCTTCAGACATACTAACATGCATTGGGTCAATTTTAGACTCGTGAACATCTATTTTGGTATTCTGAGATGTGTAATCCAATAATTCATAGCTATTTAAAGATACATTCATTAAATCACTTTCCTCAACGGTCTTATTTTTCATGAACGTTTTATCAAAAACTTCATCGCTCCAGTTTTTATCACTTCTAAATGCTTCAGATCTTGACTTCTCAATTGTTTTGCTAAAATCCTCATGCTGTAATGCAGACACTGTCGATTCACTAAGCTGTACATTTTGATTATCAATATCACTGTTAGTCATTACTTGTGGCTTTGGTTCCTCTAAACTTTTCATCACGCTTACCACTTTCTTAGGTGAATCATCGTCTCTTTCTAAATTTTGCATCGTGTCAATATCACAGCCCATTCCACTGACAGACATTACTGAAGTAATTTCACTTTCGCTGTCCAACAGCTGCACCCCCGAGTCTACGGGTGAAGTTAAGCTTGAACTAGCAGAAACCATGCTAGATGTCATTTGGTGGTCGTCTCCTGGTTTGGAAAATTTCAGTTCTGCTTCCATGTTCATCATATTTAAAGATTCCATTTCGCTAAACAAATTAATTAAATGTTTAAACAAATAATCAGATAAAATTGAATGTAAGGTTAAATAGATTATTGATTAAATGTAAACAATTTATATATACATAAATATGTTTCATGTAGGTAACCTAAATATGAAATATGATTGATTACAAATCAAAACAAAGGTTGAATGATGCGTGTACTATTATTTTCCTCTATAAAAAATTACTAGAAATGAGTAATATTTAGTACTTATATACACCTAGTCATGCTTATTCCAACATCACTTTTGATATCTTATTTACTCACCAAGGATTGTCTTGAATGTTATTAACAGAGTTCACCAATACAAGTTAATATTTTATATAATGATTTTATTGTTTAAAAATGTTGTAAATCGCATTTTGCAATTTTGTGCGCCTCCACTACTTGTGTTGTGTATACGCAAGCGTAAAACGCTTTTCACCAACATCGATTTTCATTAGAGGTGAAATAGTGATGTGCAAAACAGGAATGGTAAATATGAAGCTATTATTCGATATAGAGGGTTGTAATGAACAATTCCCCACGCAGAGAACAATAATTGATCAGTTTTCGTGTAAATTTAACCCCAAGAAAAGTGGGGAGTGATTTTACTGGGTCCTTATTATACTGTGCTTGGTCGTAGTCTTGTAGGTCATATGTCTCATAGTGTAGTTCCCATGTCCCATAACCTATACAAAGAATAGTTACATTTCGCGTATTAAAAAATAAAAATATATAATATATAAGTAGTAAAGATAACTCAGAAGTGTATTTGTTGAGAAGATAATTATTATTCAGTGTTTGATATTTTATAGAACAGTTTCTGTACAATTTGTGTAAAATGGTTGTAAATTGTGTCGCGTATGGTTGTACAAACTTGCATGATAAATACAACAAAAATCTGAGTTTTCACACGTAAGCCGCAACAACGGTGATCTTTCCAACACACTTCAGCCTACTGCATTTTTAGGTTTCCTTTTAGTCGCCCAGATCTGTTGCGGAAGTGGATAGTAGCTATAAGAAGGGATAATTGGCGACCTAGCAGGTCCAGTCGCATTTGCAGTGATCATTTCCAAGAGAGTGATTTTCAAATCGGACCCTACTGCAGACGGAAACTGAAAGAAAATGCTGTGCCTAGTATATTTAATTTTGAGGCAAAACCAAATCCGCATATAAATATTTACAATCAGAAACTCTTAAAGCGTTGTCCATCGCCAGAAGAAATTCTTGGACTTTAAGTCATGTTGTGAATGCGTATTTATCTTGCTAATGAGTAAGATTTAGTAATGACTACTAACAAAAAAGCCTACAACAATATGTACGTTCTTTTCTTTGTTGGTACATAATAAATTAAATATCGGCAAATACAAGTAGAATAAAAATATTCCATACCTTCGAAAATGTTACTTTGCATACCAGTGTTTATTAAGACCTTTCGGCTTATTTTGATTCATACTATTACTTCAGATATTTTACACTTTTTTTTTAATACTATGTATATTAATTACTGATAGATAAAACATAATTATCAACTAAAAATGTTAAATTATTAAATATAATAATAATTTAATCGAGTATTGTGTTTTATTTTTTGTGGCCTCCAGGTAATACAAATCTACAAACATCAATTCATTTTGGTCAATTGTTAGCAGTAGTACAAGTACAAAATATGACAATACCGTAGGAATTTGAGATTAATAAATACACATTCATACAGGTACATTAATTATTGCTGGCATGAATTAATAACACACAATTTTATGTCCAGTATTATATTTCACTTACATAATAATTATAATACCTGGATCAACTAAATACAACATTATTATTTCTATCTAAATACATAAAAATGCCAGCATCGCCAAATATTCTTGGTCACATTCCGCAATGAAGTCTTTAGTCACTGTAGCCACTGTTACTCCTGCATATGATGTTATTCCATCTAGAACCTGAGTAAAGAGTATTACTAGTTTTGTTACTAAAAATTTAGTAAACATTAAAATCATATAATACAATACTGCTCTGTATAAAATGAATATTCTGAAGTTCTTTGAAAGTCACGGCACAATAAGTATGCCAAGCATTAGCTTCTTGTTGATCCCTGTACTAAAGTTCTGTTGCCTTCATAATAGAGTCAAATAATAACCTCTGGTTATTTTTATATGTAAGAATTACCCTCATAATGCTAACATAAACTTTATTTCCTTTCCTTTGGCTGCATGGACCTGGAAGACACTTGCAGTATGTTCTGGTTCTGATGTTAAGGAATTGTGCAGCAATGCCTTAGTGTGCTCCTGCTTGAGAATCTTTCCTAACTCCTTGTGGTGGTGGATCAGTTTCCACGATAAATTGTAGTATAAAATACCACAAGAGGTATTTCCATCACCCATCTTTGTAGAATGGTTAGCCTGTACTTCCTTGCAATATATGAATGTCTAGGAATTACTTCAACAGTATACACTGTACTACTCAAGCTAAAGGAATCAATGCATCTAGCATTGAACAGAGTTAAAATGTTTAGAATATTTTCTTCAATACAAAATTCCATAATTGTAAAGGATTAACTGCAGCCTATGCAATACGTTCTTCGAACTTCGAGTGCCACATCTGTTTGGAGTGTTCCTCGTCTTTGTAGATATTTCCACTTGCAAGAGGACGTGGCGTCTCAAACCAACCAACCAACTTCCTAAAAAACCTACATGCTCTTTGTATTCCTGTTGTGTTGTGAACAAGGAAAGTTGAATAAAGCATGCACTAACAGATTTCAAGTTTAAACTGCCTGGAATTCAAAGTGTGCTACCAAATTCACTGAAACCCAGAACTCTTGATGAACGAAATGACCAAGTACCTGAACATTAGCACAGAATGTGTGCAGAATATCTGCAATGGAAAGCTGGGACCGGAGTTAAAAGATACTTTAGGTACACCTTCTGAAGGACACTATGAAGAAGACTGAGTAGCAGAAATTGTGTCGAATGCCTCAGCTGCTTGGTGATTGCCGCATGAACAAAATTCTCTTCGCTAATAAGGAGATATTTATGATTTAACCGCACCGCAACCAGAATTACCGTCAACTGCTGAAGAAGGGCCAATAAAAATCCTCTGACGTGAAAACCATTGCTCTGGGCTGCCCTCTGTGCAACCAAAAAGGCACCGCTTGTCTTCAACAAGCGTAACGTTAAAGTTAGTGCAGCCACCTATCAGCAGCTGGTTTTCCAGGACATACTGGAGCCCTGGGCAACTCAGCTCTTTGGTGGAGATAGCCTTATTCTTTCAGCAGCTGTTCTCCAGGTTTTGAAGCTGCGATTCTGCGAATTCGATGGATTTCTCAGTGTGGTCCATCCTTGAGAAAAAAGTCTCGGAACAAGATACACCAGCAGCATGGACCATCGTAAATGTGATTCTATACATTTCAAGGAAGGTGATTTGGAACACCTTTCTTTACCTTAATTAAGTTATTAAAAGCTTCGTCCATCTAATTAAGTCAAGTGGTTTGTTTATGTGGTAGCTAAAAACCACAAAAGTATTTTTTTCCATTAAGAGTAAGATTTCAGCTACCCTGTATGGTGTAAGCAGTAATTTAAAAAAAAAAATGACATAAATACATGAAAATAAACAATGTGTATGAATGAAACAACATTGTTGGACACTATGAAAAAACAACTTGTTGCAATAACAAATATTGCGATTAACATACTTACACAAAACATTCTTCCAAACCAGTTGAAAGGCAACACTAATTATTAAATGGTGTGTATGGCACTTGACCTGCAAAGAACATAAATTTTTTTAAATGCATTTAAAGCAAACGATAGTCTGTGACAAAGTGTTGTAGTGACTATTTTATAAATGAGTCATCCAACAATTGCTAAATACATTCAAACGTTAGTGCTCTGATCTCTAAGACCTAAACATTTCAAAGAAAAAAATAATTCATATGATTAACTTTGGAACTGTACTGAGATTAACTTTTTTTATTAAGCTGCATTAAGTAGTTATTTGGAATATAAATATTATAAATTTAAAAAAAAATGTTTTTTAAGATACTGTTTGAGTGTTTTGCCAGATTGTATGTTGGTGTTTGTGCATTATTTCGTTTATATTGTTTTTTCCAGTATTGTATCATTGTGTTATTTTTATGTTGTGTGGCGTTTGTGATGTAGTTTGTTATTATATTGTACTGTATATTTTTAATGGACTTGGTCGTTAAATAAAGTTATCATTGTAAAAATAAAAATTACCTAAATTTTGGTACAGCAAAGGAGGCAGACTGGTAAGTAACCTGGCTCTCGCGCCTTTGGAGTATACGGACACCATTAGCATTATCTATCATCATGATGTCCGGCTGGTTAATAAAACTCCTACCGAGGATTAGTGGTATTGCTTGTACATCGTTAGGAACAATGCAAACAGTAACCACGGCTATCGTCTCATCCACGGATATCGTTGCTCGAGACTGACCAAGGGCAGGCAAGAAACTGCCGTTGAACCCACCGACGGATGCCAGCGGTGCCATGGAGACGATGTTGCATCTCTGCGCCACCTCCTGTCGAATGGTGGTGTGCTCACTGCTCGCATCGATGTACGCCCTGAGGGTGTTGCCGTTCACGAGGACCGATGTGTAGTATCTTTTCTGGGTGGGCACAGAGCCCAACTGACCGTACATCACTCGTTGCAGGGGGAGGTCGTCCTCAGCCACCGGGCAGTCAGCTGCTTCGTGGGCTCTACTTCGACACCTCATGCAACGTCTACGTCTCAGTCTTTTATTGCGCTAGCCGGAGTTGGTTTCCGGACACGTGGTCGAGTTTTTTTGGACGGAAGTTGTTGGTTTGGTGGGGGTTGCTGGCGCTGTGGTTGTGTGTTTTGGGGATTATTCTTCTTCTCGGGTTGTTTCCCCTCCTTCTCTTGCAGCTCCTGCTTGCGGAGGAACTCGTAGAGTTCGCTGATTTCTATGAAATTTTGGCGGTAGCACATGTTCTTGACGGATGCGTCACTGAGTCCGCCTATGAGGCACGATATCGCCTTCCTGCCGGTTAATTCGCACACGTCTAGCATTGTGGTTTTGTCGTCAAAGTAACTCGCGTACGACTCGTTTGGTTGCTTATTCCTGCTCATCATTTTTTTCAGTGAATTGTAGTAATCCAGGTCGGATCGAAAAGCTTGTATAAACTGCCTATGGATTGTGTAATAACTGGTATCGGGCTTGTTCACGGTGATGTACCACTGCTTAGCGGCGCCAGCTAATTTTGCAGACATGGCATATTTCTTTTCCTGTTTGCTCAAGCCTTGATTTTTAGTCACATTATCAACTATTTTTAACCACTGTTTGGAAGTAAAAGATGATGTTGCTGGATCAAATACAGGAATTTCGGTGAACGTCTTT
Source organism: Rhyzopertha dominica (assembly GCA_025024175.1). Lineage (NCBI taxonomy): Eukaryota > Metazoa > Arthropoda > Insecta > Coleoptera > Bostrichidae > Rhyzopertha > Rhyzopertha dominica. The sequence continues at coordinate 13,709,469 of QCXZ01000042.1, read as the reverse complement.
AAATAGTCATCGAAGCACAAATCCTCTTTTACATCACTATCCTCAGACTGGCATTCATCATTTTCCCCATTTGGATGGAATCCAAAGTCCAAATCAGCTGGTGGGGGAGGGGGCGAATACTGATGCTGATTGTATTCCACATGGTTATCTTCGTCTATGTCATAAGGATTATCCCTCGAGTGCACAATTATTTCTTGATTACGAACGACTTTAACAACTTCTAAACCTCTTTGCTGCTGTCCTAATGGGGTTGCCTCACTTCTCCTAGGTGATGCTTGTGCTCTCTCTCTTCCCTCTGGTCTTCTATTTCTCCTCGGCGAACGACTGGGCGATTGTCTGCTGGATCCTTGACGAACGGAAAAGTTATGACGTTCACGGCTACGATTCCTTGGTGATCTGTTGCTTAGCCTCTCGCCGCTTTCTATTCTCAAAGGTGATATGCTGTAGTGATCCATAGACCTTGATCTGCTTCTCCTATATGGCGATACTGACCTATTGTCAACTCTTGACCATGTCCTGTTAGACCAGTTACCATTTCTTCCATACATGTCTCAAAAGCTAGATGATAATGATATCTAAAAGCAGAAGTTGATGAAATAAAAAGTTAGTGAATATACTGGCCATCTTTCTTTCAACCCTGACCATTAAATTGAGCAACCTTTATTAACTAATACTATTAAACTGAAAGAAATGCAAATATCTATAAACCGCTGATTTTGCAGGTCCGCTAAAAATGAAAGTTCAGCAGAGCATAAAGTGTTTATTTGATAGTTAAACACATATATAAATCCATCTTAAAATACCTTGCAAAAAGTTTTGTTGTTCTATGACTCCCTTAATTATGACTGTGGTGTAACTCATAAACTTTTATGAATCACTTAATTTAATAGAAAAAAAGATAAAACATTAATCAAAAACGCAAGAAACCATATTAGTTATCTACATTATGACTAAGTGGAAATTGGTATATACTGAACGCACAGTTGAACCTGGATAAAAATGTTTCAAATAAAACGGTGGACAGTAACATGGTACTTCAAATGTAGCATTCTTTTATTTTGGGGGAGTTCACTCAATTTTGTTTCTTTTACAATTATTGCGTTTAGGTTGGGGTAATTTAAAAAATTCACCTGGCAATTCAGACTATGAAACACCAACGACTCAAACAAGAAAATGTCTGACTTTGACCATAAACATAAATTATATTAATGGCACATTTCACCGCTTCAAAATATATAAGACTGTCTCATATAATATATAAGATAGGTAGATACTGAATATAGTATGTCGCAAGTTAAAGATATAGCATCTGGCAACCCTAACTGCGGAGTATATACAAATTATATTCTTTTACCTTTAGGCTCAAAATCCAATGCAGGTCTTATAGGTAATCAAGTATAATATTCTTTATAGTCACTTGAAAAACAATACAACAAATATTATGCCTGATGAAAACAACAAAAATCAAAACATAACCTCTTCCACATCTACTGCTTGTCAACTCAACAAACTACACACTGACATATGACCTACTATAAGGCTGCAAATAGTTTATACTGTGGGTCGTACAATAAAATATGATGTGATTTATTTTTTATTCGGGTTAATTGATTATAATCTATTAATAATCTCAGCAGTCACTTGTAATGTCATTTCCACCCTCTTGATTTCTTTAAATATCAAAGACCGCTTTGAAATTTATAACTTCTAAATGGGAATGATTGTCAATAAAATAATATACAAACTTTAAGCTTTAATGATTTACTAGACTTTACGAAGAAGTATAGGTTTTTCGGCAACGAATAAAGAAAAACCATAAAACCGAAACTATTGCGGAAGTAGCGCGACTACCTGCAACCTAGACGAAAATCTTTTAAAACCTTTCTTTAGATTTAAATTTAATGAAGTTGGGAACAGTCTCTTCATCTACGTAGAGAAAGTATTCATAAGCATTGAACTTCCCACGTCTTTCATTTTAGCTAGCATGGAACATGTAATATATTATTAAAATGATTCACTAACACAAATTAATAGTACACAATTTTTTTAATGTTATATTTCACTTACACTATGTATCATATTAAATTAAATCTTGATCGACTTAAACTTCATTATTATTTCTAACTATGCTTCAGATGGAATCTGGAGGACCGGGGTACCCGCAACAAATATATTCTCTGAAGTCTTTTTTCACTGCAGCTCCTCTATCTTCTACTTAGGACATTATTCCATGTCCTATAACCTGTGTGAAAATTATTGCCATATAAAATGAATATTCTGCAATTATAAGTTATAATAGTCAGTGTAGGTCGATTATACCAAACACTAGATTTAAGGTGTTCTTTTTATTTTGGAAATAGATGGTAGTTGCTAGGGGCCAGATCTGGAGAATATCATCTTTATTAAATTTCTTGTGATGATAAGTCTTTTTTTAGAGGTACTTTATCACATCTTGATTTATTTTGATTTAAAAAAATCCTTTCATTTGAAGCTTCCTTTGTATGCAATCCTGTTATACCCTAATATATAACAATAGAATATCGTTTTTCATGTAGGGTGTTTCTCCAGCAGTGCCTTAGCATGCTCCTGCTTGAGAATTCCCCTCATCACTGTTTGTGGTGGTGTTTTAATTTCTGTGTTGGATGATCGGTAAGCAATACCCCAAGCAGCCTGAGGACCCCCAAGAGGCATCCTTACCAACCCCCGCAGAATGGTTAACCCGCACCTTCCGACACAAATGCTAAAGCAATTATATTTTAATCAAGGTAACATTTTAGTGACCTCTTGAAAGTATTTCTACTTCCAAAAGGGCTTAAACTTTACTTTGTCTCCGAACCATTTGTTACTAACTTAAATAAGATGATTCTTTGGAGAATCTACAAGCTCTTTGGTGTCCTGTTGTCTTGGAGCAGGGATGGACTACTAACTGACAGGTTTTGAGGTTTAAAACCAGTCACCCAGGCAGAAGCAGTCTACATCCATTTCACGCTGAGGGGTTGTAACAGCAAGAAAATTACATACGGACAGGTAAAATCAATTCCCTTAAGTTACACAGTGGAAAAAGTCAAATCAAAACTAGAGCTATACATTTGTATGCTTCTTCAGCAGTAGATTATACGAGAATGTGTCGCTGATCCTTAAAAACCAATATTTTTTTGCAATAAAATTTCCTTACCTAGCACACTGCAAAATTTTAAACTGAGTAGTTATTGTTTGATGCACTTATCTTCCTGAATCAAATGACTATATATTATGTGATATTCCCTTTTTTAATTCGCTTTAAAGTGTCACCTTCATTTATCACATTGTAGTATTATATGATTCACTGCTTTTAACATTAACAACAACATTGTTGAACTGCACTAGAAAAACTATTTTTTGTAACAGCAAAAATTGCATTTATCATACTTACAAAGTCTCCCTCAAAACCAGTTGAATGGCAACACACTAATTATCAAATGGTGTGTATGGTACTTGACCTGCAAAAAAACATAAAATTCTACAATTGCACATAAAGTAATTGTTAACATACGATGACTTTTGCCCGTGATGGTGCACACATTCAAACTAAATATTACCTAAATTTTGGTACAGCAGAGTGGCAGATTGGTAGTTGATTTGCCCATCCTGTTTTTGGAACATACGAATGCCATCAGCGTCATCGATCATCGTGATGTCCGGCTGGTCGATGAAGCTCCTACCAATAATAATCGATATTGCTTGCACGTTGTTGGGAACAATGCAAACAGTAACGACGGCTATCGCCTGATCCACGCATATCGTGGCACGTGACTGGCCGTTGGCAGGTATGAACACCCCACTGAAGCCGCTGACGGACGCCAGCGGCGCCAAGGAAGTAATGTTGCATCGTTGCGCCGCATCTTCCCGGATGGTTGTGTGTTCGCTTTTCACATCGATGTACGCCTTAAGGGTGGTGCCGTTCACGAGGACCGCGGCATAGCACCTTTTATCAGTGGGCACGGATCCCAACTCACCCCACATTACTCTTGGTGGGGGAAGTTCGTCGTTGGGAACAGGACAGTCGTTGGGCATGTGGCCTCTTCGTCGACACCTATTGCAACTAAATGATATAAGAACAAGCCTTACAACATTAATTTAGATTTAATAAATACGTATTTCGGCGGCTAATTTGCCATCTTTTGATGTTACTACCACAAAAAAATTGATTGTTTTAAGGATAACTCCAGTATGATGTGGAAAACATTAAAAAAACTTGTAAATACAAAAATCAGTGTGACTATAGTTTTTTATTTAAAAACAGCAATATGTATCCAAATTTATCAGAATTCAGCCGAGTGGACATGAGTCAACTAAGGAAAATAGTTAATAGTCTGGATAATAAATTCAATGTGAATGACTGCACTAACTCTAGAATCCTAAAAAGAATATTTCAAACTATAGGTCATGTTATTTTGAATTTCATTAACACTTCACTGTCTGGTGCTTGTGTGCCCAACTTCATTAAAATTAGTACTATATTTCCTATACCAAAGGTGGCAAACACTATTGAGTGCAGCGAATTTAGACCAATTAATACTTTGCCTGTTGTTGAGAAGATATTGGAAATGGTAGTTTACAGACAACTCTTATAGCACATAGAAAAATATGAAATATTGTTGCCTTATCAATCCGGATTTAGGCAAAATCACTCTTGTGAAAGTGCCCTCCAGCTGACTCTCAGTAAATTTTATGCCGATATTAGCACTAATAAGTATATTGTTTGTGTTTTTCTCGATTTGAAGCGAGCTTTTGGCACAATTGACAGGTCGATATTGCTCAGAAAATTATTTCAATATGGTTTTCAGGGAAAGGTGCACGAGTGGTTGGCTAATTATTTAAGTAGTAGAAAACAGAGAGTCAGGACTGGGGACATAGTTTCGGAAGAGGCGGTGAGTGAATGTGGGGTACCTCAGGGGAGTGTGATAGGGCCTCTGTTGTTTACATTATATATTAATGATATTGATTTGTTTGTTGGTTGTGATTTTGTAAATTTATTTGCAGATGATACATTACTTGTTGAAAGTGATTGTAATTTAGATGTAGCAATAGCAAAAATGAATAAAACTCTTGCAAAGGTAGAGCAGTATCTAGCTTCAAATAGATTAAAGCTTAATGTATCAAAGACTAAGGGTATGATTGTGACTACTAAATACAAATATAAATTTTTAGATTTAGATAAAATAGATTTGCATATTTGCAATTGTAGAATTGATATTGTAAGGATATATAAATACCTAGGTCTCACAATTGACTGCTTGTTATCGTTTGATGAGCACTTTAACTACATGCAAAAGAAAATATCTAAAAAGTTGTTCTTTTTATCAGGAGTGGGTAAATTCCTCTCAATGGAAACGACCATTTGAGTATATAAAACTATTATACAACCTCATTTTGAATACTGTGCGTCGATAGTGTTCCAGTTCAACCTTAACAAGATGTCTTGCTTGCAAAAACTTCAAAATCGTGCAATGAGAATTATTCTAAAGTGTGCCAGGCTCACGCCGATTAGGAGTATGTTGATTGCTCTACAGTGGTTGAATATTACGGATAGGGTGCTGTATCTTACGATGGTCTTTATATATAATATAATAAATAATCTCATGCCACCTTACCTAACAAAAATGATAGTTAGGGCACATGATGTGCATCAGTATGAAACTCGAAATGCTGGTGATATTTTTGTGAATGGAACTTACGCAACTGCCTCTAAATCTCTATTTTTTAAAGGTTTTATAAAATACAATTCATTGCCACTTCATGTTAGATCTGTTAAATCTCTTAGATGCTTCAAATCACAGTTGCTGGTTTATATTACGGGCACTGGGTAGCGTGCGAATATTGTTTAATTTGTTTTGTGTATTCATGTTGAACATTAAATAAATTAATAAACATTATTTTTCAATGTATCAAATACTAGCCTTGTGGTAATTAATAAAGTGTATTATTATTATTATTTTCAGTAGAAGTAAAGCAACTTCTTGAAATATTCTACTAAATTAACTGTATTTCTCCTCACCAAATTATTATTATTTGACCAAACAGCAGAAGCCCTACAACATTTGTATGGAACTTTACTAAAGGTATCTCTGTTGATTTTTTATGGGTTCTGGAACATACATTCATTGATACGGTATTAAGATTTGCAGACTACCCAAAATAATGCTGTAGGCTCTGGCCACCACTGGTCTAATAAATCAATGTGGTAAGGATTGTTCTTATATATTTAGATCTTAATCACGATTGATTTACCTAATGCAACGTCTACGTCTCAAAGCTTTAGGAGTCGGATTTGCAGTATCTCCCTGCGGTGTGGAAGGTGCTGGATTTTGTGTGGGTGGCTGATTCGTCGCTTGTTCAGGGGCTGGAAGTGCCGGAACTTGCTGCGGCTGGCGCTTTTGTTGATTACTCTTCGTTTTACGTTTTGCCTCTTCTGCTTGTTTACGGAGAAAATCATAGAGATGGCTGACTTCTGCAAAATTCTGCCGAAAGCACACCTCCTTAAGGTTCGCATCACCAAGTCCACCAATGAGACACGATATCGCCCTACGGCCGGTTATCTCGCACATCTCCAGCAATGTAGTTTTGTCATCAAAGTAGCTGGCGTACGACTCGTCCGGTTTCTTGTTCCTGTCCATCATGAGTTTCAGTGAATTGTAATAATCCATGTCGGATCGAAAAGCTTGCAAGAACTGCTTTTGAATCATGATGTAAGTGGTTTCAGGTTTGTTCACACTGATGTACCACTGTTTAGCAGCACCAGCTAATTTCACCGACATGGCGTATTTCTTTTCCTGTTTAGTCAGGCCTTGCTTCTGAACTATCGTGTCAACTATCTTCAACCACTGTTTGGGGGTAAAAGGCGATGTTGCTGGGTCAAACACGGGAATCTCAGTGAACTTCTTCAAACAATCATCAAAAATTGAATCTTCTTTCACTTCAATAACATCGTCAGATTCTTGCCCATCATTTTCCCCGTTCGGGTTGAATCCAAAGTCCAAATTAGAGGGTGGGGGAGGGGGTGAATACTGATATTCATTGCAATCCACCCGGTTATCATTGTCTATGTCATAAGGATCGTTCGAGTGCACAATTATTTCTTGATTTTGAACGACCTTAACAACTTCCGAACTTCTCCCGGGAGATGGTCGTGCTCTTTCCCTAGATCTCCTACCTGGTCTTCTCCTTCTTCTTGGGGATCGGCTGGAAGATCGTCTACTGGATCCTTGACGTTCACGGCTCCTGCTACGGCTGCGATTTCTTGGAGATCTTTTGCTTGCTCCAGATCTTTGACGCTCGCGACTTCTGCTCCGGCTGCGATTCCTCGAAGACCGGTTGATTGCTCTCTCCCTGTTGTCTGTCCTCAGAGGTGATATGCTGTAGCGACCCACAGATCTTGACCTGCTCGTCCTGCTTGGCGACGCTGACTTATCGTCGACTCTTGTCCAATTCCTAGTTGACCAGTTCCCATTTCTTCCAGACATGTCTTAAAAACTAGATGGTAATGATATCTAAAAGCAGAAGTTCACAAAATAAAAAGTTGCTACTAAATACTACGTGTTCATATTTTGAAATCATGTACAGGGTGAGCAAATAACGGAGGTCATATCTCATAAACCAGTAGTATGTTCTGACACTTGAAATTGCTTTATATAAAGGCACATAACCTCTTGAAAATGACACCTCTTCAGTTGAAATCGGTCAAGTCAAACCCCCACTCCTTTATTTGACATTTAACAAAAATGGTAGATTTTATTCCAAACAATCTTAATATGTTTATTACGGCAGACATTTATTAGGCTAATAATTACCCCAACAATAATTTTGTAATTTGGGGATGCCACAGTGCCCTCTAGCGGTCACTTTACAAACTCGAAAATATTTTCCAGCAATTTCTCTTGCCCACTTTAGTTAGGAAATTTTTCACCTCTCTTATTTGCTCACCCTGTACATAGGGTATGTATGAAGTACGAAACCGCATTTTTTTTGTAACAATTACATGTGTGTTGTTTGAAAATGATAAAAAATATTTTATTCAAAATAATCTCTATTGCTAACAATACATTTTTCCCACCTCGTTTCAACAGATTTTAGCAGCTCGTAATAGATTATACCCATCTGTTCCCACCAAAGACAGAGCATTAAGTTCTTTCCAAAGCGATTTTGGTCTTGCAGTGGATGTCGATGGTTCGCTTGGATTTTCCCATGATTTAAGATGCTTAGTTTTTCATCACCCATCATGATCAGATGGAGAAATGACTTTTTTGTGTCTGTTGAGCAGCATTTCACAAGTGGTTTTTCGATTTTCTTGCTGTCCTTCTTTCAGTTCATGCGGAACCCATTTTCCCACTTTCTGAGTCTTTCCCGTAGCTTTCAAACAAATGGAGACGGCTTTCTGCGGTACACTCAATTGATCCGCAAGTTCTTGTCGAGTTTAAGTATCATCTTCACCTAATAAGGCTTGTAATTCTCACATCAAAATCACCACTTTTGAATTTTTTTAACCACTCGAAACACTGTGATTTACCTTCGCAATTTTAATCTTTCATTAATACACGCATCAGAAATCTTTTGTCAAGTCTCACTAGTACACTACTTCACTCACTGCAACTGGTATTAATTTATAAAAACCCGTACGACGCTTGCTAAGTTGTTACTGTCATCGTGAACTGGTACCAAAATACCATAGGTACTGAATGTATGTAAATATTAAATCGGAGTGAAATGCTTTTTTCCATAATGCCTGGTTGTAATACAATAGACCTTATAAGCACATTTTTTCCAATAATTTTAATTATTTCAATCGGTAACATAATAACCACACTTTCCTTCCATACTACCATTAATTTTTTGATAATTTATGAAATTGTATCATGTATTCTTTAACATAAAATAAAATATGTACACACAAAATGATAGATATACATAATATAAATTATTAGGAGTGCATATTGCAAAATTTTCACTACCTTTACACCTTTCTTGTTTCATCACTGTTGAAATAAACTTTTAACACAACATAACCTATAACTCCACTGCTTGCAGAGTGACGTACTGTCATTCTGTTGACACATGACCACTGAAATGAAATAACTGGAAAGAGTGAAGCCTTGAATAGAACGAGACCGCTGCTAATGGGTGTGATACCATCTCTCTTGCACACACTGCAGTTACACAGAAATACATAGCTATTTAGAAGTTTAAAGTAATTATAAGATACAAACTTACTGGTCGTCACATAATTTTCTTGCGCTTGACACTGCCACAGACATCTTATCTATTATCTAGACGACCAAATCTTATGGCATGCGCAAGAAAATTTTGTGACGACCAATAGTAAGTCGCTATTTTGTTTGTTTGTAGGGCAGTAACTAGCAAGTGTGGCCGAATGAATGGCGATTGGCCAGATGTGTGAAATGTCCTGTTATTTGTTGTGACGTAGCCATGACGTTCCCATATACATAATCATTACTGCGCATGCATCTGGTCTTTCATGTGCAAGGATCATTTACCACAAAATCTTATCATCGGTTTTAACTTATAGGTAATGGAATGATAACAAAGTTCCGTTAATGTATAGGTTTTATTACACAGTGCAACTTTCATTATTAATAACACAATAGTTGAAATGGTCACATTCTTTGGACCACTATATAAATATACAGCCTACATAAGTTTTCCAAACTTTCGTAATGAAATACAGGTATGTTGCTGTAGAACGGGCATAATGGGAAAAAATTATCAAGAATTCAATTACTTTTTCTGCAGAAAGAAAATCATGTGGTGACTGCTGTCAACCTGCGGGCAAATTTTCTAGAGAAGAATCAAATTCTTTTCGGACAAACCTTAATTTCTGTCCATATTCTAATGTTTTGCTTTTGTCATATTGGCACTCTGAGTTTGATTTTTCTTGCAAATACTTTATACAGATGTTTGGAAAAATGTAAGTTACTATAGTTTTAGTTGGGACTCCAATTTTCTATTTATATTTTCATTTACAAAGGGGAGGGGGTGCATAAACCACATAAAAAATCTTTTTTTTTAATCAGAATTGTTTACAAAATGTTCACCACATTCAGTACATAGTGCTTCAACTTTGGATCTTTTGCATGTTAATCATGTTCCAGTTTTATGAACTTTTGTCAAAACAGTACAAAAATCTTAAATTATGTAACAATCAGTGGCACTTTTTTTATTCGGACAAATTAATAATTCTTTTTTTGTGTTTATATGCTTTTAAGTGGTGCTACAAAATGTAAGTGTATTTCTTTCACTGMCTCTATTTTTGTATTTTAGCTATTKACTGCAATTTTTGGCATAATTCATATTTACTGGTAGTTGATAATCAACATTACCTGATTMTCCAACATCCAATTACAAAGAAMATATATTTCGTAAGTCATTAGCTCAATYCACTGTAWTTCCCTTACATAGGACTTTTCCTTCGAACCAACACAGACAGCTCTGTACAACTCCTACACAGATGTTAAATGCTTAGGTGATTTGCAATGCACACAGTAGTTTTATAAGTTCAATATTTTTGGTTTAAAACTGACACAGTATTTTCTGTAATTAGTCAAAAAAACACTTCGAATTTATAAAAGACCCTAAGAAAATCAAGAAAAGTATGCAATCGCATATCCAGTGGCACAGCCATATACTGGAAACAAATTTAACATTACTTGATTTTTCTAAAAAAATTCTTAATGTGCCAGAATAATTAATCATTCAATGAGTAAAAACTGGTAGAATTCTCTTCTACAGTAAGGTGATACTTTGTCTTCCGGTAAATAAATAAACAATAAATTTTTATAATCTGTCTCCAATATCATAAACGTTTTATTGATAAACAGAAATGACTTTCAATACAATTGCTAAAGCTTGAATTCATATTTTAAAAAGTTATACACTATAAATGTTCTATCAATCCCGCCTTACGGTACTTAAAAACCGCCAAATCTGTCCAGAGACTCTCATGAAAGAAACGTGAAGGCCGCAATTTGACAGTAGCCACGTCATAAAAAAAAATTGACTATCGGTAAAGGGACCGCCAAACATTGGAAAAAAAAAAGGAACAGGAACGAAGCGGCGAAATGCAWCCGGACATCGAACGACGTCCTCCAATATAAAAATCCATCAAATGCGTGTCACGTATTATATGTATATATATACAAATACATAATATTATCACAAGTCCCTCTCATGAACGAATAATAAATAAACGAAACGAAAATGTACACACGCCTAACCGTTAGAAAAACTCGGATTGCGCCACGTCGGGCACGTCGCCCCTCTGCTCCTCCCCCTGCGATGTCTCCCCCACTTCCTCCTGCGACTCCTGCCCCTCGCTGCCCCCCTCCTCCTCGTCCTTCTCGGGCTCGGGCAGCAGCTCGACGGCCAGCTCGAGCGTCTTCCTGGCGCTGTTCGATCGCTCCAGGAAATACCCGTTGGAACTCTCGTTGCTCTGCGTCGGCGACGACCACGTGTTGTACGAGTACTGAGCGTTCGCCTGGTACCTGTTAGAAAAGTATGGAAAACGACTGTAGACGATGATAAAGACGGCGGGAATAGTTTCTCCAAGTGACATGGCAGATTCATAAACAAACTTGAGAAAAAAAAAAATTCAATACCTCCGTTCCAGCTCGTCCTGCAGCCACATCACGGCCTGGTGCCACTGGCGCCTCAGGTCGGCGTGGTTGTGGAGCATCGCCTGCGCCGCCCTGCACTTGCTGAACAACGCCACCATGCACTTGATGCACTGGTACGCCCTCTTCTGGTAGTGGTTGCGCGAGCGGTTTATCGTCTCCAGGAGGCCGTCGCGTTCCTCCGACACGCCCTTCAGGGCGTTGTGGATCCGGTGTGTCTGCCAGCTGTCCTCGATCAGGAGGACGGACAGGAGCAGTTCCATGTGGTGGCGGAGTTCCTGGCAGTAGGCGAACGCTATCTGCCACAGCAGTTCCGACAGGACTATCCTGGAAAAGTGCGGGTTCTCCCAGGAACAGTACTGGAGTAATTTGATTGAGTCCTCAGTCAAGTTGGAGTCTTCGATGACCTTCTTGATGTAACTGCAAAGGACCGTTAAGAGAATGGTGTCAATTCTGGTGCTGACCAATGGTAATAGCCGTAAATTAATACACGAGAAACAAGGTAAACCTTTAGGCCAAAATTACTAGTAGCTATTTACCAACTGATTTAGGAATTTTTGGCAAATGGAGGTTTCTTAAAACAAATAGTATTTATCTCAAACATCTTTCTTTCTAACATTATATTTAATATCTACAGGATATTCCAAAAATACACGAAAACCATAAAACTTAAATATGATTACAGAAAAAAAGTTAAATTACGGGATATTCAAAATGGTGTCTTTCAACTCTGACATCTGATTTTTTTTTTTATTTTTTTTAATTCTCAGTATTCATAATACTTTTTATCTTTTTAATGTAAGGAAAATCTAATTATTACTTTTTAGTTTGACAGTAATTTAATTTCACAGGTATTACAATTGCCATTTTTTTAAATGTCAAATATGAAACACCATTTAATTTTTTATTAGATACAAAGTTCTGTGTATCATTTATTTGTGTTTTGTTTTTATGGTTCATTATATAATGTAAATTCAATTACAGTAGAAATCGTTTATACTGACAATTATTTTAATCACGGAACTGTTATAACAGCTTTGGTATCAATTATAACGTATAATAGTGGATAAGAAGGAAAAACATTATTATATACATGATAAAAAGCAGTTTAAGCATCTTACTCGTATGTTTTTTCTGCTGTTAGACAAAATGCCTAGGTCAAATTGTTGCATACTACAGTGACAGTTCTTAGGTGAAACCAGTGTAAAGGTTTTTAGCCATTTGCACATAATTATCCCTTACCTAGGCCTTCCGAAAAGTACTTCACACGCCTGAGGTGGCAACGGCATTATATAATCAGAGCAGGCGGGATCCCTATACGGATTGGGCAGTACGGGACCTCCGGTACTCGACTGGCATTTGGAGCTGACATCGCAACACCTCACCAGCACGGAGACCAGCTGGTTCAGTTTGCCCAGTTCGGTATACTGGTACTTAATGGCAGGGCCAGGTCCCTCATCTAGTGCTACCAACATGAATGTGGCGGGCACGTTCAACCGCAACAACTGGGCTCGTTCCTGTACACCTGACGGAGAAATACAATTAATTTTTTTATAATCTCGAACACCATTAACGGTGTCAAAGTTTTCCCAACCCCGAAAAATATTTACAATTATTTTGGAAATGGGTAGAAGCTTGTTAAAATCCAATGCCCCTATCAAAATATACAGTAAAATGGGTATATTTTTGAGAAAAAGATATTTGAGTAGTAAAACAAGTAAATTATTTGAGGAACCTGAAATGACAGATCTAAAGTTGTTTGGTGAAATACTTTTTCTGTAATTATAAAAATACATACCGTTTTTTTTTTAATAAAGTTTAATTGATATCCAAGAATTCAGTTCCATTATATTACATTATTAAACAGTGCTTTTTTCTAGATTTTAACATTTTATTAATGATACGGGTACATTTCATAAGTCAAACTCAAAAATAGTGCAGAGTGGGTTATCTAACTAAAAACTAATAGCATATATAGATCATCAACGACAGTAGCTTACCCTGAGTGGCGTACATGTGAAACAGAGCGCAGTACTGCGGAAAATGCCTGCCGTGCTCGCTGACCTCCCTCTGTAAAAGCCCGAGAAGGGCGACCAGCAGGTGATCGCTGAGACTCCCGTTCGGATCGACGTTACTGACACCGGCCGGACACGGGCTCGGTCCGTCGTTGATCGAGAAGTGCATCAAGTAGACGACGAGCTTGACGAACGCCGAACGTACCTCGTTGCTCGGACAGCTCAGCAGATATTCGCAGAAGCGGTGCATATGCGAGAACAACATGTTGTGGGCGAACCAGAGGCGAATCGCGGGAGAGGCACGGAAGTGGAGACAGAGTACATCACACCTAGAAATTTCACCATCACGATATGCGATTAATTAAGATCGTATTTTATGATTTTTGCCTTTTTGTATTCTCTTAGGGCGAGATATTTTGGAGCAAACTACACACAGATATAACACAAAAAAAATCAACATGAATGAAATGAACTAGCAGCGATAACTCACCATTCGTGGGCGGGTCCCCTCAGGTTCTTTTTCGTATGCCAGCCAGTGTGGAAGAGGAACCTGCTGACAAGCTGAACGCTCAGCATATACTGCTCCTGTTCTTGGGGGCTAAGCTGTTGGTTGAGACGAGAGGAAGGGGGTATCGTCGCGTTCGCCAACTTCTTAATGAAATTAAAATATTCTATCGTAAATTGACTACGGTGATGGAGGAATTTGATGTTTTGCTTCCTTATGCTGTTCTCGATGGCCAGCGGCATTTTTAATCGTACCTCTTTCCTATCGGCTGCAAAACAAAACACAGAACGTTTCTTCCTGCGCCTGTCACGATGGAAAACAACTTACACAACGCTAACTCCTCCAAGGATTTAACTATGGCGTTCTCCTCCACGTCCTGCCTGGTATAGAACAGCATGTACGCGTTCCACCATCTCTTCTGACGACGGTAGGTCGTCCGTTTCAACATGGGATCGAACACCTCCCCCATGTAATCACCACCGAAACATTGCACCTTCATTTCCTCGTCCTCACCCATCCGACAATCTGATACGTCGCCGTCATCGAACTTGTACCATCTAACCTCGCCCGAGGGGTCCCTGTGTCTTATGTACGAATAATAGTGCCCACCTGGACATCAAAAGGAATTTTTGTTTATGTGTCCAAATATCACTTCTCATAGAAAGGGACATTAATGTTGTGGTGCTGACAAAATAAAAGAGTCGGGTAACAAATAAAAAAATTGACACAAATTAAATTTCAGATTGTTTCCTTGTCTTTAATACCACAAACTATGACTTAAAGGCTAAAAATATTACATCCAAAATGTAAAAGCAGCTATTTTCATGGTAAACATAAACTCTAATCACTGCATTAAATAAAGGGTGTTCGTGGTATTAGTTTATAATAGCTAACATTTTTTTTTTGACTATGTAGACTAGTCGTTCAAATGGAGAAGCTTTATGAACTATTGAGAAGATTTTTGTGGTGTTTACAAAAAAAAACATCCACTGGCCAAGATATTTACCCCATTTCTTATAGTGCTTAATAACTGCTGTTTATCAAACAGTGTACGTTAGTATTATTTAAATATTTGGAGTCACATTTTCGTTATTAATGAAAATATTTATACATTTTCTTTATTTTAGGTGTTTTATTTGTATACATGTTAATACTAAAAACACCATTTTACAAATCCCTTTCTTTTTGTTTAAATATTCTTGAAGTAGTTGAAAAAGCAATTAATTATTTGAACTACTAACTTGAATGTAATAAGTAGTTTAAACTACTTTCTCGCAAAAGTAGTTTGATTATGTGGTAGCTAAAATTATTTTCCATTAAGAGGAACTGTGGTTTGTAGTTAACTACTTTTTGTGAGTAGTTTGCCCAGCTCCGATAGTAGGATAATTACTTTTACGGTGACCAATCACTTTATACCTTAAAAGCTTTAAAAATAAATTCCAATTTAATAATTAGTATTTTAAAATGTAAGTACACGTAACTGGGTTTACCTCTATACACTGTGAGTCGTATTGTAACTGGTAGATAACAAATAAATAAATATGTTTAACCTTTGTTGCGCTGTTACATTTTTTAAACTTTGTTTTAATAGTGTGGCTTGAGTAAGTGCGTGGACTAAATCTATCAGCATTTTACCTGAGGCTTGCCCTGAGTGCACGACGATCCCCGACAACCTGTACTTGGTACATATACCCTGGGCGCTAGGGTCCAGATCACAGTCTATAATCTCTCCCTCGAGCTTGGCCAAGCCCGAGACAGTGTACGGTTCCATGTCGAGGTCCCTGGGGAACTCGAAGTAATCGTTGAACTTGATGGCGCACACGCGTTCGAAGTCGTACTCGAACCTCTTCAACTGGATGGCCAGCACGGGAGGCAGCTTTTTCACGCACAGACGTTTTACGGTAACCACTTTCTTTGAGCACTTTTCGCAGTGGTAAGCGTCGGCGCCTTCCAGAAGTTCACCTAGGAAAAAAAAAAGTAATTCCTTGTTTCAGAGTTTGTTTAGTCCGACCCACATATACTTTTTGACAATCAATACAACTTATAAGGTAAACAATATCATGACAATCGAATTTATCTATCCTATCTTTTAATTTAGAGAAAAGCGAAAAATTAGTTTTAAGATTGTAACAAGCTAATTTTATATGATCTACAGTTCTTAAAAAAAAATTTATTTTAGGAGTCAAAGATGACACAAAAGGAAAAGATGCGAAAACCAATTGAGATTCATTAGATTCCAGGTGGGGGGCATTATTTGTGTTTACCGTTTGGAAATTTGAACTAAAAAGTTTTGGATATTATTTATATATGCATATTTATATATTACTTAAACTATTTATTTCTTATTAGGAGTAAAAATAAGGCAAACATCCACTCACCTTTAACATATTGTTCCATCGAGTCCATAAGGTTGCTATGATTCCTAATATCTACACTGATAACGCTAAACGGTTCTTCTTTCGAGTAACGATGCGGGCAGCCCTTGCAAATCTTCTGGTCCGAGTATACTCCACCTAAAATCTTTGACATTATCTGCTCGTGACCTAAAGTTTRCAYAGCCTCATCCAAACTTTCAACRAGCGACATAAAAAATTCTACAGCGTCTTGTTGCTCACGAAGGTTCACCGGTTCCCCTAGAAAAAAAGACGTTTACAAATTTACAAATCAAACTTCAGTCTCTTTTTTTTTAATTGCATGTTTGATTTAAAAACAGATTGGTCACGACTCAATGGGGTAGAAGACAACTATTTAAGTTGAACAAGATGATCACTTGCAATGTTTCTATTTTGTATATTAGACTTTATTTAAAACAATTACAAATCTGAAGATCCGTTCGTCCCAGTTTCAATGACTTGCTAAATTCACGCTTCTTTTCAGCCAATCACATTCAGCCGGTTGGATGTTTGACAAGATACCGCTCAAAGTCCCGTGCACCTACCTTGCAACTTGAAGTGTCTCCAGAGTCCCCTAGGCACGTAATATTGAAGGCGGGAGCAGGCCAAGTGGCCGAAGATTGCTTGTACTTGTTTGAGTATGCCGACGTTGTAATCCTTCCTGCCGTCCTCCAGCGCCGACCTGTCGTCCAGTATGGTCTCCAGTTCGAGGCGTTCCTCACCGCTAAAGTCCTCGTTGGGATCGGTCGCGGCGCCCTCTGCCGCCAATATGCCCTCGCGGATGCTCTCCACCATGTACAGCTGCTGCAGCACGGAGTTCATGTAACAGGTGGCACCGGCGTTCTTCAGGCCCACGAAACCCTGGAAGGGACGCGGCCCGACCGCCGGCAGGTAGTCCCATTCGAGGATCGCCGATTCCTGATCTGAACATGCAGAGAAACAAATTATAATAATAATAATAATAATACACTTTATTAATTAGCACAAGGCTAGTATTTGATACATTGGAAAATCACATCTATTAATT
Organism: Rhyzopertha dominica; assembly: GCA_025024175.1. Classification (NCBI taxonomy): domain Eukaryota; kingdom Metazoa; phylum Arthropoda; class Insecta; order Coleoptera; family Bostrichidae; genus Rhyzopertha; species Rhyzopertha dominica. Next base: position 13,691,866 of record QCXZ01000042.1, on the reverse strand, counting down.
TATTTAATGTTCAACAGGAATACACAAAACAAATTAAACAATATTCACACGCTACCCAGTGCCAGTAATATAAACCAGCAACTGTGATTTGAAGCATCTAAGAGATTTAGCAGATCTAACATGAAGTGGCAATGAATTGTATTTTATAAAACCTTTAAAAAATATAGATTTAGAGGCAGTTACGTAAGTTCTATTCACAAAAATATCACCAGCATTTCGAGTTTCATACTGATGAACATCATGTGCCCTAACTATCATTTTTGTTAGGTAAGGTGGCATGAGATTATTTATTATTTTATATATAAAGACCATCGTAAGATACAGCACCCTATCCGTAATATTCAACCACTGTAGAGCAATCAACATAGTCCTAATTTTTTTTGTAGTAGTAACGTCGCTTTTTCTCCCTAAGTAAACCTACAACCTCATTCCGCTTTGATTTATACAGCTGCCAACTGAGCACCCTGTTTTGCTGGTTACTACTCCTAAATGCTTTATATGCAATGTCCCGTTCCCTAATTTTGTTTTTAACATCACTATCAAACCAAGGTAATCACTGAATAATAATATATATATTCCCTGAATACTAATTGTGTCTTTGACTTACTTAAGATTAGTACCGTTTATACAGCCATCTCTGAAGGCTCCAATTAAAGGGGATTATGAAGGACATAGTTGTGCAGAAATTACTTTATTATTAAGAAAGGTGCTTACTATATATCCAGTCCAAGTGTTCGGGAAACGCCAAGTGCGAAACTTACCCAAATAAAACATGTTGCTAAGCATCTCGACGAGCTCCCTGTAGTTGGGCACGCAGTTGTTGCACAAGGAACTCAACAGATCGAAAGCGGCCGCCTGCGTCTGCGGCGTATCACAGATGGGTATCGCCGGGTCCTCCCCCAGCTGTCCCGTCCTGTTCAGCTGCAGCATCAGCTTGCTGGCGGGAAACAGGAAGTCCTCCAGCASCRCCTTGATGAAATTGAGGAAGTTGGTGCCGCCCAGCTCGCACTTCTGCTCCTGGCTCATGAAACTGAGCAGTTCGCGGGCCAGCAGCAGGTGCCCCTCGATGAGGACGTCGTGCTGCCCCCTGGCCTTGCGCAGCCAAACGACTTCGTTGATCAGCAACGCCTCCGCGTTGACCAGGGGACAGCCCGTCACGTACGCCATGCTGACCAATCGGCACAGAAGCTGGAACAGCTCGTGGGAATTGTTGGCGTTTTCCAGGACGCTGGTTTCGAGGAGCGAGAACAGCAGGGGGATCACCGTCGACATGGCCAATCGACTTGAAGCACCTGATGCAAGTAAGGAACATTTGCATAATGGAATGCTGCATGTTTGCAGTTTCATTAGTTGAAATGAAAAATCTAACGTTTGCCTAGAAAACAAGATATTTGTCGCATCACTGTTCAGCTTGTTGAAAATTTGGGGGCCTGCTGTCAAATTGAAGTATGCAGTTGCATGCCAATTTGTCAGGCTACAGGTCACTTCCTTTAGGAAGTAGTTCCCGTTAAGGCAGCTAGGTGGCTTTGTCATCATGTCAGTGTAATGCTGACAGATGGCATTGCCATCCTAAATTCTTACTTTTATTTGAAACATTGTCTTGAATTTTTTAATGACTTATAAATTGCAAATTCAAAGATTAAATAATCTTAGAAGAGTGCACCTGAATACATAATCTTATTACAAATTAAACATGTTCAATTTTCAAGGACACACTAAACAAAAGTTGATTCAAAAAGAATACATAAAAAAATAAATTTTAATATAATATAAGAAACTTCTGTTATTTAATTAATTTTGTAGGGTGAATTTACATAGTACATAAAAATGTACAAAGAAACTAGAAAGAGGAGCTTTACCTTTTAATAAAATATAAAGAATTAAATTAAGGTTTAAGATTAAAACTTACCACATGTGCATATGAGAGAAAACTGTTCCGCCGCTGCCAATCTGACTGGTCTGCTGGGATTCAAAAGAACTAAATCCGTCACGAACGATGTGAACATTTTATCTTCGCATAACGTCTTCAGACTGCTAGGATTCAATACGACAGCTATCGTGAGGAGCTCCAATGTTTCTTTACAAAGAGTTATGTCGTCGTTGTGTAATTCCAGTGGCGCGTTCCGTTTAGCCGGGTCGCAAAGCGAATGAAGAGTTTCCTGTTGAAGATCGTTCAGATTCTTAATAAAATATTACAAACTGTCTTTTCTCTATCACCTGTGATGCATTGAAGGCGTGCAAGTTAGCAGAACTCGCCGCCCAGACTAGACGAACTAAGGCGAGCACCGTAGGTGTGTCGGGTAGCTCCCAGTTGAGGGCCTGGCTGAAAAGGGCCTGCGCTTGACCCGTCGTGGTATTTTCGGCAAGCATGAGCTCGGCCAGGCATTGCGAAAGTTTTACTGATACTTGGCGCAAAATCTGAAACACACGATTCGATCGATCCAACAAAAGTTTTATGCAATATATCCAGCAGTTTTGAAAATCAAAATTAAATGTCATAAAATATTTTTTGTGAGAAATCTTATCTCCCATTTGATAGTATTTTCACTTTTTGAGTATGTTCGGAGATATTTAGGGAAAACAAAGTGACAGTTTTTTGCTAATATCTTCTAAACCGTTTGCTGCACTGAAAATTTATAGGGACAAAAAATACTCGCAATTAAACTACTGACATACTAAAAAAAAATTGAAAAATAAAAATCCGTTGGAGTAATTTGTTTACAGCTCAAAGAGGGTCACTTACAGTATCCCCATAACCCGGAACTGATCGCAGGGCCTGCCTCAAATGAGCACCAGGCGTAACAACAGAATCATCATTTCCCTCTTCTTCTGGTGGACTGTGTTCCTCACTCAAGCAGACCAAAACATGAGCTACGGACACCAAGATCAGCTTGCATATCTTCAAAACCACCAAATAAGCAGATCTCCGCGTGACCTTTGAAACAAAAAATCATATTCCTGTAATTAGACGTTTTCCAATGGGGTGAAATCATTCAATTTATAAATACAACAATCCCCAGACTGAATACTCAACGAACACAAAATACTTAACGGCTTTGAGTACTTGTATTCAAGCACAGTACATCCCAACACATAGAGTCTATATCCTGTCCGTAAAATCGAGATTGTCCAGCTTAATAACGGAAGTTAAAAATGTAAGATTCCCATTAAATACAAAATTGTTAACCTTTATTTTAGGAATGAACACTTGGTAAGCACAAAACATTAAATACATAAGTTGGTACTTCTCATATTTTGTTTGTAAAAAAATTGTATTTCTTTAATTAATCAATGGCATTTCATCTTGCATGTCTTTTTGCCCGTCTCTAATTCCCTGGTGTCAATATATGCATCAATTTTTACAATAATCGCTTTGGAGTGAGTCAAAATTTCAATGCAAAGATATCTTATGACTTTTTTACCACAATGTGGTAAGAGATTGAGCTTATATGTAATAGTATATGTAATAATATGTAAATAGAAACATCAAATTGTGAGGAAAAAAAAATCGTTTGTGTTAGAATTAAATGATAATACTTACCGTGTCGGCACTGGACATGAAGTTATTCTTGGTGAGCATCTCCAAAAAGACATGTGCTTCCCCTGACACCATAAAGCTGTGCTGGAACTGATAAGTTGTCTCGGACAAGGGGTCCAGGGCGGGCATCAGCATGCAGTACAGTACCTCAAGGTTGTACAGCACCTGTTCAAATAAACAACCCAGACAGCCATAATCTCCATTCCAAAATTAAGAAAACTAAAGAAGCTTCCTCGTGACCCAACTTACCTCAGCAGGTGTAGTGCTGAAGAAGGCATTATCGATGCTGTCGTTATCGTTATTGTTGGTAAACAACAACGTTAATCTATTTAAAGTCGAATTGTCGCATGGCATCAGCTGAAGTAGGGCTCTAGCTCCATCCCTTAAGAAAAAACTGTAAAGATCATACCAGGAACGAGGAAGAGCTTTACCTTAAAGGAGGGAACTCCAGTTTGCTTCCGAGCGCTGACAATCTACAAAAAAATTCCGCATAAACGGATTCCTTTGACATAATGACTGTTGGTAACAAATTTTCGGCTTCTACATCAGGTACATCGTAAGGATGCTGTGGTGAAGAGGTGGAGCTGTCAGAGCTACTGTCCTGGCTCGAGGCGATGTTTGAATTGACCTGAGTGATCTTCGCAGAGATTATCTATGAAAATAAGCGAGAAAATACATGTAAATATGATTACTATAAGCAACAAATTTTGGCAAACATTAATAAATGCAAAAAGATTTATAAAATAATTTCCGAATCTACTAATGAATGTGAAGCTTTCAGTCAGGGATGATGAGGGTAATACTTTGGTAGAACTTTTGTAAAATAAAACCCGCTTTATATTTGATTCATTTTCATCCGTAGACACCTACCATTTTATCTCTAATGGGAATCTGTGAGAGCAGCTTCCTGTCGTCGGCGGTGTCCAGCGATTCACCGTTGACGAACAGTTCCAGTTTGCAGTGCATGCCTGGTTTAAGTCTGCGCAGGATCTGTCTCCTCAGACCAGACAGGGTGTCGTTGGAATGCGTCAGCATCTCGAGGTCATCCACCTGCCTGTTCGGACTCGAGAACCTTAATAAAATTGCAATGGGATCTTTACAATTACCCCTACTTCGAAGGCTTAAAAAGTTAGAGCAAATTGGCCACTGTGGAAAAGTAATCGTGATATCAAGAACAAGGAATGCTATAAATGCCTCTATACAACAAAAAATTTGTTTTGTCTTTCGGAGGCGGAATAATTTGTGCTCTTTTTGAAGGGAACTGAAAGATAGTTTGGAAGAGTTATTTCTTAAGAATTTTGCCAATTCTGCCTATAATACCTTGAACATAGGATATTTTTTTGGACGTTTATAAGCATTTTAAAGGGATTGAGCAAATAAAAATTTTCGAAATTTTTTTTTCATGATACAATACTTCCCATCCTTTGAACGTGAAAGTAAAATTGAATAAAACATACATAATTTGTAACATGATAATGGGATAGTTACAAAAAGTCATTAGTAATTATAATTATAATTTTAAGTAAACTAATTTTTTTAACAGACAAACAGGTTTGTTCACATTTAAAAACTTAGCAAAAAAAATCTTTGGAACACACTTCTCATAGAGCGTACTCACCTAATAATAACAGATATGTGCTTCCCCCTCCATGCCCTGTACAACGGCAGCACCTTCCTCTCGCCCACGAACCCCATATCACATTCGGTCAGATATTCCTGCAGAACCCTCATCACCCGGCACATTTTCACGGCCTCCGATCGTATCTTGTTCTGCAGCTGGTTGATGTCGAACTCCTTGTCGTTTTCGGAACCCTGCAGCACGGTCACCGTGTCGTAGTGGGCCTTCAGACGGTCGTAGCATTCCGTTATCAACGTCTCGTGGAATTCCATCTGGGACGGCTGCAGGCTCGGCCCCAGGTTCGTCGTGACCTCCTTGAGGAGCTCGATCGCCCGGGACGCTATGTCGTCCGAGCAGACGGTCAAAACCTTTTTGAAGGGACACAAATGTCCTTGTGAACGAAGTGTTGTACAGACACCAATAATTTTCAACGATAAAAACATGTTAAAGTTAGGTATGTTAGTAGTAAAATTATTCAAGCTGGAACAACTAAAATTATGGCAAACTATATGAATTCATTATTTTTTTTTAACTTAAAAATGCTCAATAAAAACTGTTAATAAAGCTATATCGAATAAAAGAAAATTTAATTTTGTATTCAACAGTGAAAAAACAAGTGGACCGTTCTAAATTGAAAGTCAATTTGTGTTTGTATGTTTCAAGATTATAACTGCTCAAAAATAAATTCTTAAATATCAAAATTGAAAATTTTTATTTGATGTGATAGTACTACTACTTTTTTATATTCTTCAGAATAATGAAAACCTAATAGTTATGCTTAGATTTAACAGCTACATCTTTTTGCAGGTATTTCTAATACATCATGAACACATGAAGTTGTATTCACATTTCATAGGCAATACAAAAATATAATAAAAAATGTGTTCTATTAAAAAAAAGGAGTAAAACAGACGGCAAGTGTTCATTTTCAGTTTAACTGGAAGTAATGCATTTCTATAAATAATTTTAGACTTTGCATAAAATAGTCTTTCCTATTTTCACAGTTACAGTTATGGTTTGATTTTAAACATGATCAGTACCCCCTATTAAACTTTTACAAGAATGCCATTTTTTTTTGGCATACTGCTTCATGGGTTTACACAGTTCAAAACAGAAAACCAAATTCAACCATTTTGTTATTTGTAATATGGGGAATTTAAGTAACAAATAGGAGGTCTGGTAAGACAACCATCTTTGTGTATAAGGGTTTATATATAAAATGTTTGGGTTTGGTTCAACCTAGCCAAAAAATTCCTTTAATTTATTTTTATTTTGTCAACTTATACACTTATAAAATTTCCATTTTCCAAGAATTTAAAAACCTTATGTAAATAATCTTTACATAGAATGACTACACAATTATTTTTCAGCTGTGAAAAAAATTCACTTTTCACTGATACTTAAATAATTTGTTGCAATTAAAATGAAGATAATGTTGTTTTTTTTTGTGAAGAAATACTATTAATAGATTTTTTAAATAAGGAATTAATACACCCTTATACACACAAAACTCTAAGAAATGATGAGGCAATATGACAATAAAATATGACTTTGTTACTCATTTTTTTTATATACTTTTATATACTACTCATAGTGTTCTTATTCGGTTATAAATAAAGAAAAATACCAACAAAAAAAAAAAAGAGCTAAATCTCCCTACCTTCCACAGATAGTCCAGCCCAATCAGATCCAAATCCTCTATTAACGTCACCCTCCACTTCATCTTCAGCTTGCCCTCTTTGATGTTAACGGCCTTAAAGAACCTCTCGAAGCACTTGATGCCACTCTCGGTTAACAACGTCGGATCCAGCTGCAGTATGTTGTTTTCGAAGAAGTCCTTGTTTATGCCGGGATCCAAGTCGGGCTCGTCGCCCATCAGCTTCGAGAACCACTTAAAGCACGCCTCCCTGTCCGAGGCGAATACGGCATTCTCGGCCAAACATTGCCAGATTTGCTTGGCCTGTTCCGCACACAGCCACAGCTGGCCGTCTTTTAAAAGAAACCTGCAGGAAGAACAAACGATTGAAAAAACACTGCTAAGATCGTCAACAATATACTTTACCTAAGAAAATTCAATCTCTCTTGGACCTGCAAGGCGTGGCAGTACCTCTTGTCGGGCAAATAATTCTCACTAGTTAATTCGGGGTTCTCTTTCACTAGAACCCTCAGCTGGTCCATGTAATGCGTCAAGCTGTTGGCCACCAGGATCACCAGAGAATGCTGGTGCTGCAGTCTTTCTATCACCTCCTGTCGATAATACATGTGCTGTGTTCTTTGCGAATGAACACCGTTTGTGTTGGGTTCGTACAAGCAGCAGATCTCTCTTATCTGCTTTAGGGCGGGTAGATCCCAGTTATTGCCCGATTTTAGCTCATCGACGCATTTATCTAGCCACACAGTTTTTTGGGCATCTCGTTCCTGAAAGGGGCAGTATTTTTTTAATATTAATTGATTTTCTTTGAAATAAGTACTACTTTAACTAATTAATTTAATATTAATTAATTTAACCTAACTATGTTACACAAGTTAGTATTCTTCCTGCTCTGTTATGTATACTAGGGCTGTAAGATAACTGATTTTAAATATGGATATATCGAGTTTAGCTTTCACCTAATACATAGGCATCGTCAGTGCAAGAAAAATTAGAAAAAAGGTAGGGAATTTTTACATTATTTTGACAATGTCAAATATATAGAGACAAAAAATGTTACCAAAATTTCTTTTTAAGTTCTCGCAGAAAAACCACTTTATATAAGCTTATTCTCATGCATATATTTCAGCAGATCCTGGAAACTTGGCTATTTGGCTGTTAGCAACAGTAGAAATTAATTTTAAATATTTCACTTTATAATCATAACTTCATTATATGATTGTAAACAGTCAACTTGGCATATTCAGTGAAAATTCTTAATATTAATAAAAACAAAGATGACTTATTCACCATGTCCTGAAAGGTAACTATGTATGCGAACATTGCAAGTTTAAAATATAACAAAAGAGAAATAAAAAGATGAATTCCAAAGTAACTACTTTCACTGACAAAAACATCAAAAATCAAGAAAAGATTATTCCTTCCTATTCTGATAAAAATCGGTAATAAGTTGGCAAAATTAGTCACCTGTGAACAGCTATAATCCAAAATCTTGACGTGCGCAGCCAAAGCTTGATCCATAATCTCCGTAGTTACATCTTCCGCGTGCGCCAAATTCCAAAATAGAGTGAGCACTTTGTGTGCCATAACACCATCCTTATCATCTTCGGCTAACCTCCTAAATAAAATAAAAAACAGAAAAAATGGCCGCTCAAAGAAACAACAAATACACAACACATCCGAATATCGAAGAAACGCTTACCTTATCAATTCCAACAATCGCTCCCTCTGCCGTTTCGAGGCGGACGTCCAGCTGCTTTGGAAACACTCGAAAAGGTGGTCTAATTGTTCGGCACTGAAATCCCACGCCAACTTGGCCAGCAAGTCGTGGACGTTCTTGACTATGGCCTCGTGTTTCCCAGCCTGGGCCGCCCACACGGCGTCCAAGTCGGACAAACTGAGAGCACGCTCTTTTATGACGAAACGGAGGATCTTCTCGAGCTTCTCCACGTACTGGGGCTGGTGAAGGGAGTCACGCAGCACTATCTCCAGGACGTGGTTATCCGTGATCCATTTCTATTTTGAGGTGTTTTAAAAAAATATATATATACACCACAATCTTAACTTACCGCCATCCTCTCCGGAGTTAAATATTCATCATCGTCGTGATGTCTATTGGGATAATAAGTTACGCTAGAGATGACTTTGTTGATTTCGTTCAACGCGTTCATTTTCCCATTAAAGCTAGATATCTGAAGTTGCCTAAGTATCATTGTTAACCTAAAACTTTCTAAAGTACGGATCAGTTCTTCTTGATTTTGTACCCGTGACGCCAGGTTCTTGGCGGACTTTATTATGGCCGATACTATGTCGCTCTTTGATTCATTCTTTGCCTCTCGTTTCAACTCATCATCCGTCAGTTTTTCTAAGATTCCTGGTACCATTTCCTGAGGAAAAAGACATTTATTCAATACACAATTTGATCACACCTCCTATATTACTAAAAATGGATACCTTTTACACATAACACCAAAAATGAAACATAATGAAGTAAATTTCATATTATTTTGATTCTAACAGTGGTTATTTGGGCCTCTCCTACAACAAATAACCAGTCAAAAGTGACTTCCGATTATTTTGTTTATAAAACACCATTCATACATTATACAACAGAAACAGAGCAATTATTTGATCAACACTGACATATCAAATAAAATTATAAAAGAGCGTTTATATTAAAAAATATATGGTGTGCAAGATTTTTTAATAAGTAAAAGTACTAAAATTAAAATCTCCTTCAATTGATTTTTACACCTATGCCTGCATTCAATATTTCAGCTCCCTCTCTAATTGTAGGTAAACAAGGCTAAGGTCGTTACCCTCTTGGAACAGATCCAAAACACCATGCTAAGCAGATAAATAGTGAGATATCGAGATGCAAACGATTCTGAACGAAGGTCGTCTAATCTCTACAAGTGTGTTTGGCATCAAATCAGAATAACCACAGAAATAGACATCGTGGGAAAACAGGCATTCGCAAATAAAATAAAAACCTGAGACACGGATAGAAATAGAACAATATGTCTAAATGTGGACAATGGATATTCTTACTTCTAACAATAGTCCCGACAGAGGTTTAAAATGATGTGTGTGTTCATAAATTGAGGAAAAACATATTTATTAATAAAATAATTTATTTTATTTTTAAAGCAAAAAAAAATTAATAAAACCCAGTAAAAATGTATTACAAGGCCAAAAAAGGGCATTCATACCACCACTACAAGTTCAGGAAAAATTAACCTCTTCCTTTTTGAAAAGGCATCTCCTAGACTATGAATTGCAATTAATCCTGAATTAAATTAGCCTCAAATTATCCGACATAGTAAGATAGATATTTTCTATACATATACTTGTTAGTGGTGGGTTTTCATATCTAGTGAGTGTGATAAAAGGGGTAACACCTTAGAAACACATTCTAAATGAACAAGTAACCTCAAAAATCGATAAAGTGGTATCTTTCATTTTCACATTGAAAAATTCTGTTTTGTTTTTTTCTCAGTAAACTAAATGCATAGCAAAACCACTTACCAAAATMGGCAGGATGTACTTATTGATGGTGTGCGGCGTCAGATATTCGTACGCCAATCCAAKGGGCCTCAACAATGCGAAAACCACCGAAACAGTCAAATTTTTCCCACTCTGGAAACGKTCCAGTAACAACTGAKAGCCACCCAGTTCACCGAACCTGTTGATCAAGTCGACCAGCCACCCCCTCGGATTCCTGAGATCATTCGAGGGCCGCGCGTACAGGTCTTCCTCGGAGAGGCTGGTGCCGGGCCCCGCCGTTTCGCTGGGGCGTTGCGCGTTGAACGAGTGAAACTTGTTGTTCGGATTGAACACCATCGCCAGCAAATCCAACAGCGGGTACCAGTCGTAGGGTAACTTCAGGACGCACAGTTCCACCAGGCGCTGACAGTTGTGGTTGATGCACATGTGAATGTTCGCCTTCCAGCTAGAAACGGCATCGTCCGTTAAGATTTTCGTGAAAGAAGTCGTCAGTCCTTCCCGGAAAAACCTCTGGCAAGCTTCCGATCTCGTGTCTAAATTTTTCCTCGCTAGCTCTATGGAAACTTTCAGTAGGCATTCTAATTCTTGGTCGGGCAGCACGGGGACCACCCATCTCAGGTTGGATATCTTCTCGTCTAACGATGCTAGCTTGTCATGTGGGAACTCGGGCTCCGCATTTTCATCCAGCACCTCCTCGTCACTGGTTCCCGCCACTGAGGAGATTCCTTGCGATTCGGGTGTGTCCGAAGCAAGTCCCTGGCCTCTGGTTGCAATAGTCATGTTTCCTTACTCATACATACATTGTCAGATTATCTGTAATAAAACAAGAGGCTCTACAGGAGACGAAACTATCATTTAAAGGGCTGACAGGATGCCTTTGAACACAAATGGGAGTTGACAGTGACAGATTTTTTCAGCAACGTAAAGAAACGTACAGGGACTCACCTATATCGACTAACTGGAACGTGCCTGCAACTTATAGAAGCACTTGCGGGTCTTATTGTTCCAAATAAAAATAAATTGCGTCGATTTTTGACAACTAATGGGATAAAATACACCGGCACGGGTACAAAATGGCGCCCAAAATTAACGATTAAAACTATTCTATAAATATGCTTCACTAAATGAACACTTCGTTACATCATATAAACTGCTCAATAACTCAAAAAACAGCGCACAAATAAACTGCAATAATGAACACGACACAAATTTGCTTGTTGACGTACAGATCTATTTTTTTATACAGGCACGTCGTGATTTTGCAAATACTGCTGCCAACATCGCAGCCACAAAGTTGAACTGATTTACAGGGCTGCCACACCGTTGCAGAAGCATATTATGAAATACGCTATTTTATAGTAAAAAAAGTTAATTAGCTAGTCTGCAATATAAAAATGTGTGCTTTTCCCTGTAGATTTAAATTCAGGATAAATTGCTTTCAACTTGAATTAAATTCCATCTGCTTTTGCAGGTCGCAGGATAGTGCAGTGCACATAGTTACGCCTGAAAGTAACAATACATAGAGGGTCACCCACTAGAGCTTCTTCTATGTTGCTTAAAATATTTAGTCGCTTGTTTTAGTTGATTAAAACATCTCTATCGATCTAATATTTTTATAATGTTTCAAGGGTTGTTAAGTTCTTGGATTTAAATAATGTAGTAGTGGCAGTATTGACTGCAAATTTCACACAAGTCAATCGTCAATGTCAGCTGTCACTCAGTGAAAGCCATAACCTCAAAATAATGAATAAAAATTGTAAAATACAAACTCGTTAAAAATGGATAAAGTTACCTGTGATTTAACTAATAATATGCTTAATTTAGACTGTGGTATTTGTGGTGATAACCACAGGGCGAAAGAGTGTACTTTTATACAATTTTCTTCTTATGTAAGCTGTTTGTTTACGACTCTCCCCAATTCTTATTGCCTTTTTTTATAGGTACCTGATGAGAAACACTTATCCAAAGCTCGCCTGACGCTTCCAAAGACTCTGAAGGTTGAAACCATGGCTGATGGTGCTATATTTATTATATCTAAAAATTTTATTAAAGCGGGCACCATGTTCGGCCCTTTTATAGCACCTAGGACTAGGGAACTACGACCTGATGTTATGTTTGTCCTAAAAATTTTTTCTAATGGTAGTGAATGCTATCTAGACACAACCAGTGAGCATGAATGCAATTGGCTGCATTTTGTGCAAGCAGCGTCAACTTTAAACGAGCAAAACCTAATTTGTTACCAAGTACGACAGTAAGGAAAGAATGTTATGCAATGGTGATAATTTATGATTGTAGGTAGATGAAGATATCTATTATTCAAGTTCGAGGGATATTCATTTAGGGGAAGCTTTGAAAGTTTGGTATTCTTCACATTATTCAAAAAAGATGGGTAAGCCTCTATTAGAACCAGAACAGCAAGTGGAAGACAATACTTTACAAAATGTTGGTAAGTTCACACATCCTTGCCAAGTAAGTTTTTGTTGATGAACAAGAATAATTAATTTTAGATCTGAGTCAGTTGCTGACGAAACAACAGAAAATTCCCGAACGTGAGAATTGGGTTTGTAAATTTTGCAGCTTAATAGAAAAAGATGTGATCAAATTTTCCAATCACATCCTGGGGCATTATCGACTGCAGCTGAGAAAAATTTGTGAGATTTGTAAGAAGGGTTTTTGGACACGCCTGGTAAGAATGGTTTCACTTTCGCAACGGTAAAGCAGTAAAACATTTTGAAGGCCTTAAAGAAGCACGTCGAAATTGTACACGTTACAAAAAGCTATGAAATTCCGAAGGTAGAGATAGCAGAAAATTTCAAGGAAAATTCCATCAATGAAGTCCACGAACCGATCATCGGAGGACCGTTACTGAACACCGCTTTCACGGACAGTCTTGACACTCCTGGTTTAGTGATTCAACCGACCGATATTTCTGGTTTTCAAGTCAATGAAAACAATCTGCTCATCGAACCTGATAATTTGAATATTGACAATTTACTGAATGAAAACGTGAAGGAACTGGACGATTTCAATTTCGAGATTACGGAAAGTCATGAGCAGTTTGTCTGCGATGTATGTTTGAAAGGATTTTCAAAGCTGCAGCATTTGGTTATGCATTTGAAGAAGCACACTGCGATGTACACTTGTTCCAAGTGCCTCAAGGTCAGTTACTTAAGTTAACTAATCATCTTAATATCATGGGATTTTATTATGTTCTCATGCAGGACATGCAAATTGGAGGTGCAAAAATTTTTCGGTGGAACCAATTTTAGCTCAAAATCGACAAACAGATGTATTTTGGGCTGCAGATTCCATAAATTTGATCAGAAATCATTTAAAAATTCATTCCCAAAGAATTTGATATTTTATCCTTTGTTTTGACATCATAGACAAGTACAAGATAAATAGATTGGCATCTCTCAGTGGGGGGGATAACAATATGGAGTGTGAGTAGTTTTACCTAGTGACACGACAGATTGTTGGTACTAACATCTGTCAACAGTTGGCAGTTTGGTTGTTTGAAGTTGCAGCTGTAGCAGTTTGTCAAGGATATCTCGTTTCCTAGATATAGGCGTAATGTAAAGAAGTTTTATTTATCCAACACCCTGCTTGCCCAACAGATTTAGCAACCGGTCAATATTAAGACAAGTTTCTATTAAAGGAAGTAAAAAAAAATTAATAAACGGTCGTAGTTGCATACTTAGTGTGTAGTTTATCGCAGTGACTCTGCCTCAGCTTTATATGACGCCTTAGAGATGCCAGTCTATTTACGTTGCACGTGTCTATATTTGTTTATTATATTATAGAGATCAGTGCTCAAAACCCAGAAAAGTAGCAACATGTTTTTTATTATTGTAATTCTGAGATGACAATATGATGTGTATATATATTTTGAGTTCGGCATTTCATTTATAGATATTTGGAAGAAGTGAAAACCTCAAGAGCCACCCATGTAACCTGGTCCCGAGGGAGTTGAAATGCCACCTGTGCGGCAAGGTTTTTCCGCTCCCCAAATACCTTAAAAGACACATAAGCGCAGCCCACAGTTCCCGTTTCAAGTGTCAAAAATGCGGGAAAATATATCATTCTGCCACCGAACTGAAACAACACAATTGTCCAAAGATCCCAAGCAACGAGAAAATAACCTACCCGTGTCCCGTCTGTCAGAAAGTATTCTTGCGTGAATCGTACATGAAACTACACAGGAAGACGCACGATCCGCCATCGCAAAAATTTGTGTGTGAAGTGTGCGCGTGCAGGTTCAGTTCGAGGAACGGCCTGCTCCACCACCGCATGAACCACAACGAACCTCAATTCGCGTGCCAGATCTGCGACAAGAAATACAAGCGGAAACTGCTGCTGACGCAGCACCTGATGACGCACGGTCCCGCCCAGTTCAAGTGCGACGTATGCGGCAAGGAGTTCAAAGTGAAGAAATACCTCGTCCGACACAAGGCGCTCCACAAGGGCGGCGAGAGCATCTACAGGTGCTTGCAGTGTTCGAAAACGTTCGCGGACCGCTCGAACTTGGTGCGTCACCAGAACATCATGCACAGCTGCGAGTGCCCCGTCTGCAAGGAGAAATTCAAGAACCTCTTCCAGCGCAACCAGCACGCCATCCGACACCTGAACGAGTATTACGCCTGCGGCTTCTGCGACGGCGTCTTCAAGCTGCGTTCTTCGTTGGTCCGCCACTTGAAGCACAAACATCCCGGCGAGGCCCTCAATTTGGACGCCATCAAGCCCGTGGTGAAGGAGAGGTCGGATCAACAGGTGGTCGATTTTGACGGACACGATTTGGACGCCGAGGATTTCGTGAATATCGATTTCGAACAGGGACTGACGGGGAACATTGCCGAGGACGAGGGTAAAAGCGTCGAGGGCGTCATTGATTTCAATGATTTTGAGATGGAGTTGACCGCCAGCTTCGACTTGCCGCAGGATATTAGTAATCAAGAAGTTTGCTTGTCGATGCCAGACTTGGAAAGTGAACAGGAGATTACCTTTGGTGAGTATTTTTAGAAATTGAAACTGAGTATACAGGGGGTACACGGTAGCAGTCTATTTGACGTCGTGGACTAGGAGTTTCATGAATTTTTTAGAAGAATTTTGTGGTGTTTACAAAAAAAAAACATACAATTTTTACAACATTTAGAGGCAATCTATTCAATTCTAGCCAATTGTGAACAAAGTTCAGATGTTCATTAATTTTATTTTGTGTAGAATCCTAAGAATCCTCAGCAGAAACAATAGCAGTGTCATCAGCATATCACACAATTGAATCCATTGGCAGACCACTGAGTAAATCATTCACACACAGAATGAAGAGTGAAGGACTTAAAATCGTTCCGCCATTATTATTTCTATTTTTACAGAATTTGTGGGTTAAAAAAATTGTACTTTTATTTATTTTTGGTAATTACCAATTTCACAATAATGAGAGTTCATAAAATTTGTCTAGGTTCTTCTGTTTCAATCTATCATAATAAATAAAATCTATAGTTGTATTGCTATTCTTCTTTTTGTCTAATCATTTTATTAATGTGAACATTTTTCTGTTTACTACAGGTCAGAATGCCTACATGATGGAAAACGGGAATGTTATAGAGCCACAAGGAGACAATGGTAAATTCGTTGTGTATGTGTTGGATCAAAAATTCCAGACCCATTGAATAAATAGATTAATAAAAATAATATAAATAGTTGTTTAAAATCAGCTTTGATGTTATTTGTTTATTTTTTTGTATTTTCAAATACAGGCGTTATTGTATGAAGGTGTAGAAAGGTCTTGTTATTTTATTATTAATTTTGTATTTAATCTCGGCATTCTGGTTAAACCCGGAATTAGTCTATTTGCAATTAATAATCATAAAGTGTGACCTAAAAATATTTCTCATAAAAGTTATAAGCATCCAAGGAGATAAAGCAATATATAGGTTTGTAGTTTTCAAGTACCACACCAAACTTGCCTTTTTTTATAGAACCACCAACTTTTTATATCTGATGTTGATTGTACATCATATTCTAAACAAAAAATTAACGGTGGTCCAGTAATCATGCTCACATAACTGGCAGCTTTAGAGAAAAATTTTTCGAATAAAAGTTATAGCACACAAGAAATACTCACTAGAGCCATATAGCGTATACATTGTATAAGGGTATTCAGTTTTCGAGCACTAAACCAAAAATCTGCATCGTTAACTTACATATACTTGCATAAAAGTGATTAATAAAGTATGCAGTTGTTCTACTTTTCATGTAATATTGAGAACTAATAAATTATTGTGATGTAAAACTCAGCAGCTGAAGTATTAAACAGATTTCCCAGGGAAATAAACAGCTATAAGAAAACATCTTATGTTATCATCTTACATGTCTTTTGTATGTACTGCTGATTTTGGGGGGGTCACAGCCACTTGACATATGGAAAAATCTATTAGAATTGCTCGTATCATTTAAGACCACATATAATTGTGTGCTTATTGTGACGGCAGACATATAAACAAAGTTTAAAAAAGAATTACACCACTTGAAGCCTTAGTACACAGAAAACAATAATTTATTATTTTTTTGAGAATTTTAGTAGAATTGGATAGGTACTTTTAAAAATATTAGTTTTAAAAACTTGTCCTGCTAGGGTTGGTAGAAAAGAAGTCTTTTTTCGAATGTGTAAAAGAAAAAGATAAAAAAAATTAAAAACCACAAAAACAAAAATCTTTTAAGCAAATGATTTATTTCACAAAGCTGTTACATACACATTCTACCACCAGAGAGACACTTGACACTTAAAAAAATAAATTTTCGTAAAAAAGGACATTTATCGTAACCATAATACTTAAAACTTCATTGTCCACTGGAATGTGGATTGCCGACTGTCACCACATCGGGTGCGTGTTGGTACCCGTCTTTGTAGTCCTGGGCCCGACATGGAAAACTCTCCACCATTCTGTAGTTGCTGAGCTGCTGGTACACCTGCTTCATGCGCTGAATGTTGATCTTGCTGGCGACGGCGTGATTGACCATCGGAAGTGGATAGTCCTTCCCGATTATGCACTTGGCAGCACGCTGGATGTTTTCGGGTGCCGTCCATGGCTCGTGGATATATTGGAGTGGCATGTTCTTTAGTATGGGGAGGTATTTTCTACAAATTACAGCAATAATAAATAATAACACAGGGTGTCCAAGGAACTCCTTTAGTTAGAAGTATCTGGGAAAATTTTTATTTTTAAAAAATGGCAGAATCTTTTAGAGTTTATAAGTAACAGGGTGCAAAGAAATATTACCTGATGTAATCGCCGTTTGGATCAGCTTTCCTTCCAAACTTTATGGGACAGTAGCAATGGAAAAACTGCTGAAAGAAACTGGAACATGACAGCCACATCCACATACCAGCGTTGACTGACCAGTCTGCATCTAGCAAGAGCTCTTCAAACACCTGTTGATCCAAAATGACAGCTCAGAA
The DNA here is from genome assembly GCA_025024175.1 of Rhyzopertha dominica. Classification (NCBI taxonomy): domain Eukaryota; kingdom Metazoa; phylum Arthropoda; class Insecta; order Coleoptera; family Bostrichidae; genus Rhyzopertha; species Rhyzopertha dominica. The sequence goes on along the minus strand of QCXZ01000042.1, from coordinate 13,674,093 downwards.
ATGAACTTAATCCTGACACACAGTTATTTTTTTAAATTACCCTCATTCCTTCTTCCCAAGACAGCCAAAGGTCTCCTCTAGTAAGAAAGCATGCCACAGCATGCCTAGCAAGATGGTGAATCCAGCCTTCTTCTCGCAGTTGTGTCATTATTGCATCGATCCAGGGAAAGCCTGTTTGACCCTGTGTGTTTCAATGAGTATAATTTAATAGTAAAATCATAAAGCCTTTTATTCTTTTTTCTTCTTGTTGCATGTTACATACACAGATTAACTATACACTAGAATATATTCTACAGCAGGAATGTTTTGTGCAATAGGAAAAATGGAAATGGATGAACAAAAGTGTAAAGCAAAGAATATGCTTGACTCTGTTCTTCAACTTCTGTTGTCCCCTAGCGTTAGAAATAGTACTATTGAAAAATATGGGTCTATGTTTATTCAAGATTCACATTTAAAAAAGAAAAAGAGACATAATAATCAAAGTTTGACAGTTAATCTCAAGCAGTAACAAATAATAAGCTTACCTTTATTTTTCAACAAAAAATATTAAAAGCCCACTCACATTTGCCCACTTAGCCAAGGCTTCTGCGTTTTTATCCCAAGGTATCTGCACGCAAATTGGATTTCCATGCATCTTATCAAAATTTGGATTTTTCGTTGCCGCACAGTAGAAGAACTCTCTCCAAAGCAGTTGACCATGCAAAGACAAAGGAGGGAAGGTTTTCTTAATCTTCTTGTACAAGTCCGACAGTTGGTAGTAGAAAAGACGCGTAGAGAGGCATCCAAACCTGTGTTTTGGTATTTATAAGTCAAAAACTGAGAAATCCCAGGAGTTTACAAAGTTAAAACTGCCTTTCTAAGAAATTTTAATGTTGAGAACTAAACAATTAATTATACCCACCGCAAATAAGGTGACAGTCCGGTTTGTGAAGGTAACAACGACTGAGGTGTCATTTTTGGCCTTCCGAAGGAAGCCACCCAAGCCTTCCTCTCTAGATGGCGCTCTAGTCTGGCGAGAGCCTCGCTTTCGCCACCCTGCCACACTGGAGGGCGCAAACCTTCCGTGTCGAAGCCCAGTTCCTCTAATGTGGGCACACCATATTTTTCGTCGTGGTCCTCAGAGATGGGGGTGTGTGTTCCGTTGAGTGTACTTAAAGTGACAGGCGGTTCTGCCTTTTGTAGATTAGAACAGATCTAAGTATTCGGAGGAGAGATGTTTTATGTAATGGGGTTTTTTTGTTTACAGTGCAAGTGTGTTCCTCTTACTGGAGCAAGATCACTTTTTGTTCAAGGTGAGGGTCAGTCTATGATATGACATTTTTTTTATATAAAAATTTTTACTCAAAAGTATTGACCGCATAGAATAATACTTATTATTAGAAAAAACTAACCGAAATGACTCAAATATTTACGGTAACCATGAGTCTTAAAAATTTTGTAATGCTCTTATAGGTTGATCTGACATGAAACGACATTACAAAAACTCAAAACACAGTCGATAATTACTTTTTCCAGTCCCTTTTTTTTTATTTGAAAATGACCGTTTATGGTGGAAACAATTGTCAAAGCTATCTAATAAATCTTGTGTAGCAAAACCTATTAAAAACAATTGGTTTGTTACCTAATTAATAAATTGCAAAGTACTAAAAGACTTAAATGTAGAAAATCTACCAAACCGTTTGTGGTTAATAAACATCTACTACTTGGAGCAAAAAGTTTAGTAGGTAAACACGAACACGATCACTCCTACTGGACGCGTGGCCTGAAGGATGGCTACCTCAAATTACCTCAAGCAACGACATCCAGAATCCAAAGAAATCCAGTACACCAAGCAGCCAGGATTTACAACGTGATTCCAAATGAGATTTGTAATCTACCAGCAATACAATTTCAAAAATGCCTGAAAAATCATTTGCACAAGTTTTGTTTATATTCGTTAGAGGATTATTTTAATGTGTCATTTTAACATATTATTCATTTAATGTAACCATTTGTCTATATTGTTCTAATTATACATGGTTGTAATGTTTGACTTGTTTCGCGCCTCTGTGCATGTATTGAAATAAATGGCTATTATTATTATTATTATTATTATTATTACTTATAGTAAAATATTATTTCAGACTTTCTGACAATGAAGTCATCAAATCATCTAAAATATAGTTAAACCACTCTGTAAACTATATTTTCTATGTATTGTATGGTATGTATGTAACAGTTATGTAAGACAAACAAGTTTACCTGAGGAGGGGGGTCCATGCAAGCAATAACGGCCAAGAACTGATGGTAGGTCAAAGGAGCCCTGCCTCCGTTCCTGTCTATAATATCTTGCAAACTGTAGAGGGTGTGCGAAACACGCTGTACTACCATAATTCCCAGTTCCTTACAGAGGGCGGTGATGTTGTGATCTCTAACTCGGCCAAATGGCTCTGGATCTTCCTCGAAAGTGAGTGAGGTGGTACCCCACTCCTTGAAAAGCTTTGGTAGGGCATCTGCCGGTTGACCGCGGATGACAAAGAGGCGAGAATTCAGTTTACGCAGAGTACGATCCAGATCTTCGAGGCATTGTAGTAGAAACCTACAAATTTTCATGAAGAAAAAAACCGACAGAAAATACGAAGACGTGGAAGGACCATTTAAAATTCTCAAAATATTTTTTCACATCAATCTTTTAATTTTCGAGAAATAATTGTGCTTTAAAATTTTTGTTTATAACATATAACATGAAATTTTTATTCTTCATTCATCATTAATTATAGTAATAATAATATAAATAAATAATAACAACATTTATTGTTACCTCCACTTGTTTATGCCGACATTAGAAGATCCCGCAAACCAAGGATCCAAGATAAATATACACCTGAAAGTGGCGGCATCCTTTAGGCCTTCGCGCAATGAGGGATTGTCATGTAACCGGAGCCCCTTGCGGAACCAATGCACTACGTGCTTGTCCCGTCCTTTGGACTCCCTTCCCGTGTCCCCTGGAGGTCCGTTCATCTACCTTGCTATGGTCCGCAGCATTGTCAAGTTCAAGCAATGACCCCTACAAAGATTAATTGATTAATTAACATTAAAAAATAATACCAAAATTGAACTACAGTTATAGGTATATAGTTTGGAAATAATGATATGCCTGTGTTCTTTTCTTGAAATTAACATTTTATTTTTATTATAAACTCATGTTTTGTATATTGTATAGAAAAAAATATGCAAATAGAAAATAGTTATTATTTTCTTGATGAACATAAATTTTCTTTAAAAACCCCAAATGTATAATTGACCACATTCATTACAAATATAGCAATTTTTTTGCCTGGAAGACAGTCAATCAATAATTACAGACTGTTTGCGTTCCTTTAATAAATAAGATGATATTAAATCAATGCTTACAACTCTTTTAAATTCCATACCTATTCCTTTACGCTCTATTGCTAATGCATATTAGGCTAATTGGAAATGTTACATGACAGTTTTTTCTAGACTAAATGTAACAGAATATGGCACACACCCTGTAAAAAATTCGGCTGTCAAGCTTAAAAACCAGCAAACTTAATTTTTAATAACAACTCAATAGTTTATCAGATTAGATCTACAAAGGTCCCGCCCGATTGGCTTACCCTTGGTGTCGGGATAAACTGGATAATTCCACGGCATTTACAACGTGACCGCCAAAAGCGATCCAACGCGATTGGTAAAAGAAGTCATGTGGTATGTTGGTCACGTTGCATTTGCCGTGGTGCACGGTGTCTGTATTATTTTCTTTTTTTTTGTCGCAAACCGCGCTTGAATGGCAAGAAACTCAAGAATGCGTTTTTTGCGGATCATTTTAGCTGACGATCATTATATACATATAAAACATCGTGAAATTTTGTTGCTACTAAATTAAAACCATACACTAAATCTCTTTAATATTACAGAAACTCAATAGGGGTGTCGCGAAGGCAACAATAGTAATTCATTGAAACCTTTATTTAGATTTGGGTCAAGTACACATCGCAAGAACGTTTTTGTATCGAAAGTACTAACTTGCCTTGATATTTGAATGATACGGTACGACATTATTAGCAATCGTGAACTAACATCAAGGTATTTATTTTTATTCGGAGAGGTTTACAGGTTAAAAAGTATAATTCCAGTAGAATGCAAGCGAAAATAACAGTATTTTGAATTATTTTGGCGGTTGCTGACAGGTACAGAGCGATATCCGCTAGATGTCGCGATTGGAACATTGGAACTACGGTGCAGCTAACCTAAATTTCGTCCTAACTTCACGCCGATTGAACTAACCTTACATAACAAGTAGGCCGTTTAGATAACAAAATTTTACGACATCGATACAGTCTTAGAGGCCGTGACGTTCCACTTTAACGACCTTTAGCCTACTGGAAGTGGCAATTAGCGGTTCGAGGGGGGCTGGACTACTTCGCCATCATGTCTCTTTCACGACTTCCTAGGAGCAGTCTGCCTGCGACGTTCCGCGCCGTCTGGACCGTGTACAGGACGCAGTTTAGTACATCTGCTGTCATGGTATGTAACAAAATTTTTGTGTCAATTATTGGGGGTTCTTCTGCTTCGAAATGGAAGAAAATAAGGGATATTGCAGTGCGTATACGTCGTGTCAAATGTCTGATTTGCAGGATAAAGGGAAAGGGGGCTTTAGGATAGAGAAGGACACGTTTGGTGAGCTGAAGGTCCCTAATGACAAGTATTATGGGGCCCAAACCCTGAGGTCCGTCATGAATTTTCCTATTGGAGGCGAATTTGAAAGGATGCCAGTGAGTAACCTTCATTATTAACGCGCAGTCAAATTATGCTCGCTTCTTTTGGCACTAGTACCCCGTGATCACAGCGATGGGCATCCTGAAGAAGGCCGCTGCCATAGTTAACACGGAATTTGGCCTGGACAAGAAAGTCGCAGACGCGATCGTCAAAGCCGCAGACGAAGTCATCTCGGGCAAGCTGTACTGTGACCACTTCCCGCTGGTGATCTGGCAGACGGGTTCCGGCACCCAGACGAACATGAACACAAACGAGGTGATCAGCAATCGCGCGATCGAAATTCTCGGCGGCGAGCTGGGCTCCAAGAAGCCCGTCCATCCCAACGATCACGTCAATAAGAGCCAGAGCAGCAACGACACGTATCCGACGGCGATGCACATTGCCGTCGCCCAGGAGATCGACGAGACGCTGCTTCCGAACTTGACGTTGTTGAGGGACGCTCTTCAGTGTAAGGCGGACGAGTTCGCGGACATTATCAAGATCGGGAGGACGCACACGCAAGATGCCGTTCCGTTGACGCTGGGGCAGGAGTTCAGCGGCTACGTTCAGCAGATGACGTTCGGTATTGACAGGGTAAAGGCCACGTTGCCCAGGTAAGCATTGTGCATTTGATGCAATTCGAATGTGAGGTTTTCAGAAGTTTTCGTAATTTTTTTTGGGGCACTTTACGTAAAGCTGACTCTTAAGAAAAGTTTGGTTTTTCAGATTCAAAAAATTTTTTGTCCTAAATGCATATAGACAATAAATTTTTAGTGCTCTTTCTAATTATTATGTCGTCATACTATTTATAGAAAAAGCACAAATAAAATTTTATTTTAAAATTTAGAGAAGTTCGGACCACTTATTTTTTCTGAATAAACTCAAAAAGTAGGTAGGTTAAAATGTGTAGATTGTATCTTGCAAATCTCATAATACGCCTGTCATTGGTTTAGGAGTTAGAAGACGGAGCGCCAAGTGGCTAAATGTCCACTCAAGTCCCTTTCAGACGCTGTCTGTACACATACGATCATTAAGGGTTATTTACAACTAATTGGATCAATTATTCGTATGTTTGATAAGCATATTTATCATTAATAAGAGGTGTATACAAATACAGGGTGTTTAGAAAAAAATTAAAAAACTGAAATACATTTTCAGAGCTTTTTCTTCGAGATTCTTTCTGCATGTTTTTATAATGCTGTGATTTGGGTAATAATACGCTGACCAAACATTCTACTTTAATATAATTTTTCAGAGTCTACATGTTGGCCATAGGAGGAACTGCAGTTGGCACGGGACTTAACACCAGGAAAGGATTTGCTGAGAAGTGTGCCAAGAAGATCTCTGAACTGACAGGCTTACCTTTCACGAGTGCCCCGAATAAATTTGAGGCGCTGGCAAGTCATGACACTATGGTAGAAGTTTCGGGGGCTCTGAATACTGTTGCGTGTTCAATTATGAAGATCGCCAATGACATCAGGTAAGAAAGCAAAGATAATTTCATGTAATGTGTAGTACTGTATTGTACTACCTGCTTTTAACAGTTATCAATGTTCATTTCACTTAATCTTCTTTGTTTACCAGTATTAAATGTTGCAGTTATCAGCTACATTGTAGTTAATTAATCCTCTTTCGCATACTTCACCAGGTGTTATCTAAATTAGATGTGTTATTCAATCAGTTTATTTATAGCAGTAAATTTGTACAGCAGTTTTATCTCCTGTGTACAAAATCAGAGTGTCTTGTCATATTTTATTATGACGTTAATTTGCATTATCACCATTTGAAAGAAATGGTAATTTGAAAACATATTTTCAAGTTAATAATTGATAAGCTTCATTTTAATTTGCGTGTTATCAGCTGTGGTACAATTAAAGTGTCTTAAAGCATTATGTTTTTCTAATCCATTACTTGCTTGTTCGGTAAATTGTTTCTTTGCGGTAATTGATATGACCATATCAGCTGTAAATTTTTCCATTTATACATTTAGCAATTTCTGTATTGCATGCTAAAACAATGGGCAATTTCATTTTAGAGCCACAGTTAAATGGTTTATTTAAGAAAGGTAGTTGTATTTTCATGCTTTTGAGAAATACAATGTAGGATTTTTTTATGCTTTTTTCTTGGAAAAGTAAAAACATTTTATGAATCACCATACTGTACGAATTAATACGAACACAAGTAATAATTAGATTGCAGACAGGGAAAAGGGAGAATAGAATATCATTTCATTGTTTTTCCTTCACTTTTTTCACATGTTTTCATTCAATTTCAGATTTTTAGCCTCCGGTCCCCGATGCGGCCTAGGCGAACTGATGCTCCCCGAAAACGAACCGGGCAGTTCCATCATGCCTGGCAAGGTGAACCCGACGCAGTGCGAGGCCATAACGATGGTCGCCGCGCAAGTGATGGGCAACCACGTGGCGGTGACGGTGGGCGGGTCCAACGGTCACTTCGAGCTCAACGTCTTCAAGCCCATGATGGTCGCTAATGTCCTGAGGTCGATCCGCCTCCTGGGCGACAGCTGCAAGTGCTTCACGACCAACTGCGTCGAGGGAATCGAACCCAACAGGGAGAGGATAGATAAGATACTCAAGGAGAGTCTGATGTTGGTCACCGCGCTGAACCCTCACATCGGCTACGACAAGGCCGCTCAGATCGCCAAGACGGCGCACAAGAAGGGCCAGAATTTGAAGGAAACGGCCATCGAACTCGGATTTTTAACGGAGGAGGAGTTCGACGAGTGGGTCAAACCGGAGGAGATGCTGGGACCTAAGTAAGCTTGCGAAATGTCGAATGTGATCGTGGATATTATCTGGTGTAATTTTTGAAAAATGTGTACAGTATTTATATGATTTTATGTTGAAGTAAAACGTTTGGTATTTAAGGTTGTTTAATTTTATGTTTCCGTCAGATTTTACTGAATTTTATCAAGTATGCAAAGACAGTAATGCATATATTTAGCATCTACACACCCACAAAGTGTTTTTTTTTGGGGTATTTGTTTTTTAAATTCTGCAATAGCAGCAAATAATTAGTTATAATTAAATATAATAAATTTATAAGGGACGTTCTTCATTGTTATGGACCTCTAATATGTAACTCAAGTAGTCCATTTATTGGAGTTTCAGAATATTTTTCTCTGAACTCTGAACTTCTTACTTTTGTGATATGCTGATATGGTATACATTTCGAATATTTAAGTAAAAAAAAATAATAATTATTTTCTTATTAAAGGGAAAACCCCATTATAAAAATACATCAATAAATTTTTACAATATCAGAATATAAACACTAAAAACAGTAGCAAATATGAGCTGGTAATAAGCAAAGTGGTGTAAGTCAAGAGGGAAGTAAAATAATTTTTTAAATCTGTATTTATATAAGTGTTTTTAACTGTGGTGAAACAAAGATCCAAAAATACCCCACATAGATTTGGTACTTATATCGGGCCCCAAGAATATATATATATCTACTTAACTACTCTCAATGTAGTTGAAAAGTAACTTACAATTCAAATTTAACTAATGTGATTCATAACTTAATCACCTATAATTAAAATGATTTGTATACACAGACAAAATAAATAATCATCCATTCTGCAAACTGTATTTTCCCTACCACTGCGAAATGTGTTTACAAAAGCACTTTCTCCAACTGATAACAGTTGCATCTTTGACCCTACAAGTCACTGATAATAAAACTACAAATAGTAGTATTCAGTGGCCGCAAGTACTTAACTTGGTCAACCATAATGTTAAGCAAAACTAAGAAGGTTTTAAAAACACTCACACGCAGTTACCAAAGTGACTCTTTCAAAATTGGAGTATTAGGAGTACCATTTGACAAGGGCCAGCCAAGGAAGGGAGTAGCAAATGCCCCAAAGTACTTGAGGGAAAGAGGTTTGTTGACAAATCTCATAAAAATACGTAAGTTGGTGTTTAATATCCTGCATTAATTTTAAAAGACCGCTTTCTTAGACGATAAAATGAACATAAAGGATTATGGTGACATAACGTACAATGTGGATGAGGAAATGTGCAAACATGTACCGAATATGAAAGAATATAGTCATGTGGCTACATGTAATCACGAAGTGTCAAAGCAGGTCGCTAACATTATCAGAGATGGCAGAATTTGTTTAACTCTCGGTGGCGATCATTCTGTTGGTACGTAAAGCATTTATTTCCTGTGAATGGAAATAAAAGAACTTCACGTTAACATTATTAGGCATAGGCACTGTAGACGGACATATACAAGCAAAATCCGAAGATATCTCAGTTCTTTGGATAGATGCTCACGCAGACCTGAATACCAACAAAACTTCGGACTCCGGTAACGTCCACGGGATGCCCATGGCTCTTTTAGCTAAGGAACTGTCAGATTATTGGCCCTATCTTCCGGGAATGGACTGGCAACAGCCTTTAATATCAATACGGAACGTCGCCTACATAGGGCTACGGTCTGTTGATGCTTATGAGAGGCTCGTTATCGACAAACTAGGAATCACAGCTTTCGGAATGGAAGATGTCGAAAGCTACGGAATTAGCACTGTTGTCAATATGGCTTTGGATAGGATAGACCCCGAGCAAAACAGATCTTTACATGTTAGTTTTGATATCGATTCTCTAGACGCCTTGGAAGCACCAAGCACTGGAACTGCTGGTAAGAGTTGAACAGATTCTGGAGAATTCACTAAAAACACATTCTCGCAACCCTCTTCATATCTTAACATATTTTTAACAAGGATCCTAGAAGCTTTTACATTAATCAAATTTGTGAGGTTATAGCGTTACTAAACCGCGTCATTTGAACTACTATGCGGTGCAATTGAACTACGTTGGATTTAAAATWCGGCTTTTTACCTGATGAATACTTATACAAGTAAATAATGATTCATACAGAAGCCCAGAACAGCCAAAAAAATGTTTTTTCTCAATTAAATACATAAGTTAAAAGCAACCTTAAATATATGTAATACAATTACTTATTATAATTACTTACAGAAAACGTTTCTCCTTACAATTTTTGTATAATTTTATTAATTTCCAGAGAAATTACATTATTGCTTGAGTGTATATAACAATAAAACATTTCCCTACAGCTCGGCATGGTAAAAAAACGTACTATATCTTCAGTGAGATTTATGATAAAAATTGTAAAAAATGCTAATTTGAATGGACGACTAACAATTACTCGTTCATCATTCGTTTGTTGCGAAAAAATCCCGGAGGTCTGTAACTCAATTTTTGAATCAAATTGCATTATATTATTCGATCAGTATCGATTCAGACACATTTTTTACTATTTTCTTTTTAGTTCGAGGTGGATTAACGCTTAGGGAAGGCATTCATATAATGGAAAAGGTACACAGGACTGGTCGTTTGGCTGCACTAGACATAGTAGAGATCAATCCCAGTATTGGATCTGAAAAAGATGTCCAAACTACATTAGATGCTGCCATGTATATCATAATGGCTGCATTTGGACATAACAGAAGGGGGCTCAGACCAGGAAATGTCCAAACGCTGCCATTGCAAACATTTCCTCCAACAAGAAGTACAATTTGAATTGATTTGCCTTGAAAATTGTGCCTTGTTTTGTGTTCATTTTCTATTGTATTTAGGTAAGTAAGATATGTGGTAAAATTTCGAGATTTTTAATCCAATCTCAGTTGAATAAACATGGAAATATAAATGTGCATACATATCTGATGTTTTTTTAATTAACGATAATGTTTGAATACAACAAAATTGGAATTTAATGAATTTGATACTAAAACTGTTTGCATACTTTCCTATCTATAGGGTGTGTTAAAATAAGATTAGAATATTTAAAGATATATAATAATATGCACCAAAATAAGTGATTTCGGAGTTACGGAAAAGGTCTTTTTTGAAACTACAGTTACACCTATTTGGAAGAGAAAGCCATGGGAGTAAAGCAGCGTGACGATAAGCGGAAAAATGCTATGCGAGAACTACGTTTTTGCATAATTCCACAAAAACGAATGAGCTGGGGTTGTTTACAATTGTAGAATTTGCGTAAACCTTATCATAACTAGTTTGTTGGTTTAGTACTCAACAGAAAAGCAGCAGTAAACCTTGAATCACATTGACGCATGTTAAGTTAGTTTAAAATCTTAACGCGTAATTATTTCCATAATTCATATCCGTCATTAGGTTTAGCTAGAGGCATAAAATTATTAAAATGGATAATAAAGATGATAGTAATAAATGATATGCTTGACTTGTATACTATAAAATCACTAACGAAATGGGTTATTTTATTAATTAGAAAGAGACTGCCTCACTATCAAATGATCCGGTTATTTCCAAGCTGTTTAATTGATTTAAAATATTTCACAATGAGTGTACTTTATTGAGCTTATCAGTCAAATGCAATTAATGTGCCTGTAATTGAAAATGAAATTAGTACTGACAATTCTCTAAATATATAAACTTGTTTAACGTGTAACAATAGACTGTAGAAATACAGCAAGAAAAGACAATAAAAAAACAGTCTGCTGTTCTTTTATGGATGTCTGCATTTGCTGTTAATAAACTCTCATTGTTATTATAATTATGCAAATATGTTTGCGCCGTAAACCGTTTATAGACCATTTACCCTGGGGCTTTACCACAATTGCACAATTATATCAACAATATGAGCCTCGTTCTTGACAATGACCATTCCAAGGAAACTTGAATATGAGAGAATGTGAGAGAAAGTACGCTTATTGTTTGTTTCGTCTGATTAGCCTGAAGTTATACGAAATTTCGAACAAAATCGGCTGTTGAGCAATATTAAGCGATTAAAGAACAAGCGATCTCAATTTCGTCAGATTTGTTTCGATAAGAGTTTTTGGAAGTTATTAAATAATAATAGTAAAACACTTGCTTGTGATACTACTTCCAAACTTTTATATTTGGCATTTCAACCGCCATTTTCTGGCATACTGAGATATTGACTCGTAAATATGGGGGGAGAGAAACAGATTTTCAAAAATATCTCTTAGATCGGTTGATATAATTTCATCAAATCTTGGCTATTATTATTTGAAGTGGAAGGCGTTAAAATGATGCGCACATTTATTATTTTGTTGTTTAATACTCATCGTATCTAAAGACGCGGTTGTTCTAGTGATCCCAAATTCTCCTGCAATTTTACGTAATAGTTTAACTGACTTCATGATGCATACTCTAAATCACAAACAACTTATTCAAAGCGGAAAGCCATGAATATGTAATGTTGGTGTACTTATATAMAAAAAAACGAACTGGAATATGACTTTCCTGCAGATAAATACTTATACCTACTAGGAAAAAGAAAATGTCTCCTTKAATGCGATACTAGTTTCACTCACGCCATTGAAACTATTTTCTTGGTAATAAGTTTGTTCTGAAGAATAAACTAAGCAAATACCGCGGCTTGTAAGTAGTGAAAACGTACACTTATGTTACATTTTAATATGAAATTATTTTTGATTGCACGTATTGGACATGCAACTTCAGAATACATCCAGTTATAATAACGGCGAAACATATTATGAAACCGAAGGAGTAGGTATAAATAAATACGATTATTTTTCAAAAATCCCAACAATTTTTGGAAACTGCGTTTTCAGTGTTTCATTTCGAGGTCAATTGACTTGAAACCAGACCGTTTAAATTTTCCCAGTGATTATAGAATATACCCAGTCGCTTACCGATGGGTGCTGACGTCTGGTTACTAAATAAACGTTATTCATTTACAATGCCATTGTTTTGGAATGACATAAGCATATCGAAAAATTTCCACGAAGTTTTCGGTCATTTCCATATGATCATAACGACTTTCTTAATTAGTATAAACTGCTACTGGGAATTGCTTTTGGATTTTTTCCAGTTCACCTCTTATAATCTAATAATTGCAGGCACGGAGAGCTATGATATACGAGCAAGCAATGAATAATTTTGTGGCAATTTGGAAGTTTCATGAAATACTGCAAATCAGCAAGTTCTTTGCAGTTTCATTCACCCCTTCCAGAAGAAAACCGTTAATATTAACGCGTAATACATTAGCATACTTAAATGAATTAGCACGTCAGCATTTTGTTTACATTGTCCAAAAACTCGATCAGCGATACACCAGAGGATCGATTTATTGTTTGACCTTTCGCAAAGGTAACCACGTCAATAGTAGTTTATTAAATTTAAATTTTGACATTGTAAATTTTCCGCTATTAGCCATTCTATAGGAAAAAGAGCGTAGAACTTTTGAAAAAAAACAAAACTGTAGGATTACTAATGTCGTAGACTACCTATTGTTTTGTTTCATATAACATATCGCACACGTTTAAAGTTGTGTAAATTTTGCCACGAATCTGAATTATAATTCTAAATCCCTATACATCACAGGTCTGATCGAGATATAATATTGTTGCAGAAGACAGTTAATTATTTATTCATCTTATGAAAATTAATGACATTAGTGTTATTAATAGACCTTTCACTATTATGCTGACAATAATTTATTTTGAATTTGTAGAAATAATAACTCCATTATTATTGGAATAAGTAATAGAATGATGCTGTAATTTTTATAGTTGATTCAGTATATAACATGATAAGCATATTTTGGGCCATTGTATGATAAAACTTTTGCTTTTTTGCGCGTTGGGGTCATTTACCTTTACTGTAACTGGACTGCAGTGGCAAATTTTGTAGATGGTTTCTATAACTAGTCTTCAAAAACAAATTCCTGAAAGAACTAGTCGGAGTTACTTTTGGCTGACGAAATCTAGAAATAATAGCAGGAATTATCTTTGACGTGCACAATAACTTTTGTCTTATATAATATGTTGCATTGACGTTAATGCAGAAAATAATGGTTACGATGCCACATTTTTCATACGAGCACGCAGAATTATAGTCATTCAACAATTCCAAAATATACTCAGCTACGACAATAGATGTGCCGATGAGATGTCCTCATGGATGTGTTCGTAACCCAGATTTTTCTAGATCGCCCACTACTCAATTTAAGCAAGAGAAATCTGCCAGCTCAGTTTTATTCAAATAAGGCCATTATATACCTGACCGTCAGTTCGAATAATTCGACCATTTGGATGTCGTAACAGTACCCTACACTTGACATTGATCTTGGTGAACAGAACGTAAAAAGAGCAATTCTTAATTTTTATGGATCTCCAAAACGAGTAAGAAAGAAATATTAGATGTTTGTTGCTGATTATCGAAATAATTTTTATTAGTTTATTAGTCGCTTGTCCCTTGATGAGTTGTCATCAATCATTTTACACGAATGCCTTACGGCAGGGTCAGCTCTGATAACCTCCAGTTGTAAACAATTCACAATTACGTTTTCAGCTGATTGCTGAATTACAGAAGCTGGTAGTTTTAAAGGAACAATGGTTAATTTAAGTAGCTTGCTTGTTAGAACAAAACAGCACTCAGCCTTTTATTTTAATTGACGTGTTTTTCACTTGACTTCGATTCTTTACTTGATCTTTGCATTCAAACCGACCATTTATTACAAGGAATCGTGTTTGTTATTTTATAATTTGTTTGTTTTCGTAGATATGAATGCCTAAGTTCAAAATCATTGCCAAAAATAAAAAACGCGACTACCTATCGCATTTGCTCAATAGACAGGAATCATGCAATCTTTTGTGAATTCTTCCAAGCATAGGATGTGAAAAAGTGATTGGCCGTAGTAAACGAAAACTATGATGAGACAATGTATCCCACACCATTACTTTGCAGACCATGTGCATTAACACTTTTTTGTTTATTTTGGCCCCATGCTATTGCATCTTTAAATATTTTACGCTCTTTTTTAAGACCTTAAACAATAATTAGATGGGCGGTTTCTGAAATAGAACGTTGATCGTTCTGTAATGAAAAAAACGGCTCTTTTTTCTTTTTACGTTGTATATGTGGTCTTTGTTGAGTTGTGTTTCTAGTTGCGAGTGTTTCGAAGACTACTTTCTACCATTTTTCTTTAATTTCTCTAATCTATTTTGATACAATTTTCTAATGGTTATATCCCAATGGTTTTTTGAAGCTCAATAATAAAGATATCCTTTTATGTATGGTGTTTTTATTTTTGTTCTCGTTAGCTAAAAAAAAAGGAGACGAAAGTGTGTGTGTGTGTGTGTGTGTGTGTGTGTGTGTGTGTGTGAGCTAGTGAGTTGGTTATTTTGCTCTCAAATGTATATTTGCTTCATAATAACAGCAGAGGTAATAACTGCTACAAATATCATTTGCTTAAGTCAACAAACATGTAGACCTTAAATTTTAAAAGCTAATACGTTAAAACACATGATAAGAAATATAAAAAGCTTATAAATTCATAAATGCCCTCCGGGAAATTATAGTCATCAACAATACTAAACATATTCTAGCACCTACGACTATAATTTCAGGTAACAAAAAAAACCAGCTTAATTGCATAGTAATTTGGGAAGCACAGAGGTCCCTTGATGCTTGGAATTTACCCAAGGCGACTTTTCTAGTGTCTTAGCAGACTTATACGCCAGCATGTTAATATCGTCCCATATTCTTGAAAATCTCTAGGAAAATTATAGCAACCGGAATGACCACAGCAACTGGTTCTAACATAATCATAACACAAACTAGTATCAAGGCAAGCAGCAGACGTAGAGGTTGTTTAAAGAAGAGTTTGCTTTCACAGTGGTTTTCCGCATTGCCAATTAGAAATTGTATACGTTTGAAAATAAGAGTGTCGTGCACCGGGCTGTACAGTTATTGTTCGTAATACAATTTGGCAGGCACAACTGATGGTCGGACAATAACTAGCCATAACAATATAGAATTTTTGTCACAAATGAATCTTGTTTTCTTGTGGTTTTATAAAACAAAATACAATAATTATACAGAGTGATTTACATAAGCATTATTTATTATATTTTAGTTGCTACTAAAGTTAAGAAATTGAAAACAGTATGTTATAGATGTATAAGTCAGCAGGCCATTGATTATTTTAAGCCGTGTGGTGGTTAAAACCAACTGGTTTATTAGGTCGGGTCTACCCTGTCTACAATACAATTTTATTGATGGATCGACATCAATACATTTTTATGAACTTGAATCTAGAGTAATTGCTATTTATATAAGCTAGCTAGACATAAATTCCCTAGCTCATAAAATAATAGTCTCGTTAAATGATGGCATGCAATGTAATTACATAATCCACCAATATTGCACGGATATGGAAAAATAATGATGTATTTGTACTAAATTTCCTCGATTCCATTGTTATGGCGATGTATTGTTGTATAACGACGGATTTTTTGCCACACGCAATCTACAGATGAATCAGTGTTGTCTGGTGTTTCAGATAATCACATACATTCTTAAAAATGGTAATTACTACAATAAAAGGCCAGTCATTATTGATTTGTTTGACTGATCGTATAAATACCTACCGCTCTGTTTAGTTTTACTTCCTACTATGTCCTTCTATATCACCTGATATTACACCACAACAAAATAAGGAAATACACAGGCACATTTTTGTTTAAAAAATAGATACTTATTTATAATGATAACAATCATATCGCATTTCAAAACTTCACGTGCATGCTTGGATCGATAAGATAAATTTCCTGGTGGATGTATTCCACAACGATCGCTTATGCTAAATATAAGGTTTGATTCATGCCAGCGAGATCAGTGACCATGATAATACGTCATCAAATCTTCGTCATCGCGTGATCCTAACGCAATGGCGTGATGGTTTTATGTAATTTTGTTTGAGCTGAACACATGCACATGCCTTAATGCGAGAAGGTAGAACAAAAATTCTTTATATTGTGGTTTTTGTGATCAAAACAAACAAATTCGTCGTCAACAGACCAGACAAATTCTGATAACGCAAATAAAGGCACTTGAAACCAATTATTGTAGGTACTTGGCCTGATAAACTAAGTAAATTGGGATTGACAAAGGTAAACAAATTTCAGAAAAAAGTATGGAAGCCTTTTCGCGGAAACAGACTAGCGGATTTTTCCAGGTATTTTGACTTTCAAGTATAGAAGATTCATTTCTTATAGAAAGCAAAATTGTACATGTTTCTTAAGATATCATCAGACAAAGTGCCTTTCTGCATAAATACAATAGAAAATGCGCTAAAAACCACTCTCCTATTCCTCTTTAGAATGACTAATTGGTCATAACATGTTTGTGGGGTAGATAACGTAAAAGGTTGTCTTGACAATTCAATTATTGTGATAAAAATACACATTAGGTAGTGTTTTCGCTTTAGAATTTATTCAATTAAAAATCAATTCAACAATAACTGTTGTTGTTCCCTGCATTATCATTCAATGAAGTCTTCTGGGAAGCATCTGATGCAACGTCTGCATCTTTAGCAAATAATCCAGGTGACGAAAGCAACTTTTACGCGTGATGATATGCGTATGTGTCGGGCAAACATTTGCTTTTAGACACGCCGCGTATTCAGCACACATAGCGCTGTTGAAATAAAACACCCATAGATTACAAAATATCGCATTTATTCACGAATAATAATAAATAAAAACAGCCGTATCCTTTAACAACGGGTTTACAGTAAGCAAAAAGGCGTACCCCAATCATCAATGTCACTATGCAACCTTGCAGAGGTCGCAAACCCAATCACTGACACAATTTTCGCTAAGTATAAACATCAACAATAATTTTGATTACTTCATCGTCGACTACCCCAAGAAGGCTGTCACGATGGTAGCACTTTGAGTGCTCAACGTTTGACTAGTTCATAAGAAAAGAAATGCTTTCTGATGCGGAAGTCAGGTACTGGAATTTTCGGTGTAGAAATTCGCGTCCGACCATTAAAAAAAGACCAATCTTCGTATAGGTAGGCAAAAAGATGAGGTAGAGGCTTCACTTTGCAAGCATCGGGCACAAGTATATTGCATAAAACTTTCTACAAACAATTCGTAATCAATTTGAGAATAAACAGGTCAGTAATTCACCATCATAGTTTGCATAAGCTCCTACATATTTTGTCTTATTTCTTCTTTGCAAAAAGACCTAAAGCAACAGTTGAAATGCTATATAAATACACCTGTTTAGATATTAAGTTTAGTGAGCTAGTCAACATAACAAAAAAAAAGGCTGATATATTCAGAAACATCTTTGGAAGTTCTAAGTAAATATATGTTGTCAAAATATGCATTAGATTTAAATAGCCACCCCGATCTGGAAATAAAATTTATTAAACAACAAATTTTGTGGGATTTAGTTAAAAATTATTGCAATTTGATGTTACTTAAAAACCTATTCATGCAAAATATTTTTTACTTGACATGTTGCAGTGCTTTGTAAAATTTATCAGTCAAATGCATTAGAAGTAGTTTTATGGGAAGCACACTTTCAAGTACTTATATAAACGATACTGAGTTTAGTTATTAAAAACTGATTTTGTTCTGCACTCCAAAAAAAGCTGTTATAATTAAAGTAATTAGCTATTGCAGTATCCCATTGTAATTAATTATGAAAACTGTAACGTTATTTATAGTAAATGTAGGCAAAAATGCAAATATTTAAACTTTTTAAACAGTACCTACTTATACAATAATTTAACTGGTCAAATGATTCTGAAAAATTTTACTGCTTCTGTCAATGGTTTGAAACACTCATTACACCTTAATGCGTCCTCCTAAAGGTGAATAAAACTTTTATGACCAATTTATGCATTTTTATCCAACAATTATAGCTTACAGTTTTAGTGGAAGATACTAATCTGAACTCTCTTAAGATTAAATTTTCAGAATGCGTGGACTGTTTCCTGGCCATCAAATTAATTAATGCGTACATAATTAAAAACTAAATTTCTGGGAACAAAATGCAAAGTATTGAAGAATTCTACCATGTCGCTGTCCAGTTCAGCAGGAAATTTATAAATATACTAGCAGAATGTTTTTGTTTAAAAATTCCTTCGTGGCATGCATAATTTCCCCCTGGAGATTCACTGACCCAGTTATTTATGTTTATAAGCCGTTAACAGTTATAAAACATCTCACGTTGCGAAATAATCGCTTTGAGATGTTGCCAATTGTTCCCTGGCCCTCTGAAAATGGTTAAAGCTACAAATTGCTTACAGAAAGTCACCGTCCCGTGTGAAGCATCGTTTAATTTGTGCACGACCCGGCCATACAACCTCGAGTTCACGATCACAACGTAAAAACAACACCTAAAAACCTGACGGAATGCTAATGTGCCTTCGACTTCAGCAGGGGATAGTCGGCCGTTACTGGGGCACTCCTGGGCTTCGAACGCCTCTCTCCCGAAAGGTAGGCCTTGTAGAAGAACCGTGCGAACAGTACAAAGTAGCTGAAGTACATGGCAATGGACAGTTTAATGTTGAACGGCGAGATGTGGCACTCGGCCCCGCTCTGCAGCAACTGGTGGGCCCAAATGTTGATCGCACACCCGATGACCATCTGGACAAGCTGGAGAGACGTTATCAGCATGGCGATCTGGCGCGGGGGGCTGTATCCCATGGAACGGAGGGCATAATAAGAGTACATGACGGAATGTACGCAGTAGTTCATCACAATGAACCAACGGGCACTGGCGGTGTATTCCGTGTAACTGAACCAAGAATACAGCAATACGGTGATGTGGTGGTACCAATGGAGGAAGATCAGCGGCTGCTTCCGTAGAACTATAAAGATGGTGTCGCCCAACTCGGGAAGCTTGCTCAGCACGAACATCCACGTCCAGAAGCCGGACACCTTATCTTGTTCGATGAACGATGGGACACAGACGGAATGGTACAGCCCGTGATGGGTCAGCGTGTGCAGGAATTCGGGTACGGTCCTGCACGCCCCCATTATACTGAACGTGGCCAGTGCGGTGTTCCACAGGCATAGAATGCCCCTTAATTCGAACTTGGGCCTGCTCTGCATCAGATACTGACCTCCAAAAATGAGTACCATATACACGCCTACATAGTAGAAGCCAAGGGTCCAATTTTCCGTCATCCACGTGCGGGTTTCCTGGTGGATGAAGTCCGATTCGAAGTTGAACACGTACGAATAGTTGGGGAGCGTGACTTGGGTGTATTCCTGCATCGTTGATGTTGCCTGCGGTACACTTGTTTGAAATAGAGAGTTTTGCGGGGATTCCAATGGATATACCGCGGTACCGCACGCCCTAGCTGATGGCCATCGCGGACGCATGCGTCAAAAGTGGGAAGAAGCACCCAGGTATTCAATTTTGGGAGGCGCGCCTTTGGAATGTAACACATCAAATTTAGGACATCGTTTTGCTTGAAAAGAACGCGACAGTTGTCGGGAATTTGATAAGCTTGCTGCTTTTTTGTTCAGCTTCGTATTTACTAATTAATCGTAATTATTAAAAGGTAAAATGCGTACCTTAGCTGGAGATAGGAGAACATCTTAAATCATATCTCGTGTGGACGACAGCTTAAAACATGTTTTCATTTTTTGATTGTACCATGACGTTTTCTGGACAATGAAAATATAAAAACTTCGTCATGCATTCATCTCAGTTTGATATCTGTAGTCTACTCTATTCATGCCAAGATCCTGCCATCCGATAGGCATGCTTGTTCCACATATCTGGAAATATCTTATAATTAGTAAGTTTTTATTATAATACAATTTGTACAATGGTAAGTATATTATTATAGAAGTAGCTAATGTTTGTTTGAACATTACAGACAAAAGGACATTATTTATTAGTTCCCAAAACTAATTATAGTAATAATCAATATTTATGCTGATGCATACAACGACATGTAATACAGATAAGTAACTTTGCATGCTAAACTAAGGAGAATAATTAAACAGCATAAGATTAATTTTTAAATTTGAATTTAATGATTTGGTAATGAACGTTAGCGCCATCTATGAATAAAAGACTCAATGATAATGACAAGATCAGTTGACATTGACAGATTGACACACGTCAGTGCCAGGTTGTTAGGTTATGCAGTCGCTGATGATAAGTTGATGTTGATATACAAGAAATGAGGTAATAATAACGAAACAATAATGTCTTATGAAGAGTTGAAGACTCAGATATGCAAGCCTTGCGATGCAGATACCCTAAAACGAGTAATATCAACATACGAGGATCAGATCAAATCGCGCAGACGATGTGAAGCTATTGAAACGATTAACGATTTAATCAAACTGCTTGAAAGACGGGGTGTTTTAAGTGAAACCGCACAAGAGCCGTTGCTGAACATAGCTCAGCTACTTACGAATGTACCTACAGCTCCAGTAAGCCCTGTCTGTACCAGCGAGCGATGTTTACCTGAACAACAGCCACCACAAAATGATGAGCAACCCCATGGCCTATGTCCATCTCAAAATCGATACTACCCCATATATAAAATGATAGCCGTTAATATTGGTAGGGCGTGGAAGGAACTGGCACGCAACCTGGATGTAAGGGAAGGGACAATTGACAGCCTCGAACAGCAGTATAAAACAATCGAGGAAAGGGTTTATAAAGTCCTGCAGGAGCGTAGGAGCCAACCACATTACTGTGATAAAAGTTACATTTCATCGCTGCTTGARGGCTTGTCGAAAGCAAGAAGGAACGATTTGAGAAAAATGGTTACCACACTGTTGGACACTATGTAAAGCATTTCTTATTGTTATTATTAAGTGCAAATATTGTGATTTTTTAAATTTATTGTAAAATTTTATGGTAATTATTTATTATACCTTCCTATCAACTATAGAGCTCAAATTGTGCATATCTCTAGAAAGCGGCCTTCTCCCGAACACGAATATGAATTTCATATATATCACTGTATCCATTTTCTGTGATTAAACCACCTTTTAACAGAAGGCTGTAGGTTACGATTACCCACAAGAAATGTGTGAGTTACCTGCTGCAAAGCGGTATGCGCTCGTAACCTACAGACATTTCATTTGTATTTTTGTATTGCTTTCAATGTGAATTATGACTTTCGTTGAAAATACTAATTTTATTCCATCATTGTGAGAGTGTCTTTTATCTTTCAGTTGTGCAATACAGACGATAGTAGAACTCCGTTTTACCAATACTTCAATTAGTATCAATTGCAAATGAGGAAGAACAAATTAATGAATACAACTACAAAACTCTTTATTCGCTTATTAATACAAATATAGTTAATAACATAATAATCTTAAGAAAAGTCAATCATTGTCGTTATCCAAAAAAACGTCTTAGCAATAAATTATATATTTCGCGATCAAAGTATTACAGTGAAAAAAAGAGGACTCATATTCAAAGGCACAGAAAAAAATTAAGAACAATTCGACAGAATGCAAACTGAGACGAACCAATTCTCAAACAATTACGACAGTGTACGTTATACAGTGTACGACTGTTTAGTGACAGAACCGGCTTTGTCCATGGTGTCCTTATGCACCTGGTAGCCGATAGTCACCTTTTGAGGAATCCTCAATCGATCCTTTAGCTTACGACCAATTTCCAGTACCGCGCTACTGTTGGAGGCATCCGCCGTCCAGACACCTAACAACGAATTATTAATAATTTCCCTGTTACATTTTTCACTTGTTACTTTAATTTTACCTATCTTATCTCCCTTGGCTCTCACATTGACCACGGCTCCACAAACATCATCAGAATTGTCAAAGGCTTCACCAATTAGACACAAAATCTACGGGTTTCGACAGTTTTAGAACCGACCTTAAAAAGCGACTAAATTACTTACGACATCGAGCCAATATCTGTCCAACTCAGTAGCCCTTTGCTTCCTGTCAATGTTGATAAGCCAACGGCCGCCATGTTTGTTAGCTTCATCTTCCCACATGGGACGAATGCCTTTCTTGAAAAGGGAGTAGTCAGAACCTTGGCGAAGCTCGCTCGCTGGGATTATGTGATTATACAGGCTGTAAAACAAACAAAAAACTTTCACATTTACATTAATGGAGATTATTACGTTTCACTATCGAGAGTTGCCCCTCTGTTGGAAGGGTGATGTGCCAGCTGTCATCTAAGCTAATTCACGTATTCATGTATTTTTGATGTATAAAGGAGGTACTTGATTATCTATTATCAAATGACTCATTCAAAGACAAACGATACACATACCTCCAAAAGTCCTCGACAGTCTGGAAAGAAGCGATTTCCTTTTGGTTCTCCTCCCAGGTGTTGTGGCGGATGTTCTCGAAGTACCACAGCGTCCAGCAATTTTGCAGCGGATGCTTCAGTCCAAAATCAGCGGGGATTTCAACGATTTCCTCTGATTGTTTCTCATTTTTTTCGTTCTGCAACAAAAAGCAAGTGCTGAAGGACGAAAAAAATAGGCCAAAACCTGTAGACGAAAGCCCGGTGTCGTTAACCATTATGGCCAAAGTTTCGATTCGTTTGTAAACGTACCTCATTGTCTAAAGAATTGGTCGACATATTGAGCTAAATTATAGCACCTACAGTACCCACGTAATGATAATATCGAAGAAAAAGCAACGATCTGCTGTTACAATCTGCAACAGGTTGAGGTTAGACCATTTCTCTCTCTTCGACGTTTGCACGATACCAGTACCAACCTTGAGTTGGTAAGTTGAAAATGGTCCTATACATAGGAATTTCCCGCGTTTGGGAGACTTTTTAAAATTGCTGGTCGACGAGAATTTTTAGTACTGATAATGGTACTTACCCACATTTTTTTTGTTACCTATTTTCTTGAACACAAAACACAAAATTTCAGACGATTTTGATGGAGTGACAGTACAGTGTATGAAATTTACAGATCTGAAAACAAAAGTGCAAGCTGACTTGATGAGCAAAAAAATCAAAAAAAATCCTGCAAACTGCTTTCTTTTACATGTAGAGAGGGTACCAACTCTCACTCGTGTTGAATTATTTATATCAAGTTTTTTTTTTAACCTGTAATTAAGCTGTTCCCCATCAGCACAGATTTAAAAAAATCTGCAGTATTTGTCTCTGAAGGTCGAGTCTAATAATAGTACTTGTTTGGGGTGTGCAATATGGTTTACTGAAATTTAATTTATTTCCAGTAGGAGTAGAATAGAATGGTTACTCCTATCCTTAGTTTATTATATATTTTAATTATGTAACCACTTGCACAATATTCCATACGTTTACATACACAGCAAATTGAAAAATTGCTAGGCTTATACAAGCTTGGTTTCAGTGTAGTTATAAATTCGTTATTCTCTATAGATATTGCAACATCTAAGAAATTAAGTGACTTTTCTTTTTCTATTATAACTGAATTTTATTCTTTATAATAATATTATTGTTAATACATATAAATGCATGTGCGTGCCCGTCCAAATAAAAAAAAAATCTACATGCCTCGACCAAAATAAAACTACTGATATTATGGTAAACAGTTACCACTTATCTCTTTATTGGCATACTTACTGCAACTTGAAGCACAAAATTAATCTGATAATATGGTACATTAAGAAGAACACACTATGAATAGTTAATTTCTTTATTAGTGTAAATGTACATCCATATTTGCATATATTATACTCKATAWCTAAAACAGCAGAKATACTATACAAAAAAAAAGGAGACCATCAAACCAAAAAAGACTTCCGTACGGTGTTATCCTTTCTCGACGGACAAAAAAATAATAATAACATAACCTAATAGCTAGCGATCACAATATATGTTATCTGTGGGCCGAAAATATAATAAACTTTAGAGGCATCGAGTAATTCACATCAACACTAGATCATGTGCATGTTCGATGCCGGGGGCGCAAAGTGGCCTGGGGGCATCGACGGGGGCCCACCCTGCAGGCTCATGGGGCCACTCGGCTGATAAGACWGGGGAAGGCTGGCTAAACTGACTTGGGGTAGCCTAGAAATCAAACAGCGAAACAGATGTTCAACTAATAATTATCTGAAGTCTTCTATTTTCGTATCTTTTCAATTGTAATTTCTCAATGAGGCGAAACATGCCATTCATAACATAATTTACGAAACACAAAAAAAATGGCTTGCATTGAAAAAACACCTCAAGATTTGTACATCGTTACAAATTACAATAAATGAATTTATATCAGTTTTATAAACAAAAATTATTAAATGTTAATTATAACTACCTGAAAAAATAAAACTATTTTTAAGATATAACACTTCATTGCATTATTTTTACTTTTCAAGTTATTCATAATTTTTAAAGTTCGAAACCCATACAATTCTGTCAGGTTATATAATCTTATGGCATTTTTTACACAACTCCAATACTAATACTTACTTCGAGTTTTGACCCATCTTCATTACATTCCATTCCATAAAATGAGCATTTTCAAAACTTAATCCGACAAAATTCTCGCATAACATTATCCAAAACAACTAAATTCCATAAACCCCGCAAACTTTCCTTTATTGACTCCTTTATACAACAAATTCTCAACAAAAAAAAAAAACTCACCCCGGCGGATAATGCACCACGTTTGGATTCCTCCTGTCGTCCTGTTGTTGTGGCATCCCAGGCTGGGGCAAGGGCCCTCCACCCACTTGGCCAGCGGGAGGTGGCAGGCCCATACCGGGTGGCATTTGTATCGACTGAGGTCCCGACGGGGGCATCGGGCCCATGGACGACGGCGGTCCGTGGTGCAGCGTAAAATGGGGGGGTAGTGTCTGCGGGACGCCACTGGAATGGAAGGAACGATCAGGCGGACCCGTCGCACTGAAGTGGGGCGCCACCATCGAAGGAGGAGGCATGCTCTGAGGTGGGTTGTAGATCTATAATATGAAAAATGGTGTGCTGTTTTGGGATATACCACACAATATTTGAGGATACAAATTTTTTGTCACGATTAATTTAAAGTTCACCGTTCCTGCCAATAACTTTGGAAATTTTATCGATAAATTAAGGAAATGTGGTTAAATCAAAGAAAAAGTGTATTTTATTTTCATCACTCCTTCTTTTATGTGCCAAATGAGTGAGAATGAATATGATATGGAGGTGTTTAACACAGTTTAGAACCCTTGGAAGCAGTACATTATTTTTACTATATCAACGAATTTCACTGAATTACTAAATAAACAAATAAACTGCCTCTAAATTAACTTTTTCATGTAAAACTAAACTACAAAGTAATTCTTAAAAAAAAATTGAATTACTCTTCAGGAAAATTGGTACTCACCATTGAAGAAGGCTGGGAGGTCTGTGTATAACCGTACGGCACTTTACCCGCTGGTGGGTACTGTGGCTCCCTCATCAGTTGATGGTACAGTCCCAAAGCTTCTACGAGATCGGAACTCAACTGGGTAAGCTGCGCATGCTTCCTGTCAACTCTTTCCAGTTCTGCGTCTATCAGAGGTCCCATCAGGTTGACTTCCCGTTCGAGTTTCAACATTTCCTCCGTATCGGTTTCGGGATTCGTGGGATCCGCCTCGTGCAAAAGATGTTGGAGCCTATCAATTTTTGCTTCGTCTATTTCGACATTCTCCGGTTCACGTTCGTCTTTCTCAATGGATTCTTTGAATGCCACGGATTTCTTCGCCTTCTCATACACTTGAAAGACAGAAATGTTAGAGAATTCGCCGCAACAGCTGAGACAGGTAACTTACAGTACTGCTCTGGCTCAKCAGTTAGGTCAGATGTCACGAKATTTGCTGGGWACAGTCCCTCTCCACGATGATTACTGCCTTTCCACCAGTTTTGGTTGGAATCATCCAGGACAACAACTGGAAGTATAATTAGCATGAAACAGTGACGTAATCCATCATCATCATAATTTGTGCTGGTAAGGATGGAAATAATTATAAGAAATAATATCTGTATGTTATTTTTCTCAAAATTTCGAAAGTAAAGTGTGTATATGATTCATTACGTTTAATTAATAAATCCAGCAAAGAAATGCTGTTGTTTATTTCCTTTTCATGACTAAAATTTATAGAAGGATGTAATGAATTAATAAAAGAAAGTAAATTAATGAGATCCTCTTGTTTTCCTTTAGAAAGGCACAAAATATCATCTACATAACGAAATAAAAAATGTACATTAGACAGAAAGCAGGTATCCTTAAATAAATCTTTTTCAAGTTTGTTCATAAGCAAATTTTGAACAAAATTTTGTTTGGTCACCTTTCTTAATTGCAAACCCAGTACACTATTAATGTTTTATTTATTTCTACCTTCCATGATGAATCATACCACATGATTAATAATAATAATCTTATCACAAACAATGACAGTGCATAGCACCCAGAATCATTTAACACCTTTAATTAATAACAGTGTTCACATAGCAATAACCTTGCCTTGACATTAATTAACCTTTTTAAACGCAAACTGAAAGACATGTTATTTATATAACAAGGCAGCTTAAAATATTTCAATTAAAACCGACAAAAACAGTACGGCATTGAAATTAATATCGACTGCTGTCAAATCGAATAAAAACAATTTACTTACTTATTTCTCCAGCTGTAAACGTCAACTCATTGTCTTCGGCTGCTTCAAAGTCATACAGAGCCCTGACTTTTCTTGGTTCCTTGGCAGGTGTGGTTGATACCACGGCCGTTGACGTCAAACTTGTAGACGGATACAGCGAGGAACTTAACTGAGCTGCCCTTGGCGATACCGAAACTTCTTTCAAAGACAACTCTAATGCTTTGGCTATTTGGTCTTCTTCTTCCTGTGACTGAACGACGTTTGGATCCTTGCTGAGGGTTACGCTCTTCTTTACTGGCTGAGTAGTGAATTGAAATTTAAATTAAATAATATGCAAATCATTGTTTACGCATGCAAATATCTCATTTTATCACACTTCAACACAAATATTTAAGCTTGAGTTGAATAAACTTACCACAAAGATTAACAAACTTCCACTTACCATTTCGCTGGTTGAAAAGTCAATGCCCTGCTTCTTCAGCTTAGAATACAAAGACGGTATTAAGTTTAACTGTTGATCTGTCTTGAATTCGCCTTCTGCCCACTTCTTCAGAGATTCCCTCAACTTCTGGCTCACTTTATCGTGTACCTTGTTCAATAACTTGGTATATTCGTTTTCGAAATCCCTAGATGCCACTTCAATGTGAAACGTCTTACCCGAATTGTTMACGCKAGCATCTAATAACTGAAAAAGGTGCTTCATGTAGGTTCATCAGGGATCAGAGAAGCAGAACACTTACCGTTGCTGCTTGTAAACCTACATGTGGATCTGTGTTGTTCAGTCTTTTCAGGATTGCTTTCAGATAAATTTTGGCATCTTCAGGGGACTTTCCAGCTTTGTCACAAACGTCCAAGATCAAATCCCACTTTTCTGTAACGTTCTTGTCGCTTGTGGCTGCCTCTACACAAAGAGAAACTCGAGTGATACTCGTAAACATGAAAACGTAAGGGGTAGTGACTCACCAACTTCCGTGTCAGCTGGTGAAGTACCAAATAATCCCATTTTCGTTTTCGACCACAACGGTGCACCAGACAACTCACTTTTCGAAAATATGGTTGCAAATTTACGATTCAAAAACACTGCGTAACTCTAGCATAACGATGTGACTGAAAAAATGATAATTGTGAAATTGGGGATTTTAGGAAAATGACATTTCAACATTCAACCTGTGACGGTGGCGCCATTGCACAATGTTGCCAACTGTGAATACACTGAAATGGAAATTAATTCAGTGTATCAATCTATCAATATTTATTATTAAATATTAAAATAAGTACTAAAGGTATTGCTTATTGCTTGCTATGTGTTTAGTAAATACAACAATAGGAGAATATCTATTAGATACTAATCGAAACCTACGAATCGAATACATTTTGAATTCATTCATTCAAAATAGTTTATTTTTTGATGCAAGTAAACAATAAAATGTTACCTATGTTTACTTCTAAGAGCAATAATATTTAAACTAAAATTATTTATACAAAAGGAGAATTTCTAACGGATACGAATACACGGAAAATATTCAAACATAAGTGGTCAATACCCAACTAGTTAAAAAAAATCTTTTTTAGTTTTAGGAGACAGATACATTTTCTACAAAAAATTATTTTCCGTGAAATTTGTAATTACCTTTTTATTTAACCATAATTTAATGGTAAATATTTTTAGATTCCGCTTTATAAATAATACTCGTATGTATTGTACCTCGTCGAATTGGCAACAGCGCCGAAATAAAATCGATCAGGGATATTTTACTTTTGAGCTGACTTAAAATTTGACATCAAAATTTCCGCGGTTGTAGCGCATGGTCGCAAGGGAAATCAGAATTTTTGTGTGGGTTTTCACTACAACACCATTGTTTAATTAAAAAACAGGTAAGAAGACAAATTCCTCGGTATTTCCAGTACGCAGCACTTCTGTTAAGTAAGGATATTATCTACTGGATTGTATGCAGCATATTAATGTTATGGCTAATTTAAGCATAATGAGTTCTTGCACTGGAAAAGCTTGTGAAAGTAGATCTCCAATCTCCATCCAAAAAAAAGGAAAAAAAGGATTTGTTTCGCTCCCATCATCCACGCTTTCTCCTTTCTGGAACGTCTGACTTTTCCTAACCTCAAAATGACGTTAGAACTTGCATAAACGTCATCGTGTCATCATTTTAGGTAACAAAAATGCCTTCTGACGCCAAGAAACGTGAACAACAGCGCAAAAAAGAAGCGGCGAAGGCCCGTCAGACTGGGAAAAAACAGCAGGTGAATGGAAAACCTGACGGTGACGCCAAGGTTCAGAATGGTGTTGGTGAGAACGGAAGTACGGAGTTGAGTGCGGAAGGTACAATGTCTCATTTTTGTTGTGACAGTATGAGTTCTGTTTAATGTTTTAGAGGCGTTGTGTGCGAAACTGGAGGCCGACGCTAAACTGAATGCCGAAGCGAGATCTTGCACAGGCTCATTGGCCGTGCACCCAAAATCCAGGGACGTAAAGATCGACAACTTCTCCATCACTTTCCATGGGAGTGAAATGTTGCAGGATGCCATGTTGGAGCTGAACTGTGGCCGACGGTATGGATTGCTGGGATCTAACGGCTGCGGTAAGTTCATTTGTTGTTTTTTGTCACGCGTTGATAATTTTTTTGTAGGTAAATCGACTCTGCTGGCTGTTTTGGGGAATAGAGAGGTGCCGATACCCGAACACATTGATATTTTTCACTTAACGAGGGAAATGCCTGCTTCAGATAAAACTGCATTGCAGTGCGTGATGGAAGTGGATGAAGAGCGAATTCGGTTGGAGAAAATGGCCGAGGAATTAGTTGCTTGCGAAGATGATGGTGAGCAGATGGTTTATTCGTACACGCTTAAATTTAAATAGTCGGCCCTCGTCAAAGTCTCCTCAAAAATTCAATTTCCTTTGCTGTTTCCAACACATTGGTTCATCGTTCATCCTTCTAGAGTCCCAAGAGCAGCTGATGGACATCTACGATAGATTGGAAGATATTTCTGCCGATACAGCGGAGGCCAGAGCGGCTAATATTCTACATGGTCTTGGCTTCACCAGCGAGATGCAGAATAAGAAGACCAAGGATTTCAGTGGAGGCTGGCGTATGAGAATTGCGCTTGCCAGAGCGCTGTATGTGAAGCCCCATCTATTACTCTTGGATGAACCTACCAATCATCTTGATTTGGATGCTTGTGTGTGGCTGGAGGAAGAACTAAAGCAGTAAGTGTAGACTTTTTCTCAATTTCATTGAAACTGTTAAAATTTCAGAAATTATTTTTATATATAGTAAAATAGATGTCACTTTGGAGTATTATAAAATTTACAAATACAAATTCTCTTTATTTATTTTCTTTAAGTATTCAAGTCTCTTTAATGTATCTTTTAAGGCTGTAGCACATTCTTCTTTCTGATATAGTCCTTGGTATACTACACACTACTGTAAAAAGTAGAATTTTGATCCATTCTTGTTTTGGCACAGTTGGTTTGTGGACATTTTCTTGCTTGTGTGCTATACCCATGACAGTTGCTATATTTTAGCTCAACATTTGACTTTCATGGACACAATACATGACTTAAGATTATTTGATTTCTCTGTATGTTTGAATTATTCATGATTGTCCAATATATATCAGCCAAAACGGACAACAAATTTTTGTTTCTACTGGCAACATTTAGCCTCGAAACCGGTCAGGGAATTTTTGGATTAAAAAACTTTTATTATACTTTTATAAATTATTATTATTTATGAAGTACAATTGTATGTGACTGTATTTAATTTTATCGATTAGCTATAAAAGAATTCTGGMCATAATCTCACACTCGCAAGATWTCCTAAACGGCGTGTGCACCAACATCATTCACATCAACAAGAAACGGCTGAAGTATTACACTGGCAACTACGATGCTTTCGTTCGAACTCGCATGGAGCTCCTCGAGAATCAGATGAAGCAGTACAACTGGGAGCAGGACCAGATCAATCACATGAAGAATTACATCGCTCGGTTTGGGCACGGCTCGGCCAAACTTGCCAGGCAGGCGCAGTCCAAGGAGAAGACGCTGGCCAAGATGGTCGCTTCTGGACTTACTGAGAAGGTTAGTAGCAGTAGTAGCTCAGAACATTGGATTACTTAACATTGATGCGTCGTAATATAAGAAGCGTACAACTTTGGTTCATTTCTGGTATTTTTTTTCAAGCATATAAGTAGGATATAATATAATTTTAATGGATCACAGGTCTTCATCCTTCCAAATAAAATGTATCAACTCATGTTTTGTTAAATACGAGAGTGATTCTGTTGAATATGCTAGATATCGCCTGACTGCAATCAATATTGATCAGTGTACAAAGAAAACATGTAAAGAATTTGGGTCATTATTTCATCTTGCAGAAAATATTGCTCTTGAAATAAATACTTCCTTAATTAGATAGACACACGCTTCTGTTTATGTTGAATTATTCACTACAAAAGCTGGGTATGTCCATGAATGTGTACATGAATATTTAAAATAAAAATTAACGGAGCGTTTGGTTATTTAGGTAACCACCGACAAAGTACTGAATTTCTACTTTCCGAGCTGCGGAAAGATCCCGCCCCCAGTCATCATGGTACAAAACGTCAGCTTTAGGTACACCGATAAGGGACCCTGGATCTATCGCAATTTGGAGTTCGGCATTGATCTCGATACTAGACTGGCGTTGGTCGGACCAAACGGTGCCGGGAAGAGTACTTTATTAAAACTACTGTACGGAGATGTAAGTACACGAGTGACTTGTTGGTATGTTTAAAAAAATTTGCTCCGTTTGTTTCTTCGAAAGTTGGTGCCCACGGAAGGCATGATTAGGAAGAATTCCCACTTGCGCATCGCCCGCTACCATCAACATCTTCATGAACTGCTCGACCTGGACATGTCTCCGCTGGATTATATGCTGAAGTCGTTCCCGGAAGTTAAAGAAAAGGAAGAGATGAGGAAGATTATAGGAAGATATGGATTAACTGGTAGGCAGCAGGTAAGCAAAATCAAAATTTATGGTGACGTGTCTGAAAATACCACAAAAGAAGTTTTATTTTATGCAAAAAAGCTCAATTTGTGTTAACACATCTCCTTTTAGTAATTTGTATCTTTAACATTGTGTTGAAGTTCATAACCAATTATTTAGGTATTTTTTTAAAATAAAACTCTATAATAAAATTACCAGTGAACTGTTTCTATTTTTGCTTCTATGTGTGTTAAGTTTTCAATTACAATTCTGTTGCAGGTTTGCCCTATCAGACAGCTATCGGACGGCCAAAGATGTCGCGTGGTGTTTGCTTGGCTGGCCTGGCAGGCACCCCACCTCCTTCTGCTCGATGAACCTACCAATCACTTGGACATGGAAACAATTGACGCTCTGGCCGAGGCGATTCTCGATTTCGAAGGTGGCATGGTCCTCGTCAGCCACGATTTCAGGCTCATTAGTCAGGTAGGTCATGGCGTGCACACTGAACTGTTTCGTTTTAACCGACTTGTTTTGCACAGGTGGCTGAAGAGATTTGGGTTTGCGAAAACGGTACGGTAACAAAATGGCAGGGTGACATTCTTCAATACAAAGAACACCTGAAGTCGAAGATTCTTAAGGACAACGCCAAACGGAAAGAGAAATAACTTCGTGCTGGGCAGATAGAGGGAATTCTGAAGGTTTTTAAAGCGTGCGCATCGAGAACAGATTGATTTTATAATTTATTTCATTTTTTAATGCAACATCTATCCCAGTACTTGTTGAGGTTGAAGATTTAAATAAATTGTCTTACACAGGATTTTGTTTCTTTGTTTCATTTCTCGAAGTGGAATTTTTTGTAATAATTAAGTCTTCTTTATATAAGTAATAAACTTACAAGAGGAATAAAAGAAGTAAAAAAAAATAGGAACTGGACTATTTAAAGTAATTTATTAATAATTTCCATAATTTAATGAAATAATTTCTAAAATTTGCGTGGTGCATAACTATAGCACCACTTAAAAAAAACTTATAGGTAGCTGTGATCGAACGTTAAAAACATGTTTATATTTTGTTATAATTAAATGTCACTGTATTGTAACAATTTTGTTAAAAATGCCTCGCGGAAGGTTCCTGAGTGAGATGGAATAAGGTAAAATCTTGGCTTTTTAGGGCCAAAAAATTGCTCAAAGAATTAACAGGTCTCGTAAAGTTGGCGCTAAGAAGAATATTATATAATTAATAAAAATGCTTTAATATTGAATTAAGTACATCAAAAACGATAATAAAGCTATATTTGATAAACACATGGCTATTAAAAAAACTAATAAACGTCATAATTGAGAGATTCTTCATAGAATGTTTTGTTGCAGCATATTTTGAGCTTTGCTCGTGGCTTCTTGTGTCACAGCGGCATCTCTTAATACCTAAACGACAAAAATAAGTAAGCCGGCTTTCATAATGCTCAAAAACTCACGATCATGTGGCCGTCCATTTCTGCCAGCGATTTATCGATCCAAGTCAAAGATTTTTCTCTATGTCCGCACTCGTAGCGGGCAATCAACGCCAGGTGAGACACAGACAGCGAGAGAGCAGCTGCCCTTGCTTCGAGTAAACGAGGGTCCAACGGAGGATACATACTTTTCACCATGTCATCTACACGGCCAGAAATTCTTCTGGCGCTCTAGAATAATACATATTTGAAGATATGTTTCAATAATCGTAGAAACAGATTATTTGCCAGAGCTTTTGCACTATAGGCCATGGAATTTAAGATTGCAGTGTTTACGTGAACTACATTCTGTTATTTTATGAGAGAAACGTGTTTTAACCATTTATAATGACAGGTACTAGTTTGAACACATAAAAATAATTATTGTAATACAATAATTTGCCTTGTGTGAAATGCTCGTATATTTATTTATGTAACTAGAGTAAATGCCATCAGGTGGCATATCGCTTATATTCCATTGCCTATACAGGGTGTATTTTAATTGAATGCTGGTTCTGAAGGGGGGATTAAAAAAAAGAAACTTCATATAAATATGGGTCTGCAATGACATACATTTTAAGAAACAGGATGTTGAAAAATAAAATAAAAGTTTTTTTTTAGTAATCTTAAAAAGGGCTTTAGATTTCAGCTCCTGGATTCGATTTTGATTGCCAGACTCGATTTCAGTTCTTAGACTGGAATCGATTTTATTACTAAAACAGATTTATTGTCTTCGGATTCGGGTTTTTGAGGAACAGATTTTTGTTCAAATCGAGTATCTTTTTCTTCTTTGTTTCTTACCTCGACTATCTGTGAAAGTGCGCTGCCACTACTAGAGTGCATAGCTCCCATGGCAAGAGCTGTTAATCGTTCCGTCAGGTATCGGCACGTCTTCAAAACTGCCAGACAGTGCGGAACCAAACCTGTTGCATCATCGATCCACTGTTCATCGGCAAGTATCTGTTCCAAATTTGGGTTCAATCGAACTTCCCCAAGTTCTAATTCGGGTCGATCGGGTTCGATAAGCATGACTTCTGGTCTGTAAAGATCACGGTAAACGAAGAAATCAAACTCGACTATATATTACCTTGTCATTATTTCTTCCTGGTTCTCACACACCTTCGCCTTATAGTACATCCTCTGTCTCCTGCATATGACGATAAGTATTAAAAAGGCACTGATGAATATAGCTGACAACACCCCTATTGCTATGGCTGCTATCATTTCTGTGTATTCCGGAGACATTTTAGCTACGATCGAAAACTTTTTTAATCTCAGTAATATGATACCCTAACAAGTTTATCAAGACAAATTTTCTATACAGAATGTGGGACATTTAAATTGTCAAAACTTTTTACTTACGATCTTACATGTCCTACATTAAGTTAAAACTGACGCTTATGGGTTGAGATGTGATAATCATTGCTAATTTATAGTAAATAAACTTAATTTACGGTACTAAAAGCGATGGTACATAGAGTTTAGCGAACGCAATAGAAAGTGGTTTTGATGATTTAAAGAACGTACTAGTACAACCTGTTGATGGTTTTGTTGTTTAATAATAAGGCAAATAGTGGGGGAGTCATTATACTCAATAATATATTCCATTGCCGGAAACGGACGATCTTGTGGTGTATAACAACAAAACACATAATAGTAGTATGTATTATCTTTGATTAATTATATTCAAGCTATTACATAATATATTTCCATATATATGTCCACATTCTACTACAAATAACACTCCTAATTGTTTATTTTCTTTTGAAGAATTATTAAATGCGATACTCCAAAAAAAATTTTTAAAAATCGCTCG
Source organism: Rhyzopertha dominica (assembly GCA_025024175.1). NCBI lineage: Eukaryota > Metazoa > Arthropoda > Insecta > Coleoptera > Bostrichidae > Rhyzopertha > Rhyzopertha dominica. Next base: position 13,638,652 of record QCXZ01000042.1, on the reverse strand, counting down.
GTTTTAAATTCGCGCCTTATTTATAGTTGCATTAGAACTACTACTACCTGCACGAAAGAACTATCACTGTTATATCCATCTCTCTTTTATTGTAGATGTATAAGTGATGTTACATGAGGTTTTATTTGTCAATTAACAATTTTAAGTTCTAATTACTCAAAAAAATGTCTGCTAATCGACAAATTGAAGAAACAGCCAGTGAAGGTGGTTCCTCGCAGGCTGTTGGTCAAAATGCTACTACAACAGAGGCACTTACGAAGGTAAAACTTATGAATTTTAGGTTAGGTTATTCATTTAAACCTTTCAGGATGGTTTTAAATCGCTCATGGAAGCTATCAGGCAATCTAATGCACTTCCTACTGGCAGTAATTATAATTTCTACAATACCCACGAGTCGTTTACTAAAATAATGAACGAGGAGAGTCAGCGGGTTCTCCAGTTGATGAACAACGTGCTGCGACATTACGATGTCGAGGGAAACATAAAGAACCGCAGCCTAGACGAAAAGACCGAGCTGTTAGTCGACGCGAACGACACTATTTTAGAAAAGGTCGCCAATGGCATAGACGAAATGAACGGTATCAAGAAAGATGTAGTCGAACCTGTGATTATACAAACTGTGAGTGCGCAGCTGCCGATAAACGGATCATGGAACGCCATAAATAGGGCAACCTTCTATGTGGGGTCTTCGATAAAGGTGATAACACTGGAATTTTGACTACATTTTCGTTTGACACTTACAGTATTTTCATGGTTGTCTTTGATTTATAGGCTGGCACTCTGGACAAAAACTCACAACAGTCGATTCGACTTGTTACAGCTAAGAATATAATTAGGCCCCAGAAATTCTTCAAGGACAAGATTGACAACAGTTCCGGTCCTTGGGAGCCCAGGATTAAAGATAAACCGAACTCGTTGAAGCCTCTCGCCTTATTTTTGGAAGAGACGGAGAATGGTGTAGAGTAAGTGCTTTAGTTTGTTTTGTTAGGTCAGGAACATGAATTTCAACATCTTAGATTTACACATCCTTACGAGTTTGAGCTGGACAAATTTAAGCCAGCTCCGGAGCAGTTGTCATTCGTCGATCCCGTTTTACCAAAGATTGTGGCCGAAACACCTCTGGTTGAGGTGGAAACCGAAGAACAATTGAATGCCTTGCTGGATGACTTGAGAAAATACAAGGAGTTCGCCGTGGACTTGGAACATCATTCCTATCGGAGTTTTTTGGGAATCACATGCTTAATGCAGATATCCACTTACGATACTGATTATTTGATTGATACCTTGGCGTTGAGAGACAAGCTCTGCATACTAAATGAAGTCTTTACAAATGCTTCGATTGTAAAGGTAATTATTATTTATTAAAGGATCTATCAGTATAAGAAGTAAGGAAAATATGCCCCAGCAGTGATTTGAATCAATACCATGTTGGTAGCTTTACTTAATAAATGGTGGCAGTTCTTGTCTTCTACACCCCCTTTAACAGAATATATGCGATTGACAACCCTAAAATATTATATATTTTTTCTCCTTTTCTAGTTGTTATTGTACTAAGACGCGGCTTACTGTGCTGTTTTATGCTAATTTTTTGCAAAGCACTATATTTATAAATAAAATATAATTTTTTTCAAAGGGGTGCTTTTATGTCGAACCCTTGTGTGATTTTAGGTATTCCATGGTGCTGATATGGACGTAAAATGGCTGCAACGTGATTTGTCATTATATATAGTCAATATGTTCGACACTCATCAAGCTGCAAAGTTATTAGAATACTCGGGGCTGTCGTTATCGTTCCTTTTGCATAAATTTTGTGGCTTCAAGCCAAACAAACACTTCCAGCTAGCTGACTGGAGAATGAGGTAAATAATTACAAATTTGAGAATCAAAATATTAAATTTGTCGCTTTCTTAGGCCTCTACCAGATGAACTCAAGATGTATGCTAGGGAGGACACCCATTATTTGATTTACATATATCATTTGTTGAGGAACGAACTTCTGAAAAAGGCCCATGGAGATGACAAGCTTTTGAAAGCTGCAATCGAGCGCAGCACTGATATTTGCAAAACGGTACAATTTTTTGTGTTTGTGCCTACTTCATATTTGAATTGATGGTTTTTTAGCGTTTCTTCAAACCCATTTTAAAAGACGACAGCCACTTGGAGTTTTACAGGAAATGTAAACGTTTATTTAACAATCGTCAACTCTATGCTTTAAAAGAACTGTACAGATGGCGTGACCAGTTGTCCAGACAAGAAGACGAAAGCACTGGGTAATACTTTATCTACTAAATAACAAAGAACTTACTAGTTTTTGGTTGTGCTTCAGGTATGTTTTACCCAATCATATGTTGCTTCAAATTTCCGAAATTTTACCAAGAGAAATGCAAGGTATTTTGGCATGTTGTAACCCTATACCGACCCTCGTGAGGTCGAATTTGCTTGAACTGCATCAGATTATATTGAGGGCTAGAGACCAACCTCTAGAAAAGGTAATAAACATTCTAATCTAATCTAACACCTAGCTCTCTCCTTTTGCTTTTATTTTTTAGCCGATTCTGAAAGAGGAAATTCGTGCTCGTGGCAGCACCAAACAGTTGACCAAAATCAACATCGATAGCCCCTTGCACTGTCCTCATGACCTTACCGGTGCTCAAGAAGCCCAAGACAATTTGCCTACTCTATTAGGCAGTAATCAGTCTCGGATAATCGAGATGGTGACAAACATAGAGAAAAAGAAACCTTCTTTGTCTTTGTTTGGAAGTGATGAGGATTCTGTGGCGAAGGTAGGAAGGTCCAAATGAGTTTTTAGGTATTGACCACGATTATTTTGTAGGTCAATAAGGTATTGGCAAGTAAATTGAACAAAGTAAAGTTTTTGGGACCATATGAGAGATATAAACGGGTGAAGCAGTTTGTCCAAGCTGAGGAAGAAAAGATAGCTGCTGAGAAAGAGAAGGAGAAAGAAAATGAGCAACGGCAAGAAACTGGGATGGACGAAAGATCTATTGAAGATAGGATTGCTTCTGTAAGTTTATGTAGTTTTTGACACTTTCTTTACAGGTTTGCATTTGTACTAAACTGTGTATCGTATACGAGCCCAAACAACTATAGGTTTGGACACTTCATATTTTTGAGAGTAAGTAATTTTTACGATATGTAGAACATATTTTTCAAATTTATATTACTATCATCAAATACAACTACATACAGGTTTACTCTTTGGAAAATACATGAGTAGAAAAACATATTATGTTTAAGAAATTAGTGCTTATTCAACACTATAACAAATTCGTTGTCAACTAAATCTTCGGACAGACCACCTTAATATTGAGTTACATCCCCTATGGCTTTAATTACTGCCTTTATTCGGTCAGACATTGTATTTAACAGATTTTGACAGTCCTCTGCAGTTATAGATTCCCAGATTTCCGAAATTTTTTTTTTCAAACCTTCAATATTTCTTTGGGTATCCTTTCTTAGCTTTCTTTTCATTATGGCCCAAAGATTCTCTATAGGATTAAGATCCGGGCTACTGGAGGGCCAGTCCAGAACGTTAATAGAGTTGTCTTGAAACCATTGTTTTGTAATTTTCGCGGTATGCGAAGATGCGCCGTCCTGTTGAAAAGTCCATTCGCCATCATCAACTAAAATTTCTACTGATGGGAGTAAATTGGTTCTCAATATATCAATGTATTTTTGGGCGTTCACAGTACCATCTATAAAATGCAAAGATCCAACACCTTTCGAAGACATACATCCCCAGATCATAACACTAGCAGGAAACTTAACAGTCCGTWTTAAATAGTCTTTGTGGTAAGTWTCAGKTTTGTTACGAATCACTCTCTTTCGCATATTACCGATGCATACATCAAATTTTGACTCATCACTAAAAGTGATGCTGTTCCATTGTCTTTGTTCATAATTTTGTCTTTGTTTTGCCCATTTTAGTCGAATTTGTTTCTGGCGGATAGTCAGCAGTGGTTTTTCTTTTGCCTGTTGAATAATTAATATAATTTTACTTTTTGAGTACAAGAGACTTACCTCTTAAACTTACTTTATAAAATTTATAGCCCCGCTTTCTGAGGTATTTACGAGTAGTCTCTGTAGAAGCTCTTTTCTTTATTCTTTCTGACCATATTGCATTTAAATCTCGTAGACTACTCCGGCGATTTTCCTTTGCGATGCTAATTAAAACTCGAACATCTGTCATTAATTATCCGTTTTCGTCCAGTGCTTTTTCCAATTGCAACAGAACCACTTGATGAATATTTTTTGATAATGTCAGCAACACTTGACACAGGTAAATCGAGATCTTTTGCGATTTTTCGCCCACTCTTACCATCTAGACGCAATTTTACAATAAGATTACGCAACTCGATACTCAACGCTTTTCCTCGAGCCATTATTTATTATGCACATAACAAAATCAACTGCAAAACTGACAGAAGCGGTGTCGCATTAATTTCCAGTATTATGTTTTGTTTTCATAGCCGCCCTGATTAAAATATCGCATGAATAACATTAGTGTCCGAAGATTTAGTTGACAACGAATTTGTTATAGTGTTGAATAAGCACTAATTTCTTAAACATAATATGTTTTTCTACTCATGCATTTTCCGCAGAGTAAGCATGTATATAGTTGTATTTGAAGATATTAATATCAATTTGAAAAATATGTTTTACATATCGTAAAAATTATTTAATCTGAAAAATATCAAGTGTCCGAACCTATAGTTGTTTGGGCTCGCAGTGTTTGTACAAAAACCATTATGTCTACAGCTACATCAGCACTTCGTCCAAGAAGTACAGGCTAACCCTCAGAATGTACCGATCCCTCCCGCACAAGATGACCTCAGAGACCTGCTTTCCAGGGGAGGTACGAAGAAAAGGAAACACGAAGAACTCGACGAAGCTTACCATCCCACCTATGAAATTCCCGACAACACGCTACACACACCACTTCCCCTGGAACCTAAGAGAAGCAAGAACTTTTATAAGAATCAGCGGCGCAAACTTAGGCGGCAAGCCACCTTAGCAGCTGCTGCTGAAGATGAAGTCAAGGCCAAGAAACAAAAGATGGACGGTGATGTGACGTTTGTTGGGGAAACTAACGGTGGCGATGGTGTTGATTGCGGTGAAGGTGGTAGCAGGACTAAGAGAGAGGCAGATGATGAAGATGATGTGGTGTTTGTTGGAGAAAACAAAAAAGGTAAATAATTCCCTTACTTTATATATAACATTAAATTGTTTGCTTTTAAATTTTTGTTCATCTTTTCTAGTTAACCATCCTGTCTTTTTTTAGCACGTAAGAAAAAGAAAAAGTGGTTCGGCAATAAAGACAAAAAACTACAGCTAAAACAGGAGGTAAAACCCTTTGACTACTCCAGTGTCGATTTCAAACAGTTTCAAGGTGGTGCCAAGGCAGCATCACAAGGAGAGAAGGGTGGAACGCCGTCCAAAAAAAAGGTACTTTACATGAAAATGTGCAGCTTTTTTGTTAATCTTTGATGTTTTAAGGCCAAAAATAAAAACTGGCGTGGTGGCAACAACAGGTACCATACGTTTGGCACTCCGAAGAAGGGTAAAGGTCATGCATAAATTTGTACAAGTTTTTTTTAAATAAAAGTTTTGGTTTTAGTTTTCTGTGATTCTTCATTACTTTTGTATGTTCTCATATTGATACTGAAAAATGTTTTCTTTTGTTACATGTTTTTTGCTGTTGCAAGAATATATTTGAAGTTTTTCATATTTTTTGTAGTATAAATTTGTATTTAAGGTTTTTTTTTTGAGTGGAGATGTACATATTTCGTGTAACTTTATCCTGTACAAATAAAGGTACTCTTTGAATGTATATGGCTGTGATTGTTTGTTATATATAAAAAATAGTGAAATAATTACTTTGGTAAATTTCATAGTACTTATGTTATTTAACTTCAATGATATGGTGGTCGTCACAAAAATATTTTTTCCTACATTATTAACTGGTATAACAAAAACACAAAGCAAGGTTACTGTGATATGTACTTATAGCAAACTTGCACTTGCAATTGGCCCTTAATCACAGTGATAACAAGAACTGAAAAAAGGAAGAAAAACATTTTACCTAAAAATCAACGTAATTCTAACAATAAAAAATATCTTTTCTCTCTTAAACCAAAATCTTTCATTCAGAAGATTTCTTTAAAATTTTGCTCTAGTCTAATCCCAAATAATAAAAACTTTGATAACTAACAAGTAGATGTGTTAACATATCTTTTATATCTCCTCGTTCTGGGGCATCATTATCCAAAAGTGTGTATGAATACTCCATTAAAAATTAAACAACTAATCGTATATTATCAAATAGCAACTGATACAATACACTTAAAAAACAAAAACGCATAACTCAAAAGGCAATAAGTTAATTTATAGTCTGAATTTCGCAGCTCGTAATATCGGGTATTTATCTCCATTGCACAGTCCCCTGAAGTCGTCTAAAGTAAGGTCATCCACGGCAATACCACCCAAACCTTTAGCCCTCACATATCCCGCCTTGTTACCGGCAGTGTCGGGATCTTCATAGCCAACCCACACTCCTCCTTCTTCATTTTCATCGGGCAGTCTGAACGCGTAGGTGCCTAAAAAGAAAGAGGGGTCACTTACTCGTAAAAATTCAAGTCGCAAATGAGTGAGCAGAGCCTTTATACTGCAAAGCAATGACTTGTTAACAGATATTCTTTTTAGTTAGCTTTGCTTGTAGGAACTTTAGACATGTCGTTAGATAAGGGTTAAAATGTGGGGGGTTGGCCCCCTGCCGGTTTCCTCCAAATTTTTGTTTAAAAAATATGCGCATTTTAACGGCTTCCACTTCAAATAATAATAGCCCAAATTTGGTGAAATTATATAAACCGGTCTGAGATATTTTTGAAAAACGGTTTCTCTTCCCCCACGTTTAAGAATGGATATCTTAGTAGGCGGGGGTTATTCCACACAAATACTCTAAAATAGTGTTAGTTTTTAGATTCAGAGAGATTGCCCACATAATGCGGGACACCTTGTATATTGTGTGATTAAAGTGGTTGAAGAAATACGATAATTTTTGTGTTTATAATAACATTGTTTGTTTGTGGCTAAACCCGTAGTAAAAATATCGTGATAGCATGATGATACATATGAACGAACTATATGTACAACATGTAATAAAAAAGTGAAACAGAAGAAGTTTCCTTACGTAGATGTTAAAGGGTTCTTTCAGTTTAGAAAGCAACACACTGTTGATTAACACAGACATTTAATCGACATAAACACAGTAACATACCGGTATAGTATTTCTTTGCGTTTTCATCGCAGACACATACGTGTTGTTCACCAAAAGCACCCTTTACATCTAAAGATAACATACCGTATCGGTTCGTAACTTCGTCGAAGCTACTCTTGTCAAAAATGTCGGCTGCAAGAAAAAAGCTCCTCAACACCATTCTACATTTAATTGGAAATTTTTGAAAGATGAACTGCCAGACTAATTGATATGTTATGTTGGTTGTGTTGACTTTCTGTTTTTAAATGACAAAAAATTAGTCTGGGTAGAAATAAAGAAGAAAATACCTACTCAAAATGACATATTAAATTAGAATTCCCTATTTGAGTGTTTTACAAGTGAGCTGTAGTCGTCGTACATTTCACATAAAGGTACAAAAACGTTGGTAATTTTTAAAGTCTACACCACTACGATCTTTTAAAATAAAAAAAAATTAAAAATGACTTCACCATAGCTACAAACTGTATAATTGAGTACTAAATGCACACCTGTAAGAAGTTTTCTATAATTAATCTTTAATAAATTTACTTTAAGTTATATCTTCTTTATTTTTTAAATAAAAAAAGGGTGTACCAAGTGCTTCCGTTGTGTCGCGTAACGCCCTCTAGTGATGAGTAGTGTGAACGATGTTGAAGTGGAAAATGACTCGGCTTTTGGCACATAGATGCTAGACGCTCTGTTCGTGGATTTACCAAACCCAACCCACAAGAAACGGTTATTCAATATTTTCAGTCCCTTTCCTCAAAAGGTTTTGTTTTTGTGATGCCCCAAAAAAGTAATGCATTTGTAAATTAAATTTGAAACATCTCATAACGAGTTCTTCAAATTTTCATTTAGTCTGACAGTTCGAAAACTCATCTCTTCTTACCATATCTCCTCGAGGGGTCTCCCACTTTCCTTAGGTGGCTTCCGGAGCCCGTCTTCAGGTTGTTAGGGTTAGCAGTCTTTGCGCAGACCTCCGGGTAGCTCAGCAAACCAGCGTCTCTCGTGTAAGGACCTGCATCTGCCGGACCGTCGACTTCGAAAGGTGGCACCCCACTGATGGAAGAGTCTTCGGTCATTTTCCACGCCCTACCGAAGGTTGGGATGCCCAGGATGAGTTTGTTGTTAGGAGCGCCATTGTCGAGCCTGTAAATGCAAAAAGAAAGGTTTCCTAGTTGGTATTTAGCAATGGTAACTTGTAACCCTCGATTTATAGCACTTGACCTTACTGAACACAGAGTGTTGTTAAATAATAGTTCAAAAATGTAACACGTAACACACCAGTTTCAATTGGGTTCAGTTTAGCTTTGATTTTTGAAGTTATTTGACTACCAATCATCGTAAACGAGACACCACTGACATTGTAATTTTTTCTCTATTTTTCAAGACAATAAACAAAAATTATGCAAGTTCCTAATTGGTGTAACACATAACACATCAGGCTCAAAGAAAGCTAATGCAAACAATCTCCTAAAGTTAGTCTAATTGTTGGTTCATCTGTAGCACTACTGGTTTGCTCTATGACTAGCTTTACTAACCAATATCTGACCAAGGCGTCTCCGTTTTCATCTGGTTTCCTGTCGATGAGAGGGTAAAGAGGAGCAGGGTAGTCAGCCTCTTTCGGGTTACGTTTAGGGTTGTAGTAATCAAACGCCAGTAGATTGATGAAGTCCAGATGGGGACTCAAATTCCTTGGGTCATAGTACACTGAAAAAAATTAAATTATGCAAGCCCTTGGTTGATTCAAAACTGAAAATGAAGAAAAAAGTTCCCTATGGTGGAAACCAACATTTGATGAAGAAAAAGGCCTGTTCTTTTCTTGTTAAAAAAAACTTACCAGTGCTGTTAACATTGGGTAATACAGTTAATGACACCAAGAGTCCATCGTGTCTAAATACATTCTTCAGTTCCCTAACCAAGGCAGTAAATTGCTCTCTGTGCTCTTCAGGTTTATCATCGAGAATCTTATCACCCACGAAAGCTTTTTTGATTCCGTGCCAGAAAGATCCAAGTTTGCTTCGAATTTTCTTCGGCCTTGTTTCTGGGAATTCCCAAGCCAAGTCGAGCCCATCAAATCCAAAGGTCTTAACTAAAGTGTGTGCAGAATTGACGAAGGAAAGACGGTGCTCTAGAGATTCAATCTGTGAAAGTACAACATATTAATACCTATTTTTAGTTTCATAACCGTTTGTCCCTCACCAGCGTCCTGTATTTCAAGTTCTTGTCGTCCCCATCTCCTTGCAAGTCTTCGTTGCCCCCGACAGATAACAGCACTCTCAGTCCAGGGAACCTTCTCTTCAGATTCGTGATGGTCCTATAGTTATCTCTCGTAACGTCGAAGTGCTCGTTCAACGGTACCAGTTTGAAGGTCTGGTCGTTGATACCGGCGTATCCGTAGATCAGGTGGGTACAATACTGCAAGGCGGGTTCTAGGAAGGATACATCAAATTTGCCTTGACCTGGAAAGAGAAGACGATAAATTGCTGTGCAGGATGCGACACTGTTGGTCTGGATCTGTGTCGAGGTTGAGATTAGTTGTATCTTTGGTGACTGATAAATAATACTAATGAACTTGCACTTAAAATCGTTTTCAATAAGATTTTTATGTTTTTTGTCACAGAACGTTTGTGATGAGAACAAGGAACTTCTTTTTATGAAAAATTTTTACAAATAAAGATTTAAATGATGTATGAAAAACCCTTACCACAATAATTTAGAACAACTAAATTCCTATTTCGGCAACTAGGCTGCTATCTTAAATGGAAATAAAGTAAGCTACATCTTGAAATATTTGGATACGAAATTTAAAAATTCGTGAAAAGCAAGTACCTATTTCAGGTGTTCTTTTGGCAAAGAGGATGATGTAAAAACATATCCTGCAGTTTCAAACTTGCAGCTAAAATAAATAAAAACTGTAAGTTTAAATAAATGCAAGATTAACAGTTGCAATTAAATAATTGTGTTAAGGGTAAAAAATTACAAGTACAGAAGTTGCAGCAAACACGTTGTTTGTTTTAGCCATTGCTTAATGATTATACAAAGCTTTACCTAAACACATATCTAAATCTAAACGTTGCCCTATTCAACAAATTAACCCGCTTTGTAAAAAGTCGCCCAAATATCAAATCCTTTCTGAGAATTTTTATATCAAGAAATAAACGTAAAGTTTGGTACTAATGGCAAAAGTTCTTTAGCTGCAAGCAAGAACTGCAAGTTTTATACTTGCAATTTTATTAAATCTTATAATGCTAGCTTCTCAATGCATTCGTAGTTTGTTGTAAATCACGAACAATTTTAAAATTGGAGATAAAAGCATTTATAATAAGATTGCGTGCTAAGAACGAAGTGGGCAAGTAGATGAGATTAAAATTATTGATTTGACATCTGAATATATAGACATAATTCTGCCAGCAAACGGAATTTAAGTAATTTTGTATAAAAAAAGTAATTTCTTACTACATTGTATTAGCGCCCGTGTGTCCGTATACTCCGGGGAAGCCCCGCTCTGACGCAATGGTGGGGTAGACGGAGCTTCCCGGCAGACGGGGAATGTATTGCCAACGACTTCCGATGCTCTCTGTACAAGTGCATTGTTTGTTTTTGTGACTTTTAATAAATATCCATGTTCAAGATAGTTGGTGTTCTTATTAAACGTTCAAGAGATTTGGTGTTGCTATTAATTATTCATAATATAATCTAGCACATTCCCATTATACATATTAAAATATTAAATTGTAATCACCACTGATTATCATATAAGATATTAAAATTAAATTAAAGAAAACAAAACAATGGATATAAATTGCAACATATCTAAATCTTTCCAATACTAAGGAATTCACGGGACATTAGTAGATAGTAGATGCTAAAGCAATATAACTGCCTTGAAACGTCATGGAAGATAGCGGTCATCCAATGTCGTTGATGGATATTATAGATGATTCTTTAAATAATTACGTAGATAGGTGCTGCTCGTAAAATTCTGATGAATCCTGGAAAAACAGCGCAAAAGACACTACTCTGTTTAGCAGAAGTAACGAATATCACTAATACAGCACAGTGTATTGCATCGAGGGCCGCAGAAAGTATTAACAATTCAGTCAACTCGTTATGTTTCAAAACTGTACTAATTGTACCTTTAATATTATTTGCAAGTAATTAATTTATTGTTAAATTTATATTTGAACATTAATGAATTATTGTTTTTTTATCTTTGCAGCTGAAAAATATTTTTTTACTTAGGATGAAAAAGACCTTCCCGATTTTCATACCTAAAAATAATATCTTATAATGCAATCGAATAAAATATAATATTTTTCTCGCGAATTTGTAGGCATCTTTCAAATGCTTAAAATCCTATGAAAACGATCTATTTCTATCAGATCTAATTAGAATTCAACTCCTATATAACAGTTTTCAAAATAAAGCCCTTCTTATTCATTTATGACGCAAAAAGTGTTATAGTCGCTGGAGATACATCGAAAAATGTATTTAGTTTTTATACTTTGATGGCCTCTTTTATGTCATATTGCATATTAAAGTGCTATTTTCTAATTGCGTACATCTTTACTCACCTGGTTTATCTGTTAGAGGAACTCTCGTACAAGCAGATGAACAGTTTGCAGAATTTTCTGCAAGTTTATTTTTTAATTAGTTACCGTTAAATATTATAGATTCAACAGAATTTGTTTGCTTATCCATGACGTTGTATTTTATGTTGTGTAGTGTCGTAAAATATCATTAGATGGAGTATAAAAATTCTCATTTGCCTCGGTTTACAGGCAATCAAATTCGCATTCATTTCTACGTTAGTGACCTTCATCAAGGTTGAAATACTACAATATGCCCCACACCTGGAAATATGACCACACGAATATAATATTGAACCCGTTACTTCATTGAGAACTGGTCCAAGTGGCATACGTCTGTTTTTGACAATGTCAAGTAAAAAAAAGAAATGAGTCCAAAAAGGCAAGTAACAGTCCTATTATGCGTTATGGTATGCTTCGAAAAAATCAGACCATTTCCCTTTTGAAACTGGTCATAGAGGAAAAAATTAAAAACAAAATAAATAGGTTTAGATTCCTAGAGGTGAACATTATGTAATATTCCACCGCAAATATCATCCCATTTCGTGAAATTCACGATTATGCCGCTGAGCAGAAAACAAACAAAACTAATCAGCAAAAAAAAATTAGTGCGCTGACGTTAGACGTTTAACCTTTGGCTTGATAAGCACTTTCAGCCGAATTGCGGTCTTGACATGGATGACAAAGCTTCATGATAGAAAAATGCCACTAATAAGCAAATTGCAATTACCACACCGCGGTTGACTTAAAAAGTGTTCGAGAAACTTGCACATGAATCATCGAGGCTGCAATTACGTAAAGAGCAAATGATTTTTTTTATTGAACGAGACAATGTTAACGACAGGTACATTTTCCTGGATTGTGCAAGGTGTTAAAACGACCATGCTCTTTAAAATTCGCTGTACGACATGATTCAAGATTAGTTTTTTAGTATGTTTCCAATGATTGCTCTACATTTTTGTTAGATGTTAACGTCTCGCTTTTGTGACATTGTTCGTGTTCGTCTGATTTTCTTTTTGGTTCATGGTCGTATATGAGGACGAATGCAATGATCTCATTCAAGGAGATCCGCTTTTTGGGGAGTGTTATAAATTTACTGTTCACCAATCTTGCATAGCCAAATGAAAATTTTACTACAACGTTTATTATTTCCATAAGAGGAATTCCTAAATTCACTTTCAGAATTGGTGCGACATAATTCTTCGACGTTCTAAATGACCAAGTGACCCTCATGTTGATATTCAAGGTTGCAAGAGTTGTGGTAACCGATTAATAAGAAAAAACAACAAGTTGGCGACAAAGCATTCGTGACTAGAGTACAAAGATCGTAAAGACGTAGTTGTAAGATAACAGGAAGTTGGAATTTGGAGTTAATAGAATCCAATTCTACGAAAGAGGCATATTCTAACTGCTTTAAAGGCACTTCATACTGTGATTTTTAACAAATACTTCTTGCTATATTTAGCTCTAAATTTTGGATAATAGTTGAACGAAAGAGCGCTTTGCATGAGAATCTGACGATATGCTATTTAAATATATCAATACCTAGATAACTTCAATATTACAAAAATATTCCAATTTACAATATCTTCTATACTTAACTAACAGTAGCAAATTTGAAAAAAAAATAGATTGATTTACAAAATTGGGTGCCCATATACAAGTCTTTAAACAAACACTTGTAGTTAAAAAAAAGCCTTTTCCATTTTCTTATGAATTTCGTTAAGTATCGACTGGTGATAACCTTTACTACCACGAGTTTTCTTTACAAATTTTAAATGTTATTGGTTCAAATTGTTACATTATTTTTTGTAACTTACCTTCCCTAAAATTGGCTTTGCTATCATAGTAACAAACCACCTTATTGTCAGCCTTTACGTGTATCACAGCCAGCAGCACCAATGCCGCAGATAATGCTAATTTGCCCATTTTACCACTCCCCTAGTTTTGGCACTCAAAATTTAACACACTGACCGTCGATTTGCGATCACGGCATACATAAGTGCAGAGCTTAGAAGTAGAAGGGGAAGAAATCTGCGAAATGACACGAGCATATAGTGTTTTACACTGTATACTTTATTTGTTATCGTTAATTAAAAATGCTGTTCACTCGTGTTTTTCAAATAAATTGTAGATTCTGGGAAACTTTTCGATTTGTTTACTTATATGGCTTTTCCAACTTGCAGTAAATATACCACGCTGGAGTCCTTCTAGGGATTTCGAAAATTGTTTACTTGTTTTCTTCTCGTTATGCTAAAGTACACAATCTAACAAAATGCATACTAACCGTGGAAAATATACTAACTACAACTATATAAGGTTTGTATAGACGTGTTATATCATACAATCCTCAATAATTTAAAACACCAAAAAGCAAAACAGAAAGTGTATCACAGGTCAGACCAGGTCATCGTGTTATTAAACCAGTGCAGTAAGCAGCAAACAGAGATTACATGTTTGTATTAAATACGATCAATGAACAAGCTTCTAGAAATTTTTGCTGCAAAAGTTTTCGAATTTTAATTGATAAATAAGTAAATGACTAGCTCAAGTAACAGCATTACAACACTCAGCATATATCTGAAGCACTGGCCTTTGTTTTTTCCTCCCAATAAATACGGTGCCATGATGTGTACTAAAAATTAAAACGATTGATTCGTTCAACAAGCATAGCAAGCAGTATATATATTAATGTTAGTTATTAAATTCGATTGTTACCTTGTTCATGCGATTCAGTTTCTTTAGTCGTAATTTGTTATAAATCGATTGGTTTTAAGATGATAAGATCGCATATACTATCGCAGGCTTATTTTTGACTTAATATACTCCCACCCTCGCAAATCATAACAAGAATTTATATAAAGTATCTCTGTCTTAGTCAGATTACATTTACATGTAGGTATTAAAGGTTGTTGATATTTATACACAGTTTTAAATAAAGAAGTAGAACCCAATAAACTGAATAACAATAAAATCAACCAACGAACACATGTCTGACAAAAGCCAAATGCATTATTGTCAGCATGGCAGCTACTTTACTGATAATTTTGACTTTTATATTGTCATGTGAGACCCAAAAAGAACGTATTTTGAATGCAACCGAAGTGTCGACGTATGAAACGTTACCCTACATGGTCAGCCTCTATAGGCAGGACTACACCACCTCAATTGGCTATTTCGAGTACATATGTGGAGCAACCCATATTACTCCTATGTGGATCCTAAGCGCCGCCCATTGCTTCAGGATGTTTAAAGTATTGGGGACCAACAGCAGGATGAAGCCTCTTGCAGGTAAAGCGTTGATCATGTTAAATTGTATTACGTGGTATAAGGTTTCTTTAAAATATTTCTAAGAATGCATAATGTGAAAACGACCCATATGAAGGTATTTAAAACAATATTTGATAATATATTTAGCAAGAAAAATCCGTCAGAGGTGTTTTTTTGTTCAGAATTTTCTTTTACAATGTAAAAGTCTTAGAGTTTTCCAATCTAAGAATGATTACTGTTAAACTTTTTCGACTACCGTTTATCACTTTATATGATTTTACATTCCTCATTCCTGTTATAGTTAGTAAGTTCAACATTCGGTTACCGAAAAAGAATCTATTCTAGCTATTAAAATAATTGCAATAATCATTCAAGTTAAAGGTACGATGGTTGTACGAGGCGCTGGAATATTAACAAGTACTCCCCAGGCCCAAGTAAGAGAGTTTCTCATCTTCATAATTCACGAAAAATATAACATCGTGCAGAACGACATCGCTGTAGCTAGAATAAAGAAATCGTTTTCCCGAAAACCATCAGTTCCGATTTTTTTAGCCAACGGCAAAGCTCTTGAAAATAAGGAAATTAATGTGTATTATGAAAGCTGTTTACAAGTTGGTAAGGATTTTTTAAAGGCAAACCAGCAGGATATTTCAGGTTCCGTTCGACGTATTCTTCTGAAATTGTCCGTGGGCCTATGGGTAATTAAAATTAATTTTCTGGATTTTTTTCAACTCTGTGTCAGCTCTCGTTTCCGAGATATGAGCGCAAATTGCATTTTTTAAACGGGTAGGGGGGTCAAAAGGCATATTTTTTCCTCATTTCAAAAATCTATGACGCTTCTGAGTTGAGAAAAGTTTAAATACAATAACTGAGCCTGACAAAGAACGAAAAGAATGAAAACAATTTTCTTTATCGTTAAAGTGGACAAAAAAGCCAGGTGATAATTTTCGTCTAGTTTGAACAATTTATTGCGAATCGGGTACCCAAAAAGTAAAAAAGAAAAACATGATTCCGTGAAAAATGTTGCTTAAAATGTGCCCCATTTACTTCTTGGCAGTAATGCAGCCTTGGGTAAAAGTGTCCCCTTCCCATTAAAAAAAATGCATCTTGCGCTCATATTTCGGAAACGAGAGCTGACAAGGATTTGAATTACCCAACGCAAAATTTCACAAAAATCGGTCGAACAGAACCTGAAATATCCTACCGGTTCCATACTTTGTAACGACTCTGTATAATGTATCAATAAACCTTTCTTGTCAGTTAAAGCAACTCCAAAATGCACTAAAAATTAACGTAGGAAATATTTAATTGCAGGCAGAGGTATAACGAACCCAGTATACTACTATTACGACTACACCGTTGGCAAATTCCTCACTCAAATTGGTGGCACCGCGAGCCACTACTATAGAATCCAGAACATCACGGTGATATCAAAAAGAAAATGTTATCAGGATTACGAAAACGTAATAATGAATTTTCCGGGAGTCACCCAGCTATTGCCCAAGAGAGTCATAGAAAACTTAATTTGTACGAAATACTATCCAGGAAACAAGGGAATATGTTTCGGAGACTCCGGAGGACCCTTGCTATGTGGCAATATCCAGTATGGTGTGGCTGCGGCAGGAATTACTTGCGGGGTATAGACTCTTGTAAATACACGAAATATTGCCATTCTTTGGATATATGTGTATATTCTTATGAAAATCATTAATGCATTCCACAGTACTGTTAATTTCATGCGACTATGGTCGACTTTTATAAAAGCGTTGAAAGAAAAAACGATAAGAGATCTTGTATTTGCGCTTTATCCATAATAGATACATACATGTTTGTATTTATTCTGGATAGAGTATTGAAGAAAACCGCAGAAAACTCCAATCAGATCTCTATTGTCTTGAGGCAGTTTTTAACACCTTCATCAACACGATGGATAGACGCAAAACCACCATGCTGTACGGGGGCATCTGTCGACCATATGTCTAATTGTTTGGAGGGGATCTCCACATTCACAAGAAGGGTTGATAGATGAATCCCATTTATTAAGAAAAAACTTGCATTTCCCATGACCAGAGTGACCCAAGACTTTCTCGGGAGGTCAGTTCCTGCTACCTCTTCCGTAGGATCGTCTYTAAGCTGCTGATTGAATATATCATGTTTCTTAAGTTGCCAAACAGAACACCATCCATCTTCAATGGTATAAGGAGCACGAAGGAAATCTTCTGTCCACAGAGGTTTTCTAGAAGTTAGCCGAGTTGTAGGTAGCTCTTGCAGATCTCGGGGAATCAGAAACTCATTAGGAGCTGATTGATATTTTTGCCAAGCTTTATATGTAGCAAACTGTCTGCGAATCTCCGGAGGAGCAATGTTTGAAAGAATCGGAAGCCAAGGTAATGGAGTTGACTTAATTGTTCCAGTTAACTGAGTGTCAATTTTTCCTGTGTGATGACTGTTTTTCCAAACAGGACAGCAGTGCTATAAAGCAAGGCAGTTGCAGAAGTACGGAATACATTTGCATTTGCACCCCAACTTGTACCAGCAAGCTTAAGCAGGGTGTTATTTCTAGTCTGTAATTTTTTTAATGACGTTTTCTAGATGTTTCTTGTACGTTAGAGACGTATCTAGGGTCACTCCAAGGTATTTTGGCGAGAAGTTATGTTTAAGAATTATGTTATTTGACATAAGTTGGAAGCTGTTTCCTCTTTTGGTGATTGTTGAGATGAAAGCAAGTTACTTTTGTCTTCAATGGATTAGGGCACAAGCGCGAGGTTTTAAAATAGCAATTCATAATCTCGATGTCACTTGAAAGGTTTTGTTCAAGTACAGAAAAGTCTTTAATTTGCAAAGCCAATGCCATGTCGTCTGCATACACAAATTTTCTCGATTGACTTACTGGAAGGTCACTTATGTAAAGGTTGAATTTTGTTAAAAAACAAGATTAATACAGTCGAAGAGGACAGAATTAATACCTATATGTTCGAGAGAAACAAACTTTTGTGTTACCACTTACACTTTAACTGAAATTACTATGATGTGATTCATCCTTGAAAGTGGAGCTGGGTTAGTTAAATTTTCAAAATGAAGAGAGCTTCAATGAGAACTTCACGGGAATTTCTATGAAAATTTAACAATTTCCGTTTGATAACTGAAATTCGTTTACTTTGACATATGTTCTTTGTATATTACGTATTAATGAAATCTTATATTTTTGCAGGTAAGCAGGGTGGGCTTATTGATGTGGACTCCCGTTTACTTGTATCAGGACTGGGTGAAGAAATATGCTCCGGGAGTTCAATTTACTTCACTCCGTGAATACAACAACAGAAACTGTGGTGATGCCACTCATGATTTTATGACAACTGCTTGTTTTATAATATTGAGTAGTTTGTTTCTAATGTAATAATAATTTTCTCAATTATTCTACTACTTTTATTTCATAATGTTATTATTTTAAACTGAAACTGTTCCATTACGAATTTTAAAACCACTTTTCGGTATTCTGACAGGCGAGTATGAATCCCTCTGTTTATCCCGATTTTAAGAAAAAAATGTATGTAGCTTAGATAGTTTTCTATGATAGTTTTCTGGACATTGAAATCTACTAGGATGCGTAATTCGTGTGCTGCTTTTATGGCTTGTTTAAAAAAAATACATTCGTGTGCTTTGACGTTCCTTACCATGTCAAATATACATTTTGGGATTCTTTTAAATTTTATTTGTTGTGCATTTTGTCTTGTTGGACTCCCGGTAAGTGTATGATTCGTCGTTTCCCAGATATTTCGTATTTTGTGTTTGATGAATTTAAGTAAAAAGGAGTTTTTAATACGATTTAAAGAATTCATTATTAAAAGCAACCAAGGGAAGAAAATTACTTTCTGTGAATTTGCAACAACATGCTACGAAATATATGAAGGTGGCATATGTACGTAAAAACAAAGAAGTACCTAAAGATAAAATCTCTAAAAAGGGAAAGAGGAAAAGCTTGACGTGGATGATATCGTGATAAGCGATTTAGAATCTTAATTATTATCAAAATTCCAGCACCTAAACGCACATTTAAAAGAAACAAACCAGCTTTTAAAGGCACGCAAAATTCGTCCATCGGCAGGAATTTTTCAGTTTTCCCCATTACTACCATTTGGCAGTCGGTGTCAAAATTATGTAATGAAAATGACTGCGGGTGAGGGTGGCTCGAAGAAGAGTGAGTTGCCCTTCTTCCCCAAATACGATTCGGAGTGTCTGTGTGATGAGAAATTGCGCGTTGTCTGGTTTGAATCTGAATTTTGTCAGTCGAGGTATCACTACGTCGACAGTCCAAACGGTAGCAATGCCTGCACCCTTATCGCAATCCTGGTGGCTACCAAATGCTTTTACCAGAGGATTCAAGTAAGTTGGGTGTGAATGCGTTGAACATCATAGCTAAATGTCTTGTATAGTTCATGCTCGACGGCTTCTTTCAAACACTCCGCGGATTCGTACGAGAATAAAACCACCAAAGCCTTTGTTATTTCGTCAGATCATTTAGGCTTGACAGCCACATTCGTTTAATGTTATACATTTAGTTTAATAAATTAACGCACCACTAAGAATTGAGTACAGCTTTAAAATGGATTTTCTCTTGAACGGCTAATAAGATTTTGATAACATCATGCCATGAAATTTTAGAAGCCGTTTCTATAAAAGCCAGCAAAGAGTGGTGGAAAACTCAAAGTGAAACATACATATCTTAATACAATGTGAATTTGGTTTTCCCCTTGTGAATAATTTTG
Source organism: Rhyzopertha dominica (assembly GCA_025024175.1). Taxonomy (NCBI): domain Eukaryota; kingdom Metazoa; phylum Arthropoda; class Insecta; order Coleoptera; family Bostrichidae; genus Rhyzopertha; species Rhyzopertha dominica. Next base: position 13,618,748 of record QCXZ01000042.1, on the reverse strand, counting down.
TTTTAACTTCTTTTGTTCATTGTATACCTACTCCAAAAACTGGACATTTTGATATTTTAAAGTGAAACAACATTTTTTGGTATTGCCAATAGATGGGTGAAGAAATGAACTAATCCAAAATGTTCTTAACAAAATCCGTGATACCTCAGTTTCGAATTTACGATAACAATATATTGTGCAAAATACAAACGACTTTTTTTCCACTTTCCCGCAATTTATGTGTTTTTTTGAGTTAGTTCCTTTTAATACTCATATTTCATGTTTCATATTTTAGTAGTTTCATATCACTATGATTCTATTTTTTTACAGATTCCCACACCAAAACTCTTCAATAGTAATCTCATATACGTACTTGGGTATGCTATGCTCGAAGGTAACGAAATTCACGAGTCACTAAAGGCCAAAGGAACGCTGACAGACATTAACTTAACTGTCCCGGAAGCTATCAAATATTCGGGTAAAAAAGTCGCTGGACTTACAGAATGGGTAAGTTTTCAATAGATAGATTCTCAAAGAAAAAATGCAATTCAAACTAGTAAATAAGTTGCTGTTACTGTGAAGTATAAGGTGGCCATAAGTTCCATTTGGAGAACAAATATAATACTAATAAAAATGCCTAGGGTAATTCTCAGGAAACCCCGAAATTTGGTCCTAGTAGATTCATAAAAAATATTGAAATAAGTTAGTAATTATATTTTTGTAACTTGTGTTATTAAATTTTACTGATATAATGATCCCAAAAAAAATATGTTATGACGGTAGCTAAAAACTTATGAGTGGGGGAATAGCACCTTTGATGAGTTTAATGGTATAATACTGAACGTGGTGTATATAATCTGTTAAGTTAACGTATTCTTTGTAATAGTCGTTCGGTAAAAAAGAAACCACGGTAAGAAATACGTGTAAAAAATATTTTAAAAATTTGTTATTTACTTTCTATTATAAATTAATTAAAAAAACCTATTGTAGGTATATACAATATGTTTAATCGATTAGCAAAATATACAATTAGCTTTATTTGGGAAATAGTTAATTTAAACATGAAGAAATATTTCAATTTCGAGCTTCAGATATAGTGAAGCAATGATTTTCGGAACGTAATTTTGTCAGATTTTCGTTAAAACTTAAAAGACGTCATCGAGGTTTGCTGAGAATACCCATAAGATAAAAACTCAGTATCTATCTTGCACTCCATCTAAGGCCACTTCACATTGTACTTTATATAAATTACCTTATAATTTACAAGTCGTACATAAAGCTGAAAATATTTTGGAATGCCCAATACCTACCAACGTTTCATGAACTGAATTTAATTTAAAAAAAAATAGGAAAATTTTAGCTCCAAAACTACTAATATTTCATGTTACACATATATGCTAAGTGGGTTGTTTTCCAGAATGACTGGCTACTTATCCTTTTTGCATGTTCATATATAAACTAAACTTGTAGAAAATGACAAAAATTCGCTTATTTGTTCTATATATTGTGATTGGAAAATTCTAAAAACTTACAAGCACACTAGGAAACAACTTGTATAAGAACTCATGTTTCTTCTCACGTTTTTATCCAAGAAATCACCCTTTTGAGTTTTACATTTTAAAAATGTATAAAATGGTCCATGGAACAAGCAATAAATCTGTTAAAAATCATAGTACATCAAACACTTCCATTAGCTTCAGTCAATTAGGTTCTGGCAGTTGCATATCCTTCTGATAGGTCTACAAAGCTAATCCTGTTTTCCAAATTCTTCAAGCAACCCAAATTTTACAGTTTTTGAACGAATCTATCAGTTGCAATATTCCCATATTACTAGATATTCAAATAGCTGCCTTATCTTGATATTTTTATTAAATTAGTTGTATGTAAACTCCATAAACATATATATTATACAGTTGAAAGAAACGCGCATATATATGATCTAACTGAAAATATAGATATAGGCATTACTGTTAAGAAAAGTAATTTCATTTGCCGGTACTTTTAATTATATAAAACATGCTTTAGTAAGTTTGCTGTATATAAAATTTTTCTCGTGTATTTATAGAAACCTACAACATATATAGAGGTTTTCTTACGCTCTATATTGCATTCTTTTAATTATATTATATAAAAGTTAACTAAAATATATAATGGTTTAGATAACGGGCAACATAAACATTTCTGTGCATTTATATAAAAGTTTGTAGCGCGCAATACATAGAAAAAACGGCTTTACATCAATGCCACTTGATGGCAACAATGTCTGGTTGCAAAAGTAGTTAGAAAACTACAAGGTAGTCCACAATGGTGCTACTGCTCGTCTAATCTACTGGGTTTCGAACGCAGTCCCATTTAGGTATATACACTTAATAAAACTATAGCTCAATTTTATAAAACTTCTTGTTTTTGCTGACTTCTCAGATTGACGAAGCTGAAACACCATTATCTACCACTTTGTAATCAGTTTCATATGAGTTACCTTTATACTCACCTGATGTCGCCACATCAGATAACGTCTTTTTGAATGTCTTGGGGCGCCATCTCTTGATGATAAGATAAAGCCATTTTCTCTATACATATATTATTACCTGCTAAAAACTTTTATATATATGCACAGTAATGTTTATATTGTCCGCTATTAAAACCAATATATATTTTAGTTATCTTTTATATGAGTAAAAGAATGCAAAACAACGTAACAAAACCTTTATATATTTAGTAATTTTCTATAAATACATCAGAAAACTTTTATACAGGGCAAACTTAATTATGTCCTAAACCTTCTTCTACGAATAAACAATTAGTTACAAATAAGGTTTGACAATTGCTTCCAGAAAAGTATGTTATACCTGCAATCACTCAAAACCTCCCTTTTCGAGAACATTCGTAACAACTGGATAGAGTGGATTCACAGCAACATGAAAAAGAACCATCCAGATCTGTATGTGATCTTGATTGCCGATTCGAGAAGTGTTCTGTTTATCATACAAGAGGAAACAGACACGGTAATGATAAAGCAGGCAAATCGACAATGAATAGCAACGTCCAAAATCTTTGTTTATGAGTTTTATTTGATTGCTTGTTGATTTTTCAGATAACTCTTATAGATTCCCATCAACACTCGTGTACGAAAGGAGCATTGATAGCAACTGTCCAACGTCAGAGAATGAAGCTGCTTTGTGACTGGTTCTGCGAGATCATTGCAAAATACTACCGTTCCAATGCCCAAATCTACGAACTGTCGTTTTTATACTTCAAGAAGCTGCCTAAGAAGAAATAAGTATATGTAGTCAATAAAATGTGTTGTAACTAAACCTGTTTTGATAATTATTTCAACTGTGGCTTTAAAAAACTTACTATGAATTGCTGGTGCAGTATTTTACATCATAAATTTTGTACATAGTTTATTTCAGTTGTACAACCTTTTTATAAACTGATAGAATCTTCATATGAAAGCAACGCAAAAATTTTCTGGCAGACCCAACACGTTCTTATATACATAGAGCTGGTTTTTCTTCTTTTTTATAAGCTAAAATCAACTCAACATCAAATATGGAGGAGAACAGTTGCAGAGCAGAATATACAGCCTGGTAGCTCTGGTGTGAAAACAAGAAAAAATCCCCAACGAGTGGAAGAAATCTGTAATAGTCCCTATCCATGAAAAGGGTGACAGGATGGAATGTGTTAATTAGAGGGATAGCTTGCTGTACACTGCATTACTTACCTACTCCTGGTTATTCTGAGGTTCTTCAAACCTAAATTTTAGCACCTACATTAGGAATAGGAAAAATAAAAAAGTAAAAAAACCTTTTTTGTTCAGTAACTGCTCAATAAAGCTTTATTCACTGTAATCTGAGTATAAATTAATATACATAATACTTATGCTCATATATATTATAAAGCAATTAAAATAACACATATTTGACGTTTTGGAAAATAAAACACGTCCATCACAAATCTACCAAACGCGGTTTTCCGTTTGGGGAGCCCGCATTACACCAACGCCCCCACCCAGCCTCCTGTAGTTCATTGCGCCGCACAGCCTCCACTGATTCTGTTCAGTGTCGTAGACTTCGATTGTTTTCAAGTACGCCGTGCCGTCAAATCCGCCCACGGCATACAACTGGCCGTTAACGACAGCCAAACCGACCTGGGCCAAAGTAAAAATGAAAGAACACTTTAATTTTTATTCATAGCTCTTATTTAGCAATCATTAATGTCCAAACATTAAATAATTAATTATTAAGAGGTATCAATACAAAAGCTGTAATTTATTTGGAAGTAGCAAGTGTTTTATTATCAGTAAATTTAATTCGAACTTACCCCGCTGCGCCTGGACGTCATGGCGACAATCGGACTCCACGTGTTCGTGTTTGGGTTGTACCGTTCGGCACTGGAGAGCTCCATGCAGTCGTCCCTGCCTCCGACGGCATAAATCAAGTTATTAAACACTGCACAGCCGAGGTGTTTCCTTCTGGTCGACATCGGACTGACGGGAGACCACTTGTTGTGTKTCGGKTCGTAACGTTCCACGGTATTCAAGGGGGACTGGCCGTCGGAGCCCCCTATGGCATACAAGTAACCTCCCAACACAGCCACGGCGACGCCTAGGCGTCTGGTCGTCATCGGAGCCACTTTGCTCCATTTGTTTTCTTTTGGATCGTACCTGATGAAAGAATTTAGGCAATAAAACGTGATTTGGTGTTGAAACTGGAGGATCTGGTACCTTTCTACATGGTTTAGGCATTGCACACCATCCTGGCCCCCAACTGCGTAGAGGAGGTTGTCTAAGACTGCGACTCCGACGCTCGTACGGCACGACGTTGTTGGTGCTACGTCACAGGACCATTGGTCCATTTGGGGGTCGTATCTAACAATGACAGAAATCATAAATTACTCTTACATGAATGAAAAGAAGTTGTTTTATTCGTTTTTAAAATATTGCAATAATAAAGCAACACAGTGATACAATTTTAAGATTAAATAAAAAATGAAAAGTGTGGCGGTGACCATAGATTTGTTTCTACATTTTTATGTTTTCTAAACTTTTGATGACTGAATGAAATACAGCTATACTACTGAACTATGTAATTTGTGTCAACATTCCTACCTTTCTATGCTATTCAAGTAACTCTGACCATCGTGCCCGCCGACAGCATACAGCAAATCATTCAAAACCGCCACACCAACCCCGCACCTCCTTTTGCTCATAGGAGCAACCATCTTCCATTCCATTGTCTGTGGATCAAACTTCTCAACTGAAGCTATGGCATCACCACTGCACCAACCACCAACAGCAAACAGAACTTCACCTGAAACAAAACTCATTACGATCACAAAAATTCACCAAGAACAGTCAAAATATAAAAAAAATCATTTGATCACAACAGACTTTAATGTGTATATTAAAAAAATTGACGCAGAAGTGGTGAGTAAATACAAGGAACATTTATAAACAATGCATATACATGGTGTCCAGTAATGAATGGGTCATAAATTAACAGTAACATCCTTGGGGTAAAATAAACCGAAATAAACTAGGTTACCCGATAAAACCCAACCCAAGTAACAATTTAAATTTTATTATTTTCTACAGGTCAACATTAAAGCTTTTTTCAATGTCTCGCTTAAAACTAATCTTCCTTGAATACGTCTTTAAAACCTGAAAAAACTGTCTGAAGCAGAATGAGGACAAGCTTATTAAAATTCTGAAGACCAAAATATGAAGATATGTTAAAATTTAATGGTGTTATTTAATTACATTTTTATAGTACTTCTTCAGACATTAATATAAATACATATAGGTACAGGTAACGTAATATTATCATATGAAACCACAAATCTATAACCGAAAAGCACAAAGATATTCCACCTCTGCAAAGCAGTATTGTAGCTAGTCACTGTTGTAACTTCTGTAATAATAACAAAAATAAATAAATACCTCTCCTGGTGGGTTTCCTGGGTCTAGTTCTTGGTCCCTGCATCAGGGGTCTCTCCTGTGGTAGAAGCAAGTAGTTTTTTGCTTCGTCCACCAGGTCTCTACAAGATTCATCGGATCGAACCAGAAGATCAGAACCAACGGTACCGACAAGGAATTTTGGTGTTAAAAGCGGCAATCGAACGTGTTGGAGCACCTGGGGAAGATGAACTCTCCTGTCTGAGACGTTGTACTTCACCCAAGACATGACCGCATTGAACACTTGCTCTTCAGATCGGACATTCAATTCGTCGCTCGATATTATATCGACCAGCTGGCTGACGGGTAAGAGGAGGAATTCTTCGCTTTCCATCACTTCCTAGATTATTATAAAAAATCCTGTAGAGTAAAAACTATAAAGGACGCCATCACTTACCTGAAAATTATGCTGCGTAAACTTGTCGGCTATCCTCAGCAGTTCCCTACAAGAGTGAGTGTCTGCGAACGCCCTAATTCCAAGGCAATTCGATGGATCCAATTGACGTTTCAAAAACTCACAACAAATATCCTGAATTTCAGTCAATTGCAGCAAACACGCTGCCGGCAGTAGCATTTGAACATTCGATTCTTCCACAACTATATGGGACGTGTAACAGAAGTCTATCAATAAATCCATGGCCAGCTCATCAATCTCTCTGCAATAGGATTTCGAAAACATGTATCAATACAGAATAATTATAATAATGGTTTATTTGGTCGGAAAATGAAATTTCTTTTAGGACACACTGTTAAATATATATACAAGGAGGGTCCGTAGCGAGCGAGTTTAATTCTGACAACAGCACCATGTTCTTGCTTTGACTTAGCAGCCGTTAACCAAGTGACGGAAAATCGACACTATAGAGCAAAGATCAGGCAGCCCAATAGGGTTGGTGCCCTTCTGAACTGCGATAACGTTAGCACATTTCCAAGAACCAACTCACCTTATCGTGATTTCAGTTTGCTTCGATTCGGCCAGTTCCCCGGTGAACATCGCCCTAAAATAAGGGCTGCACGCACTTAAAATGACGCGGTGCGCAAATATCTTCCTGCTACCGACGGCGAACACCACGTCACACAGCTCACGATGTCGTCTCAGCAGATTCAACTCGGTCAGGGTGTTCTTGGGATGTTTATCGGAAGTGTGAGAGAGCCGTGCGGGTGATGGGGGCCTGTCTCCTATGGCGAGTTCCCCCATTCTGCAGGAACCACGAACGTGGGAAACCAGCTGCAGACGTAGGGGCGGTGACGCCCAGCCCCACACGGAGTCTATCTGCAAACCCACATCACCCATGTGCTATAGTTATGCAAATGGAAATAGTTTACCTTTACTAGATTTTAGCTACAGGAGGGGAAACTTCTGTTACAGAGCTGAGCCAAGTGTCTCAAACTTTAACACATCGTTTTAATTGGTTAGGTAGGTGCTAAAACATTCACGAAGCGAGTATTGCGAAGGAATAATCAAATTCACAGCTATTATTATTGATAAACGCTAGTGAATACACTAATCACCAGCTGACATTTACGTGGGTAGATTTACAAATGACAGTTCCTAGGATTGACAAGTTAGACAACTGACACAACTGACACATATTATAATGACAGTTCTTAGTTAGAGATGTTGATATTGAGTAGGATTTGGGCTATTAAAATTGTAGTTTGTTTACATTATTTTATTGTGATACGGGTTTTTCATATATAGTTCATTAGAATTAAACCACACTTAGCTCATGTTTTATTTTTTGTGGTTAAAAGTTATTACGGCATCTTTTGCGTGCCAATAGAGAAGTTGGCACTCCTGGTTGTTAGGAAAACTTGACAGTTGACGTGTGAACTTAGTGACGTTGTCAACATCAACTTGTAGGCTCAAGAAGGAAATCGAAACTCTTCAAAAACATGGTAAATATGCGATTTTTGAATAAAATTATTACAATTAAAGACCGTAATGCACTTTTTCAGTCGTTCTCGGACAAAATTGCTTCCCTGATGGCTCGCCCAGGCCAAGATCCAGTGCCAAAAGATGATGTGCCCTGGTGGTTGAGATATGCTGGAAGAGGTGTCGGTACAGTGGGAGGCATCGGTAAATATGAACCTAAATGCGACTTTTTCACAGTTAATTCGATTGTGTTTATAGTTGCCATATTTCTTGGTGTATTCAATTGCACTAGCATTCTGTTGGGTGGTGTGATGTGCCTACTCGCTGGATTATGGCAGATCGTTGCAAGTTTTGTCGTTGTATGCTGTGAAGCTCCGTGTTGCTGTATGTTTGTTGATTATGTACAAAATCTAAGTGACTGGGTTGAAAAGCGACCTTACTGGAATCGTGCAGTCGCTTACGTTTGGTAAGTTCTAGCATATGTCAAGATAATTTTAAAAATGTGACTCAGTCATAGATAATAGGATTATAATAACTGTGTTTGTAATTTGTTTAGCTTAGCATTGCCGGCTATCATACTTTGCCCAAGTTTAAGTAGCATTTTTGGAAGTGGATTGATTTTCCTAACCGGCGTACTGTACGGAATGATGGCGTTGGGAAGAAAGTAAGTAATAAATGTTTGTCTTGCGTGTTGTGTTTACTAACATTGAAGTGTCCTTCATTCTGTGCTATTAACATCTGACGCAGGGCGTCTAGGCAGGATATGGCTGCTATGGCCTCTCCTCAAATGGCTACCTCACCAAGTGGTCTAGGTGGTCATGGCGATCATCATGCTACTCTCATGGAAGATCCTGATGTGTGGCGTCCGACATAAGTGCTGCATTTTGCAAAAGTACTAATCCAAAAGCTTTTTTATGTAGCTTCTGTCATTTTTTTTTGCAAGTCATGTAGGGTGTTGCGTAGACCTTTGCACGTTTTAGTTGTGTTTCTCTTGTAGCATGTAGTGAACGTTTTAGTGACTCTGATCAGGGTTACGAATATTTTTTTTGTTCCATCCTTACTAAACATTGAAAAAACTCACCCTGTAAATAGCAAGATAGACTATCCCAAAAAATGAAAAACATCTACGTGTTGATTTGCTAAATTGGTCCATACTAAGTTGTTTGCATGATAACCAAAGTTGAAAGCTTACAAACTGAGTTTGCATTGATTTTCTCATTTGAATAGGGCATCTGCGGAAGAGATGAGATCGGCAGCGGCCGCAGAATCGTCTGCTGCCGTCGGCCGACCCACGAACTCGATGCATTCCAACCTGGTCGCAAATGCCCAACCGATAAGCTTCACGGGAGCACCCGTCTACGACAGCAACGTTTAGGATACACCTATCATCTCAGAATGAAGTCGTGCTGTGTGTTTAGCCGTAAATTTTATTAGACTACTAGCATATATATTATATATTTATTGTTAACGATTAAGCTTACAATTGTGATCTTTATTTCCCCATCAGTTTTTTGACTTCTTCCGTTTTATATAGGAACGTGAGTGGTGATAGTCGTCCAGTAGTATTCTCTGGTAAGATTTTGAAGGGCGTCCGTTTCGGAGCACCCTGTATAATAAGTCATATCCGTGTTATTAGTGTTATTAATATCTGACTGTATATATAATATGATTAGTACAATTCAATTGTTGAGAAAAATGTGTGAGACGGCAAAAACAAGTTGTTAATTTTTTTTAATTTAATTTTCATGCATGTGTTGTTTTTGATGAAAAGTTTTAATTGTGTAAGTTACCTGTGAGGTGTGATTTGTTCCAAAATTAGACCGTAATTTAAAAATTCAGTTTAAGCCTAAAACAAATTTATATAAAAGAAAGTATAGATGTTTATTTTGTGGAGTCCTTTTAATTATATAAAGTTCTGCATAGATAAATGTTGGTGATAGGGGATTGCCTGTTAATTTAGTCGAGTTTTTTAATTTGAAGTAAAAGTAAAAAGTAAACAAAGGCTGACTATTAATCGAAATCTAGCAAAAGTAAATTTTGCAGTTGCAAATAAACAATTCATATCAGAGATATAAGAACTGCCCAACTTCAGAAATTCTATTCTTTTTAACTCACAATTTATACTAGGACCTGTTACTGATTACATCAGCTTCACTATTAGTATGGATTTTGGTTTCTTTAAGGAATGGTACAGCAAATTAACTTTTTTTTTCCTTAACTGAAAATTAAAAAAAAACCGGCTTTCTTGAAATAATTGCTTAATAAGTTTCAACTTTTTCTGTCTTTTTTTGTGTATGTGGGACAATGATCATTTATCCTTTGTTCCACTACTTAAGGTTATGGAAGTTCAAATTATAAATTTATATATAATTGAAACATCCAAATGCTACTGCGATTGAAAATTTAAAATCGGGATTTAATTTTGGAACAAAGACCTTGTACTTACCTCCATGCAATGTCTCCCAGTTACACTTCCGGTGATGTAATTATTTGTAAATACAATATTCAGTCACATTTACAACTTACCGTTCCGAAGCAGCTTTATTTCCTTCCGTAATTTGCTCAAATCGTCTTGGATGTATTTAATTTTAATTGGGACTGAACCATTGTATATTATTTAGAAATGTAAGACATTCCGTTGTAATGGTAATAAACAAAAGGATCTCGCAAATACTCGCTTTATTATAAACATAACCAGACTGTTTTATCAGAGTTGCAGTTGCCTCAGTTCTTCCAGAAGCTCGTTTTCCGTGTTTATTTTTGTCACCTGGTTGATTTCAAGGGCCTTCCCCTGGGCCTTCTGAGCTTTAAGCTTCTCGATGGCGTCCAGCTTTTTCTTTATGTTTTTAATCTTTTTGTCAGTTTCCAAGTCTCCAGTCAGCTTGATTTCTACATTGCTAACTACAGGAGGTTCTTTTTCGGTCTCGTCCTGTTGTTTCGCTTTTTTAGCCTCCCTTTTCTTCTTTTGTTTGATGGCAGCCTTGGAAGGAACTTTTTCACCCCCTAACATGAATATCGATACTTAACTAATTGTGGTCAGAGAAGAGACGAAGGCATTTTAAAAGATATTTTTGAATGTACAAAAAAACACCAAAATATTTTTTTGTCCTATTCCAATGTACTTTTATATAACAGTCTATATTTGGTTTAAATTTTATAGCAAGGTAGATAATTAACATTTTAGGAAAAATATTACACAGCCAGAAAAAATTGCTTTTCTTACCTGGCTTATGTGCGTCTTCCTGATCATCGTGAAGGCTGAATTTAATAACTCGGTTACGTGCAGAGGGTGGTCTATAAACTTGTTTGGAAGCCTGCGGCTGATTGGAAGCTATACCTTCGATGCGTTCGGCGTTAATCGTTGGCTCTCTAAACACCCCTACAGGATAAGTCTTCAAAAGCATTAACCCAACTTTTCTCCTTACTGAAAGACCTACCTTCCACGACACTTCATACAGTTCAGCATCTTTCGATGGTTTCTCGAACAAAAGCGAACCACAATAATGCCAGATCTTAAAACCGTTCCCAATCCTCAATCTTGGCGCTGTAGTGGCTGTCAAAAAGTGAATACCGTCTGGTGCCCATTCAACGTGGGTAGAATCCGGTGCCTCACAATCACCTTAATTACATAATAAACTGACAGTGGCGGGACGTGTCAAAAACTAATCTGAATCTCACCAATCAGTTTCTTTGTGGCCATATTCCATAGCTCGATGTGTCCCCTCAAATTACCAAAACCACCCAACAGTAGTATATTACCATGTGGGTTGTAGTAAATGGAGTTGCGTGGACCTGTACCGAATTCGAAAATGGGTTCACACTTCGTGTTGAACAACGTCGCTCTGGATGGCATAAAGCCGTAGATGGCACAGAATTCTAACCCTTTCGGTGACCAGGCCACACTATATATTGGGCCCTCCTTGCCTGTTCAAATAAAATCCAGAAACTAGTCACACAAATGCACAAGTAGATCTTTTAAACAAGCCCTCATCCCCAATAATTAGTTAAATAAAAATATGTTTGATTCTGAACAAAAAAGGCACTTACTCAAAGTAACCATTGCAGTTTGACCATTTGTACCAATAAAGTGAAGTCCTTGCTTTCCATAATACGACCCCCCAGTTTTATCCACTTCAGTCATTGTCATCAATAGTGCAGACGTTCCCTTCGGATTCCAATAATAATCCACTTTATCGGCTTGGAAAAAGCTTTTATTTGCTAATGTTTGTGGTAAGGTAAAATCAGGATACTTGTAAAGCCTGCGAATCAAGACTGTATCAAAACGTTCATTAAAATACTTATTTCACTGACCTGCCAATAGAAGGTTGGCCACTAGAACCAGAGGTATAACATAAAATATAATAACTCCCGACTAAAGGCGATATACTATAAGATGCCACTTTGTGAGCATTAATTCTGGTGACGATTTTCTCGAAGTCATCGCTTTCATAAAACACAACGTCGGTGTTTACCAATCGACTGAACAATTTTTCATCTGCGGTCCACTGGGGCTCCCAATTAAGCTGTTTTTTCTGTACAAATGACTTCACCAATTCCCCATTTTCTGACTTATAAATATTCAAGTTTGGAGACCCCTGCGGATTAGCACTATTGACCACGAACGGCTCCCAACTCAGCAGGTACGTGCTTTTAGGCGAAAACGCTAAATGATACGCTTTTGTCCCGCTTATCGTGGCTACTTCTTCCCATTTATCTGTTCTGACAATCTTCATCCTTAACAAATAAATGATTGTTAATCACGAAGCAACTCAGGGATAAAAATACTAACACAGAACCGTCGACATAGCTGAAATACTGCCCATTCGGGCTGAACAACATGGTACGACATGATTTACTAGTTACTTCTGTGAAGCCAGAAAACGGTCCAAACTGAGGGGGCCCAGATTCAAAATATATACCGATCGAGCTGCGTACTGCAAAAAAATACAATACAATCACAATTGCCAAGAAAAATGGGGAAAAATAACTCACCCGCAATGGGAATCGGTGTAGCCATTTTATAGGTTAGGTCTGTCTAGCTGTCATTAAGAGTGTCAGTGCTACCAACAAACTCAGTGTCAGTTGTCAAATTTGTGTTGTTCTTGCTGTCAGCAGGTTAGTGCTAGTTGTTATTAGTTTTAACGACTAAAAACAGTAAAACTAGGTTTTCTTCTTCTAAATTTGAGTGGAAGAGCCATTTTTCCATTAAATAATGACCACCGCAGCTCGACCAACGTTTGAACCCGCCAGAGGTGGACAGGGAAGGAACGAAAAAGATTTGAGTGCAATATCTCGTCAATACTCCAGCAGGGATTTGCCCGGACACACAAAGCTCAAATACAGGTAATAAAATCATCCCATCCCTACAAATTTTCGCCAGCTAACTCCAATTTTTGCAGAGAACATGGCCAAGGGACAGTTGAAGAGACACGTTCTAGAGACTTCCGCAAGGAACTGGACGAAAGGGAACGGGAAGCCAAGAGGGGCAGCAGAACATCAGAGCACCCAAGCAAACGGCTCAAGCTGGACCAGGTGCCCGCAGCAAGCTTAGACGCAGATGATCCGTTGGAAGAAGAAGATTCTGACTCGTCCGATAGCGAAGACGATACGGAAGCCCTACTGGCAGAATTGAATAAGATCAAAAAGGAGCGTGCTATGGAACAGGCCAAGAAGGAGATAGAGAGGAGGCAGGAGGAGGAACGGATACGAATGGAGAATATATTGAGTGGCAACCCATTGTTGACGCACTACTCAGCTGGATCGGCAAAGGCGGATCACAAGGTCAGAAGAAGGTGGGACGACGATGTCGTGTTTAAGAACTGTGCACGTTCGGAGCCGGAAAAGAAGGCTAATGTTTTTATAAATGACTCGCTAAGGTCAGATTTTCACAGGAAGTTTATGGAAAAGTATGTTAAGTAAGGTTATGCTGTATATTGAATTATTTAAGTGTAAGCTAAGAGATAATAAACTTTTCATTTATTAGTGGTCGTGTTATTTGGAAGTTTTGTTAAACCTCCAGTTGTTAAAAAAAATTGTTTTTAATCAGTACCTCTAATGTTTCAGTGTTTATCTTTCTTCAGCATGGCACAAATACAAAACAAACAAACAAGTTGTATATATTTTTTATTAATTTATAAAAAGTTCTGTTTCAATACAAATAAGCGCTATATAATAACATATACACTACGGAATATGAATGGAATAACCTTATACTGGTTGTCGAACATGATCAGGGGCGTGGTAATGTTGTTGATTCGCCGAGGGATAAAGGGGAGGCGGAAAGCATCTCACATGTTCGACAGAAGTTTCATCGTTCTCCCCTGATTTAAGGAATTTATTCAGCGTCGCGAATATCTGAGAATTCAGCACTTGGAACCTCCTAATTCGATCTGTCATCCTCTTCAAGCTCTGTTGGTAAATTTTACAATCATAGCAAGCTTTTAAGACAAAAAAATAGTAACTTACGATTCCTTTGACTACTTCATCCTTCATATCGACTCGTTGTACCCTCAAGATGTGGTAGCAAAAATCTAATGCCTCGAATCTTCTCTGCTGTCCCAATAGCACGATCATAGTGCAGCCGGCCCAGTGTAACCCTTCTCCAAACAATTCCCTATAACAAAAGGGACTTTTCAAATTTCCCCTTCCCTAATTTTACAGAACACATACTCGACTGTGTATTGCGTGTCACCAACGGGAATGCAATAAACAAACTGCAGTGCCGACCACAAACGATGAAATTCCGTGCACTCATCTACGTTCATGACACCATTGACTGGCGGGGGTCCAACCCACACGGGATCATCAAGGAAGCTTCTCAGTCGGTTTAAAACAACCTCAAAAATTGACAGACCGCAACAGAGCCTCTCTCTTGTCAACAAATCACCTTCTCTGCTTATCATCGCTTGCTAACAGAAAAAAAAAGGATAAAAAGATAAATATTCAAGTGATGGTCAATACCTTAGCTGTTCCCAATTTTTCTATGTTTGGAACTATTTGCAAGGCGGCATATTTGGCTTCAAGTCTTTTTTGCTTTGTTTCAGGTTTTTCTCCCTCTGTGGAAAACAAGAAAGAAATATCAAAGCTTAGCTCTAATTCTGACACTTATTGTAAGTAAAAAAAAATTAATTGATAAAAAGATTGCTCAAGTTGAAATGGAATAATGGGCAGTGTGGTCCTTTGTTCACATGAAAGCGATGGTATTTAGCTTTTTTTATTTAGTTTTTCAGGCTTTTTAAAGCAGAGACTGCAAAATGTTTAGGGTCATAATGTCACCCTTTGCTACATGCTTATAATTTTAAATAAATAAAATTTGGTTTTTTCTTTTTCTGACAGTAAAATTAAGGACTTACCCTTACAATACGGCCGTGGCAAGATATTCTGAAAAGGAGCTGCTTGCAACAAGTCACACACTTCTTCCTGAGACAACGCCTGCTCCATCAAAAGACAGAAGAGTATGGTGTTTCCAAATTCCCGGAAGTTATGAAATAGCTCCGTACGGGCGTCGGGATACTGCACAATGTCGTTTAATTGTGCGTGGTAGTAGCCCAACACCCCTGGAGAGCCATAATCATATCTCGGAAGCTTGCACACTTTAGGCATGGCCTCCATCAAAGTCTTCGTGAATTGCAACAGGTTGCCTTGGATCAGACTCTTGACGATTTTTAATAGCTCCTCCATAACGACGGCGATTCCTTGGTAACCAAGCAACTTGCACATCGTGTGGAAATGATGGGGACCCACAAAACCTGAAGTTAACATAAATCTCAATCTTTAATTCTTCTTGAAATTTTTCTTTTACCTGAATACTGATTATACTGGGTGGTGTAAGCCAGATTAAGCTGTTTGGTGCCCCATAAATAATGATGGCTCATTTGCGGAGGTCTGTCCCTGTGGATAGGTGCGGCAAAAGCTATTTGTCCCTTGTACTTCGTAAATCTATTGGTGGCAGCGTTATATACATAGTTTGGCAAGAAGTCGTAGTTCAGTTCCCAAAAGACGTGGAGGGTGATTCGACCGTACGGGGCCAAAACATTGTGGTTGGCCTCTCGGAACATCGAGTCAAAATCATCCAGGGCAAGCCATTTACTTAGGAGTTTGTGGCACAACCGGTTCACCTGGAGGAAGCATATTGATGATTTACTATGTAGAGGCTTTTCCACAACTGAAGTTAATGACAACAACAAAGAGGAATTGTGCTATTCCAATCTATGTTATATTTGTTACTGAAATAAACTGTCATTATTAGATTATTTTACAGAAAACTAAATTTCTTTTTCCACTACATATTGAATATGTCGATTTATACCTGCACTAAAAAACTGTTAAGCAGACTCATTGGTGTCTGTTCAAGGGAGATTTCATTGACAATTTTGGACAGTTACATTTAAAACATTAATTCAGCAGAATGACAAATTGGTTTATAAGAAAATATTTTAGTTTTAAGATTCTGAAACATGAAATGAGAAAAACCCTCACTGCTTTAAAACTTTAGTTTAATTATTGAGTGTAACAAAATATCAAGAGTAACATTTCTTAGTTGATTTTTTTTTGTTCTACTTTAACAATTACCTTTTTCTTAAATGTGGGACTTACCTGTAGCAATCCATCCAACTCCATAACCCCAGTTATGTCGCCAGCCTCGAATTTGCTTATGGCGAAATCCAAGGACTTTTGCATATCAGCGTTGATCCTCTGCGTGATTAATTTGTTCAAATCAATCGATCTCCCAAGCAACTGCACATGTCTTTGTTTCAACAGAGTCTCGTACCTGTTGGCCCTGGGATATGGCAGAAGATACGCCCCCAGAGCGGCGCATTCCACACGAAAACGTTTGTCCAAAAATATGCTACAATGGAAACCAACAGACAACCTTTATCCAACAGGTTAAAAAAAAAAAAACTACCTTGCTGCCAGTTGTTTGTAGTAACTGAACACCTGCTCGCTTAGCTTGTAAACAAACTGATCGAAGCACAAATTGACCTCTGCCTCGACCTCATCGTAAAGAAACTGTTTGCGGAACTTGGTCAAGGCGTAGAGGGCGCTGTCGTTGTATAAATCCAACGGATAGAGGACGTACTCCATCATGGATGGTTCCTTGGTTTTTAAAATGTGATCTGTCAATATCCAAGGCATCGACATGTCGATGGGGAACTGAATGCGTTTCTCCATGGTTATGAGGTCGTTGCATTCCTCGTTGTGGTGGTGGCGCACGGTGCACTTATTGATCTTTCTGCCCATGGTCATCTCCAGGTAGAACTCGCGGTACCAAAGTTGGGACAGGTCGCAGCATTGTTGGAGTGATTCTAGTTATTAAAGTTTAAGGAGGAATTAGTTGGGCGATTTAAAAGACATAATAGAAAGTAAAACTCGTATAAAGCTGTGCATGACTGTACGGATTCTAGGGAAGGAGGGACAAGCATCCACATCAGGGATAATTAAAAAAAAGAAAAACACTTACCACTAAAATTCAGCAAATAGTTCCAATAGAAGGAAGTTTTGTGAAACTGATCAATCTGCATCAAATATTGTCCATCGATGTCCTTCCTCAATGTTTTCTTGCCTCCGGATTTGTCAGCTATTAACGACTCTAACATTGTCCGCACCATGTACAATTGTGTTGATGATGGACCGACATTTCTCCTCGGCACTTTTATATTAAAACCGCCGTTGTCGGGATCTTTTTTGCCTTTCAAAGCTGGATCGGCCAAGGGTTCCACGCCTCTCTGCCAATCTGCGCATGTCTCCCGAACCGACATTATTATGCTGAAAGTGGTTTCAATTCATCATCAAATAGGAGGCTTTTAGAGTCCTAACACAACTTTATGTGTTTATAAAGGAGAAAAAATATCCTTCACTCTATTACCATATGTTTAAAATCAATTAAATATTCATGAAAATATTCCAAACTGTTTCAATTCATATTTTAACAATTACTGCTCCATACAGCTCGTGAGATATTAAAATAATAATTACAAGGATCATGTCATAATTTCTGCWAGTGCTGTCAAATTATAAAAGTCTATCATTGGGACATCACTTAGCTATATATAGAGTGCGGGTAATTCGATGCGTCACTGTAGCGAATTAATGTGTGTACATCAAAATTCAAACACTGCTCGAAAAAACAGTTGCCGAAATTTACGTTGTGTTACGAGAAGCTTGCCAGGAGCGGTGTGTGGATAGTTCAACAGTAACTTGATGAAGTAAGCATTCCAGAGCATTAGATTATGTCTAACCTGCGTATCAAATCCTTTTTGTTCTTGATGGCCTTCCGTAAGGGCTCTCGAAGTGCAAGCTGCACAAAGTCTTGCAACTCGGCATAAATATTCCGCCTTATCGCGTCCGTAAAGACAGTCTCCATCCTGGCCATCAATACCTGTAATCCCTTGATCATGGCGATGACTTCGATCAGTGCAAACTTCTCCTCATCGCTGTAGTTATATCTAGTAGCCTGTGAAGAAACAATGACACGCACAAATCATAAAAAATACCAACACATACCCTCTCGTATTCTTCTGCTTCGGCAGGGCATTCTTTGTTCTGATGGTGGTCGGTGGGATGGAGCAATTTCCAGGAATAAAGTTCCGTAACGACGCTCGTCCACTGGGAGAGCAACTGAAGGCCTCGCAATGCCAAATCGGCAGTCTCGCGGTTTTCAGTGTCGCTCCCGCTCTCTTTATAAGTCGTCGTGACTTCGTTGCTATATCGTGCCAGCTCACTTATGTATTTCACATGATCTTCTCTGATTTGCGGCAGGTGGACCATCAAGTCCGCTTGGGGTGATATCGTGGTGCTGCTGGACAACGGCCACTTACTGGGGTCGAAATGTTTGCTTCTCTTTATGTAGTTGAACGGAGCAATCTGCATGTCACCAAATAAGGGAACCACTTCCAAATTCTAAGTGAAAATTGAAAAGTTTTGGAAGGTTCGTTTAAAAAATGTGAGGTAATCTGTTTATGTGGAGCCTTTGACGGTCTAACGAGCCTGAACTGTAATTGAGTGAAGTCAAAGTAGTGGTCAATATCGGTGTATAGCAGTAAAGGGCATACAGTTCGGCTCTTTAGACTGTCGAAGGCTCTAGATGAAGATATTAAAATACCTTGAATATCCTGTCTATACGGTCGAGCTTTAACTTCTTCTTCTGATCCAACTTGTTGATGTTGCACAACTCACTATCCATCAGAAAAAGTCCAAAGCCCATCACTTTGACGAGCATATGTTTTTCGTTTGGTGTGAGATACATCTTGGTATCGAACATATGAACGCAAATGTTCACCACGTCGGTTAAAAGCTCTTCATAGCCAGTGATCTTTTCCAAATTCTCCTTTACGGTGTCACGTATTTTATTTTGCGTCGCCAAAAACATAGAAAGGTTCTGTGATTCTTGAAGCGTTTGGGAGTCAGACATCACTTTTAAAAATTGGGCGGCCCTACGTAAGAGAAACAATAAAAGAATCTGTACTCATGAATTTAATGTGAACAGTGGTTTTTAAGAAAATGTTTAGATCTACAACCACAAAAGACATTCTTTTAAGCACTATCAATACTTTTTGCAGTAACTCTGAACACTACTTGCATATAAACTAAATAAATCTGATAATAATATGATAAAAAATTGTCATTTCGCTCATTACTTCTTACCTTCTATAGGTCGAATAATCATTCTTTACGCTAGATTTCATGTTTTTCAACTCATCTAACACTGCAAACATGTTAATAAATTTCCCCAAAGTTAAAAGGTAGGCCTCCGACACAAAATCTTTACGTTTCTCTATGTGACATAATCGTTTCACTTCTTGGGAGAACCGATCTATGGCTTTCCTCTAAAAAAACAAACATCAAGCACAGAACAACGAAACAATTAACTAGCTAACCTGGAAATACATGAAGTTAAGAAGTTTGTTAACTTCCGGTGCCAAAACTTCAACTGTCTTCTCGTAAATTTCAACACGGTTGGGTTGTTCGTTTGATTTTGGTTGCGGTATAGCTCTAGAGCAACAACGCCACGTGTACAACATAACAGCATGTTCCTGTCCTTCTTCTAACAATTCGTTCTAAAAGAAAGCAACCCATGAACTATTGCGCCTTTATTTAAACAGTACACATACCAAATTCGCATGCACAGTAGCCTCTTCTATGTACTTTGCAATCCCAGTAACAAAACCATTACGATCTTCGAAATTTGTGTCGAAACTGGCCTGATACATAACAGAGCACGGCTGTGCTTCGATACATGGTTGCTCGTCAGGTAAAGGGAGCTCATCCAGCACATCTACGTTTGATAGGGCATCCGTTAAAGAAACCCTGTCGATTGCTGCCATTTTAGGTTAAGGGTTGACGCCCTTTTCCTGGATAAGCCGGTGGAAATGCAAGTAAAGTTAACCGCTACCACATTTCCTGTGGGAATACACTAATAGCTGTCACACTATTACAATTTAAATTGGAAAAGATGTTTTACAAGCCCAGATTAATCACATTTTATGGGATCTTTCTTATTTATAAGGAACTTTTGACATTTAAAAGTGACAAGTGACGACAACTGACAAGCGATGACTACTGTCATACTGTCAATGTCAAGTAGGGCGTTGCCAAATGTACATAAATTACGGTTACTCCGAGATTTCATTATGCGTGGGCGTAAGATATCGGAAATCGGGATTGCGCTCTATTTATTATCGTTCGGCTATTTTATTACTAGGGGCTTGCTTAACAGTAAATAAATAAAGCGACTGAAATACCCGTAATTTGTGTTTAAAAGATATCCTACTGGTTGAAATATATAATTTAAAACACGATAGATAATCAATAACGGCCGCCTGACACAGGGTGGTAAATGTTATTCAATTACAATCGTTGGTTTTACGTATAATTATCGTATTTAACTTGATAAATCGTTTAAATTCGTAAACATGGTGAAATTCTCGAAAAAAACATTGCTCGATGGTCGGGATTTTCTATCCAACATAAAATTATCCAATTTTTTAAATAATAAGGAAATTAGCAAAGGTAAGGCACTAACATTAGTGAATAATGAATTGAATGTTGTTAAAAACGCAGTAATAATTATTTTAGAAGCATTTGGTCCTCCATTGACTAATGTTTCGCAGGAGGAAAACTACGCTAGCGAAATAAATTTGCTGTTTTTTAACGAAATCACCCATCAGCACCATGTTAATAAGGTACGATAGATTATTATTCTATATACTAGACCCTTTAACTAGCACCTTCGTAATTATTATTAATTCTGGCACTTAAAACCTGGCCCCACCACATTCTTAGACTGTTGCTCGTGGAAATTCAACCACACCTTTCGCTCTTTCTCCAGTGCCAGTGCTAGTTTGTAGCAGGTGTGTGTTTACCTGTTGTTTCTTAACTGTACAGTAGTTGATTTATTACGTGTTTTTATTTGTAAGGTAAATATGGAGTATACGTTACAGATTGCACGATAACGGTGAAATTAAGTGGTGTAGATGCGTGACTAAGTTTGTAATTGCGTAAATATGTTTATTTTTCGGAATTGTTTTGTTGTTATGGTCGAATGACGTCACCATTGCTGTTTAAAGGTAGTGGCAGTTAAATTTTCACTTTGTATGGTGTTTTCTTTAATTATTTGGGCTTTCTTTGGCTAGTAAGCATGTAATTAGTACAAAATATTCCACAAAACGTTTAAAAAATGTTTATGCGTTAAACGGGTTAACCAAAACTGAACCACACCCTCTCGTGTTTTTGTTTGTAAACGTTATCGTGCGACGCCACCCTACGTGGTGATAAAACAGGGATCTTTCACCCGGGATATTCAAATTTTTGAATCGAACAAACAAATTACCATAAAATAGTAATAAACGATAGGAAGTAATAATGAATCTGTTAATTACTGGGTTGGAATATAACGGTATCAACTAATGACGGTCTTTCGGACAGGTTATCCCCGAAATAGATGTACCCTTATTGGTATCTGGCCCTGTACAGTTGAATGCCAGCAAACTACTGCTAGAGGTGTTGCTGTTGTGTTCTAAGTTGAACAGTTTCGAATCTAAGGAACTCTTAAGGTTATTATTCTCGCCTCATTTAAAATCTCTGCTCCTGTGTCACGACGAAGTTGGAGAAGCTTATTTTGAGGTGCCCGTGGAGTTTGACATGCCCGAAATGGTTAGCACCACGAACGGGGAGGCGATAAAGGTCGTGGGCGTGAGGAGAAAAGCTGGCGAACCTCTCGGCCTGACCGTGCAAGTGGACGATAACAAAAACTTGGTTATCGCCAGGATTCTAGAGGGTGGCACGATTGACKAGCAGGGACTGTTGAGTGTGGGTGACGTTATCTTGGAAATCAATGGAGTGGCTGTTTACACACCCGAAGATCTGCAGACGGAAATAGCGAAGGCGAAAGATTCAGTTACAATTAAGATCGGGCAGGCGAACGAACAGACTCATGCATCGCTTGTTTCAAACGGCATCCACAACAGCAAGATTTCAACGGTAAGCTTGCTTGCTTAGTAAGATTTTAGTCCAATCAAATTGCGTTTAGAGAAAAAACAGTGTTATCCAAACATCTATAGGTGTAAGTGATAAAGAGACGCATAATAAATGAAAAAACAAAACTGTGCCCTTCACCCTTTCCATCTATAGATGCTTAGACAATAATATACTCTTTCTTTTCCTTTTAAGTGTATTATTTTGATTGGTCTGTGTGGAATAATAGCTGTTTTGTAGTGTTATATGCGTGCATTGTTCCAATACGATCCACAAGAAGACACTTTACTGCCTTGCAAAGAAATTGGCTTAGCTTTCGATAGAGGTGACATTTTGCAAATCGTTGACCAGAGTGATCCGAACTGGTGGCAGGCGAAGAAAGTGGATGGCGACGGTACGACTGGTCTCATACCATCACAAGAATTGGAAGAGAGACGTAAAGCTTTCGTGGCCCCCGAAGCAGATTATGTCCACAAGGTACAGATTTGGACGTAAGTATGGTTTCTTTCTTATATCTTTTGTGTTGTAGATAAGCATATGTGGGGCGAGAATATCTAAGAAAAAGAAAAAGATTATTTATAAGTCGAAAAGCAACAGTGACTTCGATAAGGCAGAACTGCTGTTGTACGAGGAAGTCACGAGGATGCCACCGTTTAAGAGGAAAACTTTGGTGCTCATCGGCACCCAGGGTGTTGGGAGGAGGACACTGAAGAATCGCCTCATCAATAGCAACCCTGATAAATTTGGCAGTGTCGTTCCATGTAAGTAATTCATTCATGATGTTCAGTTTAGTATACTACGAGGCCAAACAACTATAGGTTCGGACACTTGATATTTTTCAGATTAAATAATTTTTACGATATGTAAAACATATTTTTCAAATTGATATTAATATCTTCAAATACAACTATATACATGCTTACTCTGTGGAAAATGCATGAGTAGAAAAACAAATTATGTTTAAGAAATTAGTGCTTATTCAACACTATAACAAATTCGTTGTCAACTAAATCTTCGGACACTAATGTTATTCATGAGATATTTTAATCAGGGCGGCTATGAAAACAAAACATAATATTGGAAATTAATGCGACACCGCTTCTGTCAGTTTTGCAGTTAATTTTGTTATGTGCATAATAAATAATGGCTCGAGGAAAAGCGTTGAGTATTGAGTTGCGTAATCTTAGTGTAAAATTGCGTCTAGATGGTAAGAGTGGGCGAAAAATCGCAAAAGATCTCGATTTACCTGTGTCAAGTGTTGCTGACATTATCAAAAAATATTCATCAAGTGGTTCTGTTGAAACTGGAAAAAGCACTGGACGAAAACGGATAATTAATGACAGAGATGTTCGAGTTTTAATTAGCATCGCAAAGGAAAATTGCCGGAGTAGTCTACGAGATTTAAATGCAATATGGTCAGAAAGAATAAAGAAAAGAGCTTCTACAGAGACTACTCGTAAATACCTCAGAAAGCGGGGCTATAAATTTTATAAAGTAAGTTTAAGAGGTAAGTCTCTTGTACTCAAAAAGTAAAATTATATTAATTATCCAACAGGCAAAAGAAAAACCACTGCTGACTATCCGCCAGAAACAAAATCGACTAAAATGGGCAAAACAAAGACAAAATTATGAACAAAGACAATGGAACAGCATCATTTTTAGTGATGAGTCAAAATTTGATGTATGCGTCGGTGATATGCGAAAGAGAGTGATTCGTAACAAATCTGAAACTTACCACAAAGACTGTTTAAAACGGACTGTTAAGTTTCCTGCTAGTGTTATGATCTGGGGATGTATGTCTTCGAAAGGTGTTGGATCTTTGCATTTTATAGATGGTACTGTGAACGTCCAAAAATACATTGATATATTGAGAACCAATTTACTCCCATCAGTAGAAATTTTAGTTGATGATGGCGAATGGACTTTTCAACAGGACGGCGCATCTTCACATACCGCGAAAATTACAAAACAATGGTTTCAAGACAACTCTATTAACGTTCTGGACTGGCCCTCCAGTAGCCCGGATCTTAACCCTATAGAGAATCTTTGGGCCATAATGAAAAGAAAGCTAAGAAAGGATCCCCAAAGAAACATTGAAGGTTTGAAACAAAAAATTTCGGAAATCTGGGAATCTATAACTGCAGAGGACTGTCAAAATCTGTTAAATACAATGTCTGACTGAATAAAGGCAGTAATTAAAGCCACAGGGGATGTAACTCAATATTAAGGTGGTCTGTCCGAAGATTTAGTTGACAACGAATTTGTTATAGTGTTGAATAAGCACTAATTTCTTAAACATAATGTTTTTCTACTCATGTATTTTCCAAAGTGTAAACCTGTATATAGTTGTATTTGATGATAGTAATATAAATTTGAAAAATATGTTCTGCATATCGTAAAAATTACTTACTCTCAAAAATATGAAGTGTCCAAACCTATAGTTGTTTGGGCTCATATGTGACTGCGAAATAATCCAAGTGCCTGGTCATTTAAAAGAAACATTTCTTTTCTATAAGACTTCTTTAAGTTGGACTGTCCCGATAAGGATGATTATTATTATGCCCCTTTCCAGACACCACCAGACCTCAGCGTGTGTTAGAAGAGAACGGACAGAGTTACTGGTTTACGGATGTCGAAACCATGAACGAGGAGATCAGAAATCACAAATTCCTAGAGTACGGCGAGTACAATGGGCATTTGTATGGTACACACTTAGACACCATCAGAGAAGTCATCAAACAAGTAAAAAAAAAAACAATTTGCATTTTCGGAATCACGTAACACTTTTTTTTCCCCAGGGAAAGATGTGCGTTTTAGATTGTAGCCCAGCAGCTTTGAAGATTCTACACAACAGCACCGAGTTTTTACCTTATGTTATATTCATAGCGGCACCTGGTATGGAACAACTGAAAACCTTGTATGATGTGTCCAGGAGCAACAGTAACTTGCGGTATTCCAGCAGAAATCTGAGCGTAAGATTAATTTTCCTCAGTTTTTCCCCAAATGCTTAGTTTTTGTTTCAGTTCGATCGACAGAGTTCGATAAGGTACAGTTCAAGGCGTGCACGGACTTTGGAATCCCTCGCTTCATTATATGAGGTAATTTTTTCATTATAGATCGGGCAGACTGTACATGGAACCTATATTAAATGAATTACAAGCGATTTTTTGGTTAAAGTAAGAAATTAGAATGGCAATGCCATCTGTCAGCATTACACTGACATGATGACAAAGCCACCTAGCTGCCTTAATGGGAACTACTTCCTAAAAGAAGTGATCTGTAGCCTGACAAATTGGCATGCAACTGCATACTTCAATTTGACAGCAGGCCCCCACGGCACTTTTTGTACTTTTTTACTTCCTTTAGGAAGTAGTTCCCATTAAGGCAGCTAGGTGGCTTTGTCATCGTCATTGTAATGCTGACAGATGGCATTGCCATTCTAATTTCTTACTTTCATCATACCATTGCTTTGGTATATAAGCAAAACCAGTTCTATGCCGTGTTGTCTACACTAGACCTAGTACTATCTACTAGTACTATCTGCAGTTGGTTGAGGTGTAGACAGCACAGCATAGACATGCATTTTGATTTTTTGGTTATATGTTTTGGACCTGTACTGGTGGTATAAATCTAATGATTTGGTTTTCCTTGACTATGTGGCAAAGAATTATAAAGCCCTTATAAAATAGTGATTTGGAGAAAGTCTATATGTTCTATCAACAAAAATATTACAGCCATATTATTCCAATTTGAGCTCACTAATGTCCTCTGTTCTAGATTCACTTAATAAAACAATTTTTGAGTTATAACAAATAATATCATTGCTAATCCCTGACTGTTCACATACAGTATATCTGAATTAAATAATATGTTAGAAGTACAACTGAGTTTTTTTGTTAATAAAATAAAATTAAAATAAATAAAAGCATCACAACATGAAAATTTGCACTTCTAGGAAAAAATGCTCTGTGTTTGAAGAGCTGTAACTCAGTAACTATTAGTTGGTCTCATTTTATAGCAAATTTAATCTGCTTTAGAAAAGAAACACGTTTTTTTCCAAAAACGCATAGTTTAGGAAATGTTGAAAAAGCAAAACAAGGTGTAAAATTTAACTGATATATGAGTGTTTGTCGTTTAGGAGGACGATCTCAAGCGTACGCTGGAGGACAGTGCTGCATTGCAGCGCACTTACGACCAATACATCGATCACGTTATTGTCAATAACGATTTTGATACGACATTTCGTCAGATCATCGAGGCCCTGGAGCATCTGACAACTGAACATCAGTGGGTGCCTGTCAACTGGATATACTGATGGCAACAGTTGTTACCGTAGCGAGAGAGAAATTATTTTAGCGTTCCGTACTGAAATCAAAAATTTTTAACAATCTTTGCACATTTTAAGTTAGCTGTAAGCGTTTATTTTTTTTTTAATTGAATCTCACTGTACATCGAAGTCTAACGTGCATTAAGACATGAGGCGTATGTATACATAGTATAGATGCACTGTGTAAGGTGCTGTTAAGCTTATATAGTATTTTAATAACCGTCCATTGTGTTCAGGGAGACTTTATTTACCTGCAACCTTATATGTAATGTTCTTTTTTGGTTTTATTGTTAGCAGTGAAAATAAACAATTTTTAAAAAAGGATTATGTATATTATTTTTCATTTTGGTACAGATTTTGTAATTGATTTTAAACTAACATCCTGATTTGCTAAAGATTTGGAACTTTAAAATAGCTTGAAACTGGATGACAATGTAATATTAACTCCCCTTTTTTTGCTAGGTACCTATTTTTCTCAATAGTGAAAAAACTTCATGTAGCGAACAAAATTGTGAAAAAAAAGAGTGCAAATTTTATTTGGTTTGCAGAGCTTTATGTACACACTTTTAGTTAAATTAAGATTAGGTATAGATATACATTCATATGAAAATCATTTATACATTTACAGTTCTATTAATTTCATGCGACTACGGTCGACTTTTATAAAAACGTTGAAAGAGAAAAAATCTTTTTAATCAACGATAAGAGATCTCGCATTTGTTCTCTGTCCCATCAGATCTCGATTGTCTTAAACCAATCATCAACACGATGGATAGACGCAAAACCACCAAACCATGTTGTATGGGGGCATCTGTTGACCATATGTTCAATTATTTGGAGGGGTCTCCACATTCACAAGAAGGGTTGATAGATGGATCTCATTTATTAAGAAAAAAGTTGCATTTCCCATGACCAAATGCAAATGCAAAGGCGATTTAGAGTGACCCAATATAAGGAGCCCGAAGGAAATCTTCTGTCCACTGAGGTTTCCTGGATGAGTGAAACTAATCAGTTTAGTATTTATTTACTTAGTTTTTCATTGCATTGCAAGCAAAAAAAATATGAATCCTCAAGTATATACTATTAGTCGTACTTCAAATGCAATACCATTGGCTGCCTGCCAACCAGGCGTACAGCAAGCTATGACGCAACCACCATGGCACATCCTGATTGGTCGCCCCAGGCGCCAAAACGCAAATCTCGTCTCCGAAGGACCATTCGCCAGTTTTCCAACGTCCATGTCGGTCTTGCGTAGGTGTTAATTATGAAGACGGTGTTAGCGTGCTTGTTTTTCCCTTTGTTCAATTTGTGCACGGCCCATTCACCAGGTCTTTACATCGATAATGGGGTTGACCAGACAATTTTGGACATGTCCATCTCGCGGCACGAACAACGCGAAATAGAACTGGAGATCCTGAACCTGCTGGGACTGACGGKCAAACCCAGGAGGCCGCACAACGCWCCGCTCAGGAAGTCTGCCCCCAGGTTCCTGAWGGACATCTACAGCACGCTGGTGGACGAAAATTCCAGGGAAAAGCGCAGCGTCGATTTGAACCTGAGCGGGGACGAGCAAAACGCCATCGAGAAAAGCGATGTTATTATGACTTTTGAGAGTATAGGTGAGCTGTTTGTTTACTTAATCGGATGGCTGGTTTATTAACGTAGTCGAGCGAATGTTTATTATTGTTCAGGGCACCATGTAAGCAGTGTGAGACACGAAAGAGGCAAGCGATTGTGGTTTAATGTTTCCGAGGTGCCTGTTGCTGATAGCATCGTCGGGGCTGAGTTGAGAATCTACCAGAACGCGAATTTTTCCACTAAACGGCCTAACACGGCGTACACTGTTACGGTGTATCAACTAATTAACGCAGAAGACGGGTAATTATTTAAAAATTTGTCGCGTAACGCCCTTAAAATGTTTATCTGTTAGCGAGCGAGAATTGGAGTATATATCTGCAACAAACACGACCACAGGTTACTCCGGCTGGTTGGGGTTGAACTTGACTGGTTCCCTTGCTACCTGGGTGGCGTTCCCGGAATCCAATAAGGGATTGTACCTCTCCGTCCACCCCGTTGATAGACCAGGTAAGTACGTCGCTCTTGGAAAAAGTTCGTCCTTGTTTACGTCTCATATAACCGGTTTTACGACACTCAAATGCATTAGTAAAACAAGCTTCAAGTAAAAACGCGTGCAGCTTCAGTTAAATTAGACATTCAAAATGATGATGGTTTATAAGAACCGCGCAAATTTGAATAAATACGCGCCAATTTTATGGCGCATGCGTGGTGCGCAACTTTTGCGAGCTCTGAAAGAAACTTTAATTAATGATAAGTATATGTTAAGATTAAAACAAAAAAAGTGATAATAACACGTTTTTTGTTCATATGATTCACTATAAAGCGCCCTGTTAATCTGATAACAAATACAGCTTACAGGCACATAAAGCACTGTTCAAATAGAATTATTTAAGGCGAAACTTTATTGTTGTCAAAATACCTAAAATTTAATGCTCACATCTTTATTTAACAATATATCTTTTTACAGACAGACTGTTAGGAGTTTGCCACATACAAATTAAACACTTGCACTACAAAACCATACAAAACAATTTATATATAAATAAGTATAGTACAGTCACTTGCAGATAAAATCCAACGACTCTTAGGCTCAATTTTTGGAGTTTTTCAGCTATGTAACACGGACTTCTAAAGCTGTTTATTTAGGGGGACATTTCTAGTATTGTATTCCTAATTAAATTATCCAATAAAGCAATAAATACGATTTAATGGAATACAGGTAGTTTGCTGAAAATGACGGTAATCAATCTTTTAATATTATCATTTGAGGTTTATGTCTCGTTTTCACAAGTTAAAATTGGGTTGTGGATTGTTTCATTAAATAAAAAAATATATAAAAAATAATAACATTCGAAAAAGGATAATTTTACTAAATTTTAAAACTTTACTTTATCTATTACTATTTACTATTGTCACCTTCTATAAAACTGAACATAATTATATAATTCTGTTGAATGTTGGGGCAAATGAAAAAAATATTTACAATTTTTTGTATCTTTTTTTGGTTAAAAGTAAATTTGTGCAAAAGCATTATTGGGACAATATTTGCATTTTAAATAGCATTTGAAATGTTAAGTTTTTGAAACTTATGAGTAAAACATAAATTTGTGTCTTTTTTTTAAATTAGGACATGAAGTTCGACCAGAGGACATCGGTTTGGTCACCATCAAAGGAGAAGACGAAACACAGCCATTCATGGTTGCGTTCTTACAAACAACAAATCAAATCAAGCCACGCAGTACAAGGGACATATACAAGAAGAGGGTAGCTAGAAAATCGGAACCTCCCGCCGCTATATCGAATATATTCAATAACCCACACCAGGGTAATGAACATTTTATTGTTGTATTTCTTGAATTTAAATTTAATCTGTTGAAATTTTTTTCAGAGGTGTCGTTAGGCGAGTCGAAGCTCTGCAGGTTACAAACGTTGCACATCAGTTTCAAAGATTTACAGTGGCAGGTTTGTGTAGATTGTTTTAGTTAAATTCTTTTTTAATAACTTGTCTATTTAGGATTGGATTATAGCCCCAGATGGATATTCAGCGTATTTTTGTGCAGGTGAATGCAACTTTCCGTTAAATTCGCACATGA
The DNA here is from genome assembly GCA_025024175.1 of Rhyzopertha dominica. NCBI lineage: Eukaryota > Metazoa > Arthropoda > Insecta > Coleoptera > Bostrichidae > Rhyzopertha > Rhyzopertha dominica. The sequence goes on along the minus strand of QCXZ01000042.1, from coordinate 13,588,467 downwards.
ACGCCACGAATCACGCTATAGTTCAAACCCTGGTTTCGCTGATGAAGCCGTTGCAGTACCCGAAACCGTGCTGTGCCCCCACAAAATTATCACCGTTATCTGTTTTGTACTTTTTGGATGAGTCTTCCAACGTAGTGTTGAAAAAATACAAAAAAATGATTGTGAAAAGTTGCGGTTGCTTATGAACAACTATTCTACTGTGCCAGTGATTATTAAATATGCCTAGCTTAGAGTAATATATTTTTTAAAATGTTAAGTGCCAATAAGAATTTGAAGCGTCTGCTATGTGAGTTGCAATATTTAATTGTATTTGTTGTATTTATCTTCGTGTAATAAGATGTAAATAAAGTGATTTTATACAATCCATTTGTAGTTTGAATTTAGCGCTTTGTGTGGAAATGCACCGAACTAAGTGGTCCCAGTCGGTACATCGTAGTTCACGCGTTTGCCGTCAGTAGCGCCAGCGCCGTGCCAATTTTCGTAATGTCAAGACGTTCAGCATTACTTGTCAAAGGGAAGCGAATTTCTAACCCAAATACGTAGAGGAAATGCGAAAATAGTGTTCATTTGCTTGTCCGAGTGTTTTAGTGAAGTGCTGATCAATGAACGAAAGTACTGAAGGTTGCACCACCTCGTCCTGCACGTTGCGTAGGTTGGGCTATGACATTGGACGTTAGATTAATATTTTCGCGTGAATGTGGAGTGCAATATCGAAGATCTTCACAAAAAACAGCAACAACAACACCGGTGCTGATAAAGAGGGCGGCGATACCAACCTCGAGCCATTGGACATGGAATCCCAGGACTCATACGACACCAGACAGGTGAGAAAGAATTTCGATCGCCAAGTAGTGCCCCCCAGACACAAATAAACCAGCCGTGTCATTTTCGAAAAACGCCAGCGATGAATCAGCTGCGCGCAGTCACAAAGTGGTATCTCGCTTTGCTAATCTGCTAATTAATCGAGATCTGTGGTCATTACACCGATTAAAAAAGACGAACAGGTGTTTTGCAACGGAATATCGTACCCTCTTTTAACATCCCACTGAAACTATTGGCCATGACATAATCCCTATTAATATGATCGACCGTTTGTGAAGAAGTTTCGTCCGTTTTTTCTCAAGTCGGGGGGGTTAACGAGAAGATTTCTCGTGGTTTGATTTTAAACAATTGATTTAATGCACACGAAAGGTCTCTAACCTATTATCGTGATTGTATCAACAAAAACAGTCGTCTGCTGAAATGTTTATTGAATGAATATCCCCCTCCTATGCATACCTGCTACATAGCGAACATTCTTGTCAGTTGGAAACCAACAGAGCCGCTGGACATTCACCTAAAATACTTTAATTAAATTATTGTCCAGATGTGCTTTTGTTTGGGAATGTGAAGTTTTTGCGCTACTTTAACGATGGTGACAGTGGCGTCCGCAAACTTTTTGCCCGAGTACAGGGGGTGGATTAGTAAAAGTCAGGGTGCCGTCATTTGTTGTGTAAGTAGCGACGAGATTCCAAAAAAGAAATGTTTTTTTATTGCGTTCGAGGTTTTCCATCGAGTCACTTTATTGTCTATTTGCCAAACACAGTAAAGTTTTAATTAAAATCATACGTGTAGCTAATTGGGTTTAAATCTATATAATAATATAATTCAGCGTTTGCTTTGCAGTAAAGTTTTATGGAATGGTTCGTTGTACCCATTTTTAAGACGTTAGTTTAATAATAGAATGCAAGTCTGTTAGTGTTTGTACTCCTTGAATTCTTGATTCAGTCTGCACTCTGCAGTCGGAATGCAAAACATTAATTACGTAACATGTTGACGTATAATACGCAGGTGGCTGTCGTGCAATTTTGCACCTTAATCAAATAAGTTTTTTGGGTCACACGCTAAGAAGGCGTCTAATATGGAAGAGCCCAAAGTTATAAACAACATGCTTTCTGTTTCCATTTTATTAATGTGGGCGATACGTCCTTCTAAAAGATACGACAAACATATGGCTCGTTACACGAACGTAACGTTTTTACTTACGATTATTACAAAAAAAGTTTAATTCACATGAAGACTGCAAAAGCTTTACGTGTCGGATACGAAACATAAATAGAATCGTTTCTTTTTGGCGTTAGTCGCGAGGACGTATTTATATATGCACCAGGAAATGTATCCCGACGAAATTGGCCGTGCTGTCGTCGAGGTGCTTATTTACTTTTTATGCTAGTAACGCATAAAATCCTTCCCTCTGGCGATTCACATGTTTCTCTGGTTCACACCACGAGAAAGCGTCGGCACTACTTGTTAAAAAAGAAATCTCCGTTGCTGGATCCTTCCGATAGAGGCAACTGTTAAATAGCTAAAAGCGAGGATGAGGTTCTTCTTATTAGACTCGAAGGTCAACCGCATATCGTCATAGGAATGTAATAATGATGACTGGAGCTTAACCAGTTGCCGTAGAAAACGCTATTACGCTGCTGCTGCAAACGAATATCTATCGCGTTGGATTTTCGCAATTTTTATAAAACCGCAAATTTCCAAAAGAAGAAATCAATGCGTTGGATTTGCTTTTACGTTCAACTGAAAATTGTATTGGGAGAAATAATCACAAGGGTGGAAGTCCGGTGATGTGGCTGGGGTTTCTAGCGTAGCTTTGAGATCAGTTTCAAGAGAAAACTTGTTGAACAGAGATCTTTTAGCACATTTGCTGTTGTTGTGGAATTCGCTCATACCATGCCTTAAAAATAGATATTCTATTTCATTTATATCAACTCATTTGATATATTTTAAATAATGCGGATAAAAATTAGCACTACTAATATTAATTTTCACAATAATATACATACTGACAATTTTTAATCATGTTTTCTAAAATATGAATAAATATACAGTGTGTATGTAAATTTTTATCCATATTACTTAAAATATCTCTATTGAGTTGATGACATAAACGAAAATCAATTTTTTAAGCTATGGTATTATCAATTTTCTTTTTTTTTAATTTTGGTTTTTACATTTTATAGATATGAGCACATTAAATTTGATAAAAGCCAAAACGTCGTTTAAAACTTGATTATTCATTACTACATAGATTGAACCAAAACTCACCAAAACAGCAAATATTTTAATAAACCAAATAATTTGACAGTGTTTCTGGTTCTCTAAAAGTAACAGAAAACATCTACAAGAAAATTGACATCGTTTCATTTTTACATAGGATATATACATCTGTCTACTCCAATGAGAGTTTGTTTAAAATGATACATAAAAATCAAAGTGCAATCCAAATCAGATCAACCTTAGGTTTTATTATAAGTATAATAACAAGCTTACTATAATATAATAATCTTAAGTTACCTGTTTTAGCGAAAGAATTTTTGCAGATAACCCTTATTTTGTTATAAACTTTTGGATAAAGAACAGACTTATATTAGAAAAGAAGTTTTTTTTTATGAAAATGTTAAATGACTGTAAATTCAAATTGAGCTGTATTAATCAATAATAAGTGTATTAATCAATAATAAGTGTATTAATCAATAAAAGTATAGAAATAGGAAGTTATACTGTAGTGAAACTTTAATCTTTTTCCGTTTATCATCAGCACTTTCAATTAAAACGGCAGTGTGTATTTGTATTTTACTAACAACAGAGTTATTGTACTACCATTGCTAATATAAAGACAGGCAGATGTAGAAAATGATAAAAATAAGAATGGCACTATACTTTTGTAGGCCAAGCAGCGAGCTTCGATAAAATGGCTACTTTCGAAGGCTTTTAACAACAAAGTACCCGAGAATCTTAGAGAACCATTTTACCGAGATCACGAGGTAATGAATACACCTTACCATCTTGGACAATGCTGAAACTAAAAGTTGTTTTAGAACCAGGAACATTTGAAGCCACAAATTATCGGAGCCTTGGCCAACGCTGAAATCTACTGTCTAGCGTTAGGAAACATTTACTCGGATCCCAACTATCACAATCTGAACCACACTGCCATACTGCAGACGTTGGCTCGTAAAGGTATAAACATCAGCGAACCTTGTGATGCTCAGTTAACTGAGACGACTCTAATACAAACGAATCCTTTGAGATTGGTAAGGACCTTGTTGAAGAGTGCTCTGGAAAAGTAGAATTTGTTGTTTGTTTAGGGTGCACATATGGCGGTGATCGAGTCCATCATGGTTTTATATGCTAAAGAAGTGTTGACGCCAGATAGAGTGATAGCTGCCATACAAAGGTTTACTTTAGGGCGTAGTGCGGTACCTGCCGTGCCGGAATCACATGAGCAGGTCATCTTGCTTTGGGTACAGCAGGCTTGCGACGCCCTGAAGAAACGGATAGACCAAGAGCTGGAATCGGGTGTTAGCAATGGTGGAGAGGTATGATGTTTTGTCCATGTTGATTAAGTTAGCACCACGACAAAGTTCTTTTAGAAAATGAGGAGCAACAATTTTTGCTTTATGGTGCTAACCTAATGTACTGGTTTTGTTCTAATAGTTCTGGATCACGTCTATTTGTGTTTTTCCTGTCAGGGAGATCGCCTGAGGGCACCTAATCTTCCTGTGGTCAAAGAATTGAAAGATCTCTGTGATGGTGTCGCTTTAGCCGCTTTAGTGTCATTTTATTGCCCCGATGAGCTGCCGTGGACCAGTTTACGTATCTCTTATTTACCGACTGTACAGGAAAGTCTGCATAACTTAGGCTTAGTTAAGGATTTCTGTGAAAGGTGCTTATCTTCTTCGATATTTCATGTGATGCCTGAAGATGTTACTTATATGAGGGGGTGAGTGTTCATTTGCTGTTTTGTGGTTGTTATTTTTTTGGCACGTTGATTTGCAGATCGATGAGGCAGAATCTGGTGGTCTTCTTGGCCGATCTTTTCAACGTGTTAGAGATAAATCCCGCCAAATGCGTCAGGTATCCAGGGATGGACAAGTCGTCGACGGGTAAGATTTTGTCTCTTCCTGTGGCTTGCCTGCTTTGTGACCTTTGTTAGCTTACAGGTCATTGTTCTTATTGATCAGACCGTTTACCATAAATGTAAATATGAAGTCATGAATGTTATGGATTTTCCTCTGATTTGCATATTTTGGGATATATTTAGCAGTTGTGTAAAAAAATATTGGTGGAGGTACTTTTTCTCAATGATTCTTGAAGGTAGATTGGAAACAAGGTTATTGTTTTGAATGTATGTGCTTTGTTTCACCAGATTTATCAAATAACTATGGCTTTTGAAAGAGTAAACAGCATTATACTAAGCTCAGATGTGTAGAATTTTGTTTACGTCCCTTGTTTTTACAGGAGTTGTAAAGTTTGAAGGTCGACTTCACATCAAAAGCGTATTGCACATTGGAATTTTTTTGCATCTTTGTCAAATGTTTTTTCGGAGGTTGTTGTTAGTTTCTATATGTTCCAAAACTTTTTTTTCGCAATTTAAGTCTGATGTTTTTATCCAAGCAATGATTATTTTTTATGTAATGGCCAGCAAAACCTGTTGCACCTTTATTTGAATCTATTGGATTTTTGCTTGCTGTTAACTAGAAGACCACCCAAATTACTTGTATTTACTTCTATTGTTTTTATTCTGAATCTATTGAGTCTATTTTGAACGCATTTGACATAATTTACTGCCGTGAAAATATATACATCTGTGTATAATCAATTTCGTTTCTTACCCATTGGATGTAAAGGTATGCAGTGTCTCTCACTTATTTATTATTTAAGAGACGTAAATAAAAGGCTGTTTACTCTTTGAGAATGACCGAAATGATCATCAGATTTATCTGATAAATCTAATGAAACAAAGTGCATTCTTTCAGAACAACCAGCTTGTTTCTGAGCCACCTAATTGATTCAGAATGTTCAACAATGAGAGCATCTTAGAATCCACTCAACATAATATCTCACTTAACCCCGACTAAAAAATAAAACCCGTTGCATCCAAGTTAACGCCCCGAGCTGTTACTAACCGGGTGTAGAATGTAGCGTGTAACGAATGGTCTCCTATTTTTAACGACTTTGCTTGTATTGGTGCGGCTTGTAGAGGGTTTTCCCGCGCGTAACGCGCATGGTGTGGTGCATAAACGCAATCTGACGCAGTCCGTGATGTCACCTATTCCGGACCTGCGCAGCGGACTAGACGATCCGAATTGCCCCGTGGCTTTCCAAGGTAAACTAGTGTTGTATGTCCGTCAAAGAGTCCCATCGAATTTTACTAAAATGCATGGAATCATTGGTTTCTCGTGGTTACGGAACTTTGCCGTAGTCTACTTGTTAGTTTCTCGCTTTTTGCTTGTTATTTTTTAGTTATTTAATATCGCCTATTTTGTAATGAGGATGTTCCATGTTCTGTACAAAATTAATAGTTTTATACAGGGTGATCACAGTCGATGGCACCGTTTACGGAAAAGCAGATATAGGATTTTTCTGAAAATTTGGTTACTTGGTTACTTTTTATTTCAGTTCAGAGAAATCTATAAATGCATGTAAACAGTGCACTGATTACGTAATCAGCTTTTTATCTGGAGATTTAGTAGAGTTTTTGTGTTACGTTTAGTGCATTATATTTGTTTGAACCAGAATCTTGACCTAAAAACCTGGAACACCCTCATTTTGTAATCATTTTTTCCTCTTACATTTCACATAACTCCATACAAATTTATTAACATTTTAGACAACTTTTCGCTATTGATTTGCCACTTATTAGTTCTTGACAACACCCAGATGTACAAATGTAAATATCACTTTCTCAGGAATTCACATTCGGATAAAATTATCGACTCTTTATCTGTCTTATCACGACAAGTGTACCAAACACACAAAAACCAACTGTGGCTTTAGATAAGGCTAAAAGACTTGACGTTTACAGTGACGAAATCGACACCGACGCACATGCCCGTAAGAAAGGCGAATTCTTTCATGTCGGAGATGAGCGAGGACAGCTTGCGTCGTGGTTCGGACGATTCTTTCGTCGTGCACCGAGGAAAAAACATTCCCACTCTCAGTTCTGTGATAAACAACAAGGAGAGGCAGAATAACGACACGAAGGCCGATGAGAGGGGCGACACGAGGCCCCAGGTACCCGCGGGGAGACCCAGCAACTGGGAGGAGAACAGGAAGAGCACATATGCCGGCAGGAGGTCGAGGAGGAATTCCGTCAGCGACGATTCTCAACTGACGATAGAAAATTTCGGCGGCAGCCAGGATAACATCAATTTCATCGGGAGAAATCCCGACAAAGAGGTATTGATCGAGATTTACATTGGGATAAAGATTATTTAAAATTTTGAACTTAATATAAGATAAATTATGTGATAATCCAATGTCTTCTCCACTTTATTTAACAAATTCTGTAAACAGCATTTACATAATGCTTAAAGACAAAAATTAGGGGAATCAAAAATAACTAGATAGTTTTCTTTTTGGCCTTTAATTGTTTTTATAATATATTGGATTGTTACATAATTTATCTTAAAAGATTATCTGTTTACACTTTGATTTTTTCAAGGTTGGGATACACGTGGGTAGAAAAATTTCTGCACCGGCTGGTCCGATCGAAAATCCCGCGGTTAGGTCCTCGATTCAAGACGCTCGGGGAACATTACAAATAGGTTATGATAATGGCTGTGAAAAAATGGATAATGACAACAATAAAATGAAGAGACAGTTGAGCAGTGACGACATTCTAAAGTCGCAAAATAAGGAGAACATTCTGAAGGATTTAGTAGATGGAGAGGTATTTGAATTTTTAGTATTAAATAATTATTGCTCTCACCACAAATATCAGTAGCACACAATTTTGTGGCTATTCTCAAAATAGATGGAGTATAATATTCTTTTTGCAGGTAATGAACAGGATAAATTTTGCCGACGTGAACAAACACAAGGGCAGCGGCATCCAGTTGATATACATGCAGCACGACAAGGAGGATCTGCCGTCCAAGTCCAGTTTCAAGACTAACGGCGCCGGCGAGAAGAAGACGACCACTTTCGCGGCGTTGCCGAACACGACCACCTGGCAGCAGCAGAGCAGCCAACAGAACACGGATACCACCGCCGAAGAAGAGACGACGCCGAACAACTCGAACCACACCATGAACACCCAGCTGAACGACATCCGAATGAAGCTCGAGGAGAAACGACGGCACATCGAGAACGAGAAGAGACGGATGGAGATGGCGATGAACAAGCAGAGGCAGAAGGTGGGGAAGGCGGCGTTCCTGCAGGCCGTCGTTAAGGTAAAGACTTTGTTGAGTTTTTATGCATCCGCATTTTGCTTTTCAAGCTTCTGCTTGGGTTTGGAATGCGCTTAGTTTTTGTGGGGTGGTGTTGAAGGTAGTTTTTCTCTTTTTCTACACCACTATTACCTTTTTCCCATATTTTGTATTTGACTACTACACTGGCAAGTTTGAAAACGTTGGGATGTTTCATAATTCTGACTAAAATTGGTAAATTTTTGTGGTTAGACTTTATGGAAGATRKATAAGTATATTTGTAGTGTGTAGATGCCAGTGGGCAGTTTATTACCTGTTTTCAAGCTTTAATAACATTTATTGCAGCATTTKTAGACACGAAAAAATTTTGATTAGAAAAGGTGTTGTCGAAATACATCGACAACTTTTGACATTTTTCAATATAGAATATTCTTTTTATAATTTGTGTTCCTATTTGTAAATATATGAGCACATTTATATTAAAGCTTTTAAAATTACAATCAGATTTTTCAATTAGTTTTTGTTCAAGACTCTATATTTAACAAGTAAGTTTGTTTTTGATTTATTTACAAATACATAGTAAAATGGCATTCCGCAAGCTTTTGTTTAAAATTTAGATAATCATGCTGTCTAATATTTAAATTTGGAACAAAAACTAACGAACCATTGTATCTCAAAAAATTTGTTCTTTAGCTAGTAACAAGCTTTGTATAACTTGCATGTGAAGTTATGTATGTTCAAAATGATTCTTTAGGAAAGAACAAAGACTTTTTAGTTTAGTATCAGTTTCTGTTTCATTAATTGATGACATTATTTAGGTTGATACCCAACCCTAGCATAATCAAAAAAAGTTGTGAACAAACAAAACCGGGAAGAAACAGTATTTAACATAAACTATTTGGTTCTTTGGAAAAAGGATTCCTTCAATTCAGAAGCGAATGTACTTGTAAAACTTGTTGATAGTTTCCTTCCATTTTTGTGCTGTTTTGTTATGTTGCATGAGTTTAACCAGTTTTTTTGCAATTTTTAACCCAGCGACTGCCCATATCACGAAAAATGATGTGGGAGGTACTGCTAACCAGCAGACAAAAAAAAAGAGCATTCGTGCTTTTCTCACAATCCTAACACGTCTTTCCGCTGTTAATTTGGCTTCCGCACACATTTTCCATCATCCACATTGCAGAGTTGTGTTTTCTTTTTACCGGTGATGGTACACCTCAAGATGGTAACTAACTTTCAGGGCAAGGGTACCCTAATAAAAACCACACCGGATTCAGAATCCAGTTGTACAGCGGGCGAAAGTTCCGATAACAGAAGCCCCAATACAGATCCCCCAAAACCCGATCGGCCCCTTACGCTCCAGGTATATATTAGTTTGATTTAGTTTTCGCACGCCGTGGTTCCCGTGTAGATAGAGCCGTCCATTTGTGAATCTCGTGGACATAGTGAAATATGTGCTTCCCCCAGATATAGAATGATGTCAGAAAATATTCAGAATAATAAGAACTAAGATATGTGTCATTCTACACCTGGCAAAAGCACATCTTTTGAATACTCACTTGAAAAATTTTTTGCTTGCCAGGACATTTCAGACGATGTGGGTTCGGTGGAAAGGAAATGGCTGGAGCAGGAGCAGCCGTTCGTGGAGACGAGGAGGACTCCCGACTTGGAAAACATGGATCTGGAACAGTACCAACAATCGATCGCACAGTAAGTCGCCCGCCGAACCTTCGGAACTCACTGTAACTCGTTTCGTTTAGAATGAATTCCAGTTTGCACGACATTCAGTCGGATATTCAACGGTTAGCGTCCCAGCAGAGTCAAATGCAGGCAGCGCAACAACAGTCCCTTTTAGCTCAGCAACAAAGGCAGTTACACGCTATGCAGCAACAGCAGTATTTTCAACACCAACAGCAGCTACAGAACATGCAACAGCAGTATCCGGCCCAGCCTTTCGGGATTTATCAACAGCCGGGTGAGTCAATTGATGTGATTTTAGTGTATTTTGGTTTGTCAGAAGCGTTGTTCGATGCTTGAGATGTTGCAGAAGTCTAGAAATGCTTTCTGTTTTGGTGCAAATAATTTGAAGTACGCTAATTTTTGTTAATTGCTTGTGTTTCTTGTGTTAACAAGGAGAATGTAAAATATAATCCTCCAATTCTGACAGGAATCCATTGTATAAAGAATTAAAAAACATGTTTTTTGCTTTTCTTGTAAGTATAGCAATAATCAGTTTTATTTAACCAATATTAAATTAAAAAAGCACAAAAAGTTTCGTTCAGATTTTTTGTTTACATACCCATAGTATGGTTTTTATTTTTTTGTCTTCTCATCCAATTTCTTTTTACCTTTGCTCTTACATATTTAACTGTTTTCACAGCGCACTTTTGCCAAAAAAATAAATTGCTAATGAAAGAGTAGTATAAAAGCAATCAAAAATGCATTAATTTGGATTTAATATAACTGCAAATTAGAAAAAAGTAGAAGGGAAAAACCACACTGTATGTTTATAAGATACAAGACAGATTTTAAAAGTTAAGAGAATGAACATTGTAGTTATTGATCGCTCCTACACAACTACAAAGTGCATTTTTTGCACTGATGTGCAGTGACACAGAAAACATTTTATTCTGGCACTACTTCATTACAGTAATCTGACCAGTAGGTTATTTATGTTTCATAACTGCTATTTTTTCTTGGTCTGATGAGCAGGCACATAAATTAACCGGGGGAATGATTTCCAAGACATAACTAGGGTCTCATTTGTAATTGGTGTCAGTTGAGGAAGCAGGTGAATGAATGTGTTTTTCTCCGCTGTTTTTCAAGTCTATAACCCCCTGCAATCGTCGGCCAGCGCCCCCCACATKCCGCAGAGCCTCTACAACCAGCAGCAGAGGGCGCAGTCGGAACAGCCGCAGTTCTTCTTGCACGACTCGTCGAACAACAGCTCGCCGGCCGTGCCCCAAAGACGGACATGGGCCCAGCAGGCCCAGATGAGCGTCCCCCTCCAGCCGGAGCTGAGAACCTGGGGCAGGCCGCAGAACCCCGGCGGCTTCCTGTTGCATGAGGGCGCCGATCAGTCGCCGCAGAGGTACCAGAACGGTGAGCGGTCGCTGGGCGGCGGCTTCACCCTCAGCCAGCAGCATGCACAGCAGCAGCAGCAGCAGCTGTTCGGTTCGTCGCAGCACAGCACCCCGTCGGCGTCTCCCCAGCATCACAGCGTTCACAGGCAGATATCGCAGCTGATGGACGACAGCAAGCGGTCGCCGGTCAGTTTGCAGCAGATGGAGCCGGTGAGGAAGAGCAGCGTGACGCACGCGCCCATTCCCGCGCCTCCCGCCGACGACATGGAGCCCCAGAACATCTCGTTCATCGGGAGCCAGGATAAGCAGCTGAGTGATGGTGAGTTCTAAGGTCCAAATTGCTGGAAAATATTTTTGAGTTTGTAGTTGTAGAGGGTGCGTGGCACCTGGATTACAATATCGATGTTTGTGTCATTTGGTTCAAAAAAGCTTGGAAAAAGTCCAAATATTAGTAGTACATTTGAATTTTCTTTATTCCTCTATGTCAAGTCTTCACAGTTAATAAAGCAACAAAATGTCTATCCCATTGCACAGGATTAAGCAGACTGAACATCACGTCTGGCTCGAGGACATACAGAATTCCATCTCCGACCCGTCCGGCGATATCGAGGACTTCATTCCAGCCATCCCTTTCTCCAGAACCCAGTGATGTCCATCCACGTGCTGAGGTTTCAAGTTTAGACAACGATCCTACCAGCCAAAAGGGATTCTACATAAGTTTTGATAACGAACAACCTAAACGGCCGAAGCCGCCTCTTCGGATGAAAAAGAGCTCCCCCAGGAAAGAGAGAAGCTGTGATGTTGTAGAGGAAGACAACACTGACATTTTGGTAAGTGTTTTCAAAGGAATGGATGGTTTTTTTGTTATTTTTTTTGTGTCACAGTGGATTGAATAATTGAAAAATAATGTGCCGTTTATATTTTTAGTAGTTAGTCACTACTACTGCTGGTTTGTAAAACACAAAATTTATTTGACTTCCCATAAAAAATATAATCAATCTGCTGAAACTTCGGTTATATTGGTAATTTCTTTATTTTAAATGAAACACCCTGTATTTTTTTATTTTTTTTGGATTCTACAATTAATTTAATGTTTGTTCAAGATCACTTTATCCATAATCAACTGTTCCATAGATGTTAGTGGAAAAGTAGATGGCAGTGCATTCTGTCAGGTGTAAACTAACATGATGGCTACTGTATCACTTCATTCTTCAGCTATTGAAGCAACAAGTTCTTCTTTATCTCGATCAATTTGTGTCCTAGGAAAAACTGATGCTTGCAGAATATATTCTTAACATTATAACTACCTTCGGAGTAGCTTTTTGTTACTAGGTTTTTTTTTACTCAAGAAACTTTCCAAAGGTTGCAAATCTATTCATATTGACAGTAACACAAATTTGTAGTCAAATTAAACAAAACTCCAACTTCTAACATTTTGATTATGGCTTCAGGGAAGGAAAAAGCAACTGGAAAAAGAGTTGGATGAGGAAAGACTTAAGGCTGAAGAAGAAGAGAGAAGAAAAAAAGAGCGAATAGAGAGGGAAAGGTTGAGGGAACGCGAGAAGGAAACTAGTCAAGAACGGCAAAAGGTTGCCGCCGCATCTGCCATTATCATAGGAAATGACCTTAGTAATCCCGATCCAGTAAGTTAACTACTTCATTCTGATGTAGTGTGGATCTCATCTGATTTTTCTCCAACAGGATTTAATAGACGAAAGGGAAAAGAAGAAAGAACGCATCATGATGCTGTCGCTTCAGAGGAGACAGCAACAGGAGGAAGCAAAGATTAGGAAACAGCAAGAAATGCAGGCCATTAAAGAGAGGGAGAAGGAGAAGGAGGAGGAACGTCAGAGGAGAAAGGAAGAGCAGAATGCGAGGAGAGCTGCCATTCTGGAACAGCACAGGATGAAGAAGGCTATTGAGGAAGCTGAAAAAGAGGTAGGAGGATCATGTGTAATATGCTGTTTTTTCTTCTAACTAAATGATATATGAAACATGCTCACCACTTTAATTTAGATGTAAAAAACAGTCAAACAAATGCAGATTGCAAATTTATCATAACAGTGATAAGTAGTTTAGTGCACTTTACATCATCTTGAAGACGGTAAAATATTTTCCCTATATCACATTCCACATGTTTGCAGAAGTTCATTGACCCCAAGTTATTTTTACCCCGTTTCCTTCCTCTGGAATTCTAAAAATATCTCCATCCTGTGTTCGTGTTCAGCAATTCTGAAAACCTTACCATAATGTCTTTCATTTATTGGTCGCTGGTAAGGCCACCGATAAATTAAAAAAAAAAAACTGTTTTTTTCATCACTCGATTGCAGGGAAAAACGATAGACAAAATGGACCTGATGAGCTCGCTAAAGCCAACGCCGAAACTGAGAACAAAAGGTTCGACAAGCCGTCCACGACCAAAGACAATACACATCGACAGCGGCTCCGTGGAAATGGCGGAGGGAATGCTTCAACCGGCCAGGGGGAAGAAGGGATCGAACTCGAACCTCACAGGTACGGTTCGATTTTTTTTGCGTTTAACAAAGACTAGCTTTTTGTTTTGTGTTTTTGCTCAGTTAATTCTAACTATCATACGGGGTCGACCATGAAAAGGGATTACTATAGGGGCTCCCAGGACAGTTTGGCTGACAGGGGCATCGGCGGCGGTTTGATTTATAAAGGTTTGTTTTGGTTTGTTTTCGAGTTTTTTAAGGGTTAATGTCCGTGTCTGGTTTGGTTAGTTTAAATTTTTTGGGATTTATGTTTTTATTATTATAGTGATGGTAATTTACTTATTGGTCTTCGAGGATGTAGTTTTTGCAAGGCAAGTTTCCTTACTACCATTGAGTAGCTTTTGAAATCGGGGCATTTGTTTTCGGTTGAACTTTAAGAACATACATGCAACAATTCATTAGAAAACTTTGTGTTTATACTAATCTTTATAGTTACATTGATTTTATTGTAGCTTTATAGAATTTAGGGGTTTCAATTTTTTTAAGAAAAAAGCACTGTAGATTTTCTTGGAGTGATGCAGCTTTTTTAGTGTAATTCGGTATGTTAAAAAACAATAGTTTTCTTGTCTTCTGGACCCTAAAAAATTTTAATATTTCATGTTTGTCTAAATACATACACACAATAAATAATTTTTCTTGTATGCGTTTTACCTTGTAAGGAGCTCGTGCAGTTAAGTAATTAAGAAAACTATGTATAGATATATTAAATATTTCCTACATGTAGTTTCTTATCCCTGGATGGAGTAACGGGGCCTGCCTTGGCAACGTATCCTTTATGTGTCCGTCCGTTGTCTATCGTGGTGTGGGCGAATTTTTTTCCAGATTCCCCCGAGGACAGCCGCGGCATCTCGCCGTGTCACAGCGCCAACCAGACGTTGGGACGCAGGAGTTCCTACAAAACGAGCAGGGGTAAGTGCGTTTCTTCTGGTCGTAGCTGTCGGCTCGTGGTAATTATTGTGTGTGTGTGTGCACATGTAAATTTGCGTGTAAAAGTAGTGGCACGTGTCCGGGTCCCTGTAAAAATGGCGTTTTCTCTGGAAGACTGTAGTGTAAGTGACGGATGTTTTTGCAGACCCCTCCCCTGCCCAGGTGCGTGGCAGGCCTAAGTATTCGACTTATCAAAACTTTAAAGGGCGCAAGTCCAACTCTATGATGAATTTATATGGTAAGACGCTAGCGCATCCTCTCTGTCTGGGGCATGAGGTCTCTTGCATCGGTCTGTTCTCTTTATTTTTTATTTGTTGGTGATGGTTTGCTTGAAGTTCCTCGTCTTTTGATTTTTTTTTTCAGGAATTTTTTAGGTTCTTCCCTCTGGTTTTTACGGTTGTCTTGTGCCTGAAGGTCGTTGTACCGTTAATTGTTCATATGTGTTCGGTATCATTAATCGTTTAGAAGCTTGCATATCATGCTTATACATAGTTAATAATATATTCACTTTTTACCGTTACATTTTTATAATTTCATGCACTAGCGACAAAAGTTTAACTTTTGTGTATACATAGCTTAGTCGTTTACAAAGGATTTTCATTATAGTGATAGCATTCGGATTTTTTGCTTGTACATACATAGTCAATCGTGAAAAAATGAAGGGTGCAATTTTTTATAGAACATTTTTTGGGGATAATCACATTAAATTGTTATATTTCTCCAGGTACCAGTGATAATGTGATAAAATAAACTAAATATTAAAAAATTTAATGAAAGTATATTATAAAGTCCACGTTAAATAATTAAAAAAAACAGTACATCAAAATTATAAATTACAGTGCCTCTATAAAGCATTATAGTTTATTGTCTCTTGAAATAATTATATAATATTATACTCACCTTAACATGATATCACGCCACTTTCTCATACACATAAAATTTGCCTTTATTTCTTGAAGCTAAATATCTTAACTTTCACGTTTATACATTTTTAAGGTCTTCAGTATACTACAAAAAAGCTAAAATCAGTATAGAATATTAAGAATTAATATACTCTTTTTTTTACAATGTTGAAAATTCACCTTTTGCTACATCCTGTATATAATGGATTTATGTTATTTATGGAGAGGTGTAACAGTTTATCGGGTGATGTTACCAATAGTAATATACTTACTTTTAATTTATCACTGCATATTTCTTTAATGAGGCTAATATACACCATTTAAAGATGTATCAAGATAAAGTTAATAAACAAAAATTTTACACATTTTGAACGGCTGCAATGCTATAAAGTCTAATGCCTCCATAATCCGTTGCAACTAACTCTTTGCTAAACAACTGGGTAACCACGTCTCACATAACAATTTTACTGACCTTAAAACTAAGGGAAGCTTTCCCCAACTTTTCGACACCATACATAATTTACTCCGCTCTAATGATGATTTATCTATAACTTATTGATCCGGTACCTCCGGTCTATAATCAAATGTGGGAAGGTGCATCGTAAATAACACGGCGTGGCTTGCTGTTGGTTTTTTTTTTTGAGCCGTGCTAACAAAGTTCTCGCACAGGTTCTAGCACGGATCAGGACAGCTTGGCTTACCGGTACGGTGACACGGACTCGGGACTCGGTAGGGCTACACCTCCCAGGAGGGCCCCCTCTCCGGGCATGGGCCCCATGAGGCATTTACCAAGTCCTTCTGGGCCCGGCAGCCTTCCGGGTTTCATGTCAAAAAGACGGACTTTCGACGACGGGTCGAGCGATATCAGTTCTACGCCCAGCAGTATGATGGATTACACAGGTTTGTGGAAATTTTTTTGGATTTGTAGTGGTAATAATGATAATAGTAAATAATAATAATGAGATATTAATATTAGTAAGTTGTTTTCTGGATTAGATTTCGAAAATGCACAATGCGTTTGTGAAAAATCCAAAAATAGCAACACTGTTGGATTTCTGCAGGCTTGATGGTCGTCATTTCTTTGACAATTTTTGTTTAGGGCCTCGATTGTACAAGCAGCCAACGACAAAGTCGAACCGCAGCATCATGCTGAACGCGGTGGAGTACTGCGTCTTTCCCGGTGCCGTGAACAGGGAGGCAAAACGTCGTGTCCTCGAAGAAATCGCTCGTTCCGAAAGCAAACACTTTTTGATACTGTTTCGTGATGCCGGATGCCAGTTTAGAGCTCTCTATTCGTATTGTCCTGACAGGGAGGAGGTCACGAAGCTGTACGGAACAGGACCCAAGCAGGTCAACGATAGGATGTTCGATAAGTTTTTCAAGTACGTATATTTTGACATTTTTAATTGCTTTTGTCTGATTGTCTCTATGAGGTAAGACAATTGGAGGGAGCAAATGCTACTTTTGACAAGTAGAAATGTCGTGACAAAACTGGCTTTTGCATATGGACAATTCTTTTTTATGTTATGCATGCATATTTTCATATTCAAAATTTTTAGTAGGGGGCGCACGTAGCAAAATCGTGACATACTTCAACGCATCAGATTTTTTTGATAGTATATATTGTTTCTTTCCAGATACAACTCTGGTGGAAAATGCTTTTCGCAGATCCACACGAAACACCTAACCGTCACAATAGATGCTTTTACGATCCACAATTCACTGTGGCAAGGGAAGAAAGTCAACTTACCGAGTAAAAAAGATATGGCCCTCGTTATCTAGTTCATGTTCTTATCACCTTGTTATTTAGTCATCTAATCAGATTAATATTTTGTTAATAGTTATATTTTTGTGTTTAACAGTGAAGAGGAATTCGATTTTGTACTATTGTAATTTTTTAATGATTTTTTTACATTGTGCCTTGTGCGTTCCACCCTTTTTTCGTGCTGCAGAATCTCCAGTGCATGGAAACAATCGCTCTCCTCAGTGTCATTCCAAATAATAAGATTAGTTTTAGATCGAAGCGCACGGCCGTACAAGAACTTTTATAGGGCGATGCGGCATTTGTAAGTTGTTTTTATAAATTGTCATTGGCCTTAAGGAGAAACTCAATGCTTTGTTAACGCGTAACTTTGTAATTATTGACCATTGATGTGATCGATATTGAACGGCAATTGTAATTGTAAATGCAGGTGCACCTTTTTAAAATCGAGACACAGTTTATTTGTGAAAAATCAGAACGGAATTTTTGTTAATAAAGTTTATAATACTGCCACTTGACTCATGTTGCTTATCGTCAGTGTTTCTTTTTTTGGAATCAGCACACATTTTGCTACATTGATGCTAATAATTCATCCATGTACATACTATGATTTTATATTACAAATATTTATTAATGGTCACATGACATCCAAATGTGATTATGCTGCTCTGAGAAATAAAAACATAACCCAAACAGTCTTTTTTTTCTGACACATATTCCCAACGAAAAAAATGAACATAGTGCTGAAAACATTATTAACATTTCACAGAAAAAATGTGCTGAGCGATTATTCAACTAAGAAAAACAACATACTTGGTAAGTAAAAAGAGGTCTCCATATATTTCTACAATTTTTATGTCGTAAACTTAGCTACAAAATAACTATTTTTTAATGCAAATTCAATGGACAATTAAGACGGAAGGCCAAATACTTTGCTGGCCTGCCTAATAGATTTTCCATCCCGTATCATAAACGCAATTTGGGGTGGTTTATGCTTGAAATTACAAGATTACTGTGTTTTTAATAATTTAGCAAAAAATCGCATAAGAAAAGCGTTTGGAAGATGTGTACATGCTAAATAACAGCAGCTAATATTATAAGAAGCAAACTGATTATTTCGTTTCTAAAAAATGTAAAAATTATTTCATTTTGAACGAATCAAAACAAAATTATAGTGGGAATTTTCACAAGAGAAAAAAGAAGACGCCACTTTCCCGCTTATTTGATATTTGAATTTTTGCATTGCTGCAATTATGGCAATGCTGTGAAGTGTGCTATAGGACACGTGAGGTTTGACGTTTATCGGTTTGAGGTTATGTTAGCGTTGATTTGAAAGTGTTTGTTGCGGATCCTTGTATTTGAAACGATAAAACACTAAATAAGCCATGGCGGACTTCATGGACCTTCTGCACGATGCAGAAAAGTTAACAACAGATATTGCTGGTACATCCGAACTCCCGAAAGTTGATAGATCCTTGCCTCAAGTTCTGGAAGCGTCTCGTGAGTTGTTTACAAAGGTAGCTCAGACGGGTTCTACTGATATTCAAGCGTAAGAGCATGGGAAAAACAAAGGTAACAGAAGTTTTTAAGCGGTTTTAATTTCAGCAATCTCCTGCTTGGCTCTAGAGGTGTAGACCTACCAAAGATCGTCCAAAAGTTAGAAGCCATTAGTGCGGCGCAAACATTCGAACCCGTTCAGCATGTTGATGATTACGATATAAGCACCTGTTTGGAAAATGAGATTCGCAATTGCATTTTGGGGGTTATCGACGAGGAACATCAAAGGGTAAGTTGATTTTGGTAGTGGTTTCTTAGTGTTTGTTTCGTAGTGTTTCGACTCGATCAACCAGGACTGCTGGGAACATTTGTGCGGAGAATGGAAGCAGGAGAAGCGGAAGATCTTGAACGCCATGATAGCACCCTCAAACGCGTTCATTGAAGTGGACAAGAAGAAGAGCGTGTTCATTGAAAAGGCACCGGCACCTTCGCCCGGTTTGGGACCTGAAGAAGCTGTTTATGCGAGCAAGGTTTATGAGTTTAATAATTATTCATCGAAGTCTGTGCAGAAACCGAATCTTGTCCATGTGTTTGCCAAGGCTGCAGAGGAGTTCAAAGATAATGTAAGGATCCGTTATTTGTTTATTTAAGTACAGTACTTGCATAAAACATGCACATGTCCACTGCCTACGTTGCATGAATCATTTATAAGTTGGTTTGAGGCTTCTTCTACCTCCATTTGTCTCAGTCTGGTTACCAAGTTGCAACTTGTCCATTTAATGATTTTTGTACAGTCACTTTCTTGGCTTGCGGTAATGATTTTTAAAATTTTTTTAGAAAGTCAACGACATGTGGGAAATAATGAAGTATATGGTGGACATCCCTTCTTTTCCGTCGTCCGATAACCCTCTGAAAATCCGAGATTCTGATCCAGTAATAAAGGCTTTGGTCCATCAGGCAAAGCGTTATCTCGAAGACCGCTACAAAACATACATGGCCACGGTAATAAACGATAATTTGTGCCAAGCAATGCGCGGCGGTGTACCCGGCACGTATCATTTGGTACGCGGTTACGTTGGGGTCCGTCTGCAAGGCGATTACCTCGGATTACAAGATGGGAGCATCGAAGGTCGTCCAATATGGCCAATGGTTTATTACTGCATCCGCAGTGGTGACACTAGTGCTGCGCTTCACTGTTTAAAGCAGTCAAATTGTTCCGATTGTCAGGATTTGGTTGCTTTGCTCGAGATGAAGTTTAAGACTCCGGACAATCCGGAACTGTTGAAATTAGAAGCCAATATTCGTTTCCAGTACAGGAGGTTTGTTAGGAACTCTACAGATCCGTTCAAGAGGATAGTGTGGTGCGTTATGGGGTGCTGCGACACTATCGACCAACATACTGAAGTTGCCAGAACTGCCGATGATTATTTATGGTTGAAATTGAGCTTGGTCCGTGTTGATTACGATAAGGATGATTATGTCAAGTATTCAGATTTGCAGGTAAGAATAAGCCTCGTAATCAGCAGTTTGCTTTGCTGCTTTCCTCAGTTCTTGTTTGAAATTTTTACTGAGTTTTCCTTTAAGCTTTTTTAACCAAGTCTTTAATTTTTATTCTGTGTTGCTTGTACATTGATTAATTTTTATTATGTATACTGTTCCCATACTTCTTTGCTACTTATTTCTTTATCTCCTCATTCCACAAAAGTGTTTATTCTAGCATTTTATCTATCAAGATTTTTCCACAGACTAATATTTCCTTAAATTTCATCTAGATATCATCTTTATTTTCTTCTGTTTATACATCTTTTGCAGAAGACAATAATAGACGAGTACGGCGAAGCTCACTATGATGCAGTAAACCAGCCACATCTCTATTTCCAAGTTTTGGCCCTGACAGCACAATTTGAGGCGGCGTTAGAATTTTTAACACGCATAGAACGCTATAAGGTGCACGGCGTTCACATGGCAATCGCGCTAAACGAGCTGTATATGCTGGCTTGCCCCAGAGATGTCGCCGCCCCATTGAGTGAGTTTCGTTCCACTTCTCTGATGCTTAATCTAATTTTTTACTTTAAGTTTGTATCGATCCTTTGGYTCCCAAGCCGGCGAGGAGGTTGAATATCGCCKGACTCATCATGATATATGTCAGGAAGTTTGAGGTCATTTGCCTCTCGGAATCAGTACAGTATTTCTTCTTGCTGAGGAGTTTACGTGATTCTGACGGCTGCAATTTGTTTACCGTTTGCGTCAGTGATTTGGCAATCGAGACTAGAGAATATCACAGGCTGTTGGGAAAAATTGAGAGGAATGGACTGAGGACACGAGGGATCATAGATAGCATCTCGAATTCTTCAATTACTGTGGAGGAAATCGCTAAAAGGACCGGGGAGACCTTGAAGAAGAAGGGCAATCTTGAAGATGCTATTACTTTGTTCGATTTGGCTGGTGTAAGTACATTTGTTTGGGTTCTTTTTTAATTAGTTTGGTAGCTAGAAACAAGCTGATCGTTTTCCTTGAATTGTCATATATAATATCATAAGCGGTAAGGCAAAATTTTTTTGTTGTTACAGCATTTGCTGCATAGTAGTTTGATGAGTAACATTGTTACAAAAATCAGGAACCACCAGGGTGGGTGACTTTTTTTATCACCGTCAGAAGGCAATTGACTTGTGCAAATCAGTTTAAAAATTTTCCCATGAACTAACTAACCTATGCTCTCAAAACATTACACAACAACATTTTTTTCAGTTATCAAAATCTGCACGGTTATAAAAATACAACATTCTATTGTATAGAAAAGCTGTAAAAACTTGCTAGTCTGTGTTTTCTCCATTAGCAATTTATTGTTGAATATTTTATCATTAGTAATCTTGGTTAATTTTGTTATTGATTTATTTAGGCTTTTGTGAATAACTTCATTAATGTATTTATGTCACACTTGAAACAGTTTATAAAGGCTGAAAACAAAGTATACTACAAGCAACTACAATATTCATTTAATTTAGTAGTTATTTAGAAGGGGTAATGAATATACGGAACACACAAGGTCTTCAAAATTTAAATTCTAGAGGGGAGAAACAACTATTTAAATATCAAAAACACAAATGACTATGTGTTCGCCAGCAAAAGTTGAAGTCTATTTCAAATTTACCAATTCTTCTTGATATATAGGAAGAAGAGGAAGTCATCACCCTACTATGTGATCTCCTTTCACAAGTCGTCAATTTACCAAGTCAGCCAGGTTCACTTCGTGAGCGTTTGCAAGTCAGAACTCAAGAGATCTTCGATCGTTACTCCCGAGAAGGTCGCAGGCACTTCTCCAGCATCTTCACGTCGTTTTCGGTCCTCAAAGACCTCCTCGTGTTCTTCGATTACTATCACTCCAAGCAATACAGTCTGGCTTTGAAAATATTGGAGGGCATCAGGTTGGTGCCGTTGAACAGCTCGGACCTCGAAGAACGCTTCGGCAGCTTCAAGAATCTGAACGCCGGCGTGCGCAAGGTGATCCCCGACGTCTTGCTGGCCACGATGAACATGCTGTTCGATCAGTACCAGAAAATGAAGAATGCCGAATACGTGCCGAGGAGTTATCAAGAGTCCAGCGCCAACAAGCAGCTGGAGCACATTCGTGGTCAGGCGAAGACTTTGACTAGTTTTGCTGGGATGTTGCCTTATAGGATGCCGGGGGACACTAATAGTAAACTTGTTCAGATGGAAATACTTATGCATTAGTTTTTGTACTTGTTTGATTTTGTAATAAAGAGAAATGAATTTATTTGTTGTTTTATTTATGTGTTACATAGAGGAGTGCATGCAAAGGTAAATAGAGTATATTTTTTTAGTTTTTATATTTTCAGAAAGTTAAATTCACAAAAAAAACTTTCGAAAATGGTATGATAAAATTTTAAAAGAGATAAATTTAGTAAAAAATGCAACACTTTCTATACTTACTTCTAGGGTTGTCGAAATTAAAAATGATTGATAGCGTTTGTTTTCATTGAAAATATTAATAGGGTAAAATGAAAATAAAATATAAACAACATAATATGTGAGGTGATTTTAGCTTAAAATGGGTATGAGAAACAGGCACATTGATTTTAGATGCAATAAAAAAGTTTATAGATAAAAAACAAAGGTAAGTACTCAAGAAAAAGTCATAGATAAGCTTTACGAGTTTGGTTATATCTGAATTAATTGTTATTGCTTGTTTACAACAGCATGTGTTTTATTTCCTCCATGTTTAAACTTTCCTGTAATTAATTTGTTTGGATAGGAGTATTGTTTATTATAAATGAAAAAAAAAATAACTCTACACATATTACCTAAACTCTTTTAGGAACAGGTCATTAATATGTTTCATTTTCTACTAAAGAAGCAACACATCCTCCATGAAAAGATTGTTTTTTGTAGGCCCAGTGGCATTTTGTCTGTTTACCTATATATACACATTTACTTTCTCTATATTTTAATCAACCTCAAATTCTTGTGCATTTGCAGCAGTGTTGTCCATTAAACTTAAAGAGTGGAATATTCTTCCTTTTGTTCTTTGACTTCCATAATTTGTGGTAATAATGGTCTCCAATTTTTTTTGTGTTTTTCTGTTATGGTTCTACAATATACATCAAGCTTATTAACACTATTTTTAAACTGAACTCTTTCAATTTGGAAAATATACCTTCATGGAAATAATATGGTTAAGAAGGAGTTTCCTACATGTTATTTTTATGCTTGCAAAATCAGATTATATGATAAGGAATTTTAACACATCTTTGAAACATGATGGACGATGTTTCGAAAGCATTTTCAAAATTCTTTATCACATCTTGAATTTAAATGGGCACCACATTATTTATAGCAAATAAATTCTGATTTGTAAATTTTGACAAACTTGCTAGTAAAAGTATGTACCAATGTTGTACATTTCGTGTTGTGTTTCACCACTCTATGGTTTTTTCTTCCCATTGCCCCTTCATTACGTTTCCATAACCACTACAGTCTCTACCCTTTTGCTGGGAATCTTGATTGTTTAAAAAAAACTCTCAAAACATCATTTGATTCCTGATTTGCTGTATATTATTTTTTTAATTACATTTTTCACAGTTTGTTCGCAGAAGACGAAAATTAGGTACGCAAATTAGAAAAAATGTATAAAAAACTTCTTTCATAAGTATTATTTAAATATAATGGGTTTTGGTCTTCCATATAGGAATAAAATTCCTTTTATCCCATGTCAAGCTTTCAGCGATTTTTTTCAGTTACTTACAACTACAAATAGAGCACAACAAACCATATGAAAAATACTTACAATAGAAATGAAATTATGCTAAGCCTAAAATCAATTTTAACTTGGTATAAATAACAATAAATGTATGTACTATTAATAATTATAAACAATCTTGACAAATATAAAAAAATCCTTAAAAATTAAAGAAAAACATATTTCACGATTTATTTATCTGGTTTACGATTGCTTTATTTAGTTTATAAGCTGTTTTGTGCTACCTACCTTGTAATTTATTTATTTATTATTTAGTGGCTCTGTCCTTAATAAATATAACACATAAGCTTGTACGATACAATAAATACACTGACTCTCTTGTAGGTATTACCATAAAAAATTGCGTTGCATCATATCAATCACCTTAGTTTTTTGTACTTGATTCATCTCTGTTTATTACATTTCATTTAAGTGTCTAAGGACTTCCAGCATTCGTCAGTGTTGAAGTTAAAGAAAAACTAAGTCTGTATAGCAATAAAACTGTTTCAAAATGTTTCCTGTGTAACTTACCAATATATACACTGCTACAAAATAATAATTTGCTTTATATGCAGATTAAAAACGAATCGAGTGAAAGTTGTTAGATTAGGTACATGTAGTGGATAACAGGAGTGGATTCTAATGAACAGGATCAAAGCAAAACAATCAGATGGGCATCAGTAATGTTTAATCTGAACTCGAATTCGTATTCTCGATACAATCATTCTAATTAAAGTAACTATCATAATAACATTGCACATTCTGACGCTCTATTGCGCGACCTTAAAATATAATTATCACATATTAACAGTTTACAACTTTAGTCAGTTGCACTTAGCATGTAATTTACACGTTTTAATACTAACACAGCCATTTGGAAGATTGTGATGTCAGTCTGTACGCTGTACAATGAACGTAATGCACAATTTCAAACAAAAAGTATTAATTGCATTCGCTGAACGAATGCACGACATATTTCCGTCATAAATAACGGTTATTTGTTGAACTCGACTTCATAATCAAATTTATATGCATTCAATTCGGTAAATACTAGCAAATTTTCTTTGCTAATACCACATTTAGTCTTTAGTTTCCCTCAAATATGTGTCTTTGATTATGACGGTTTCACCCCTTCCGTTTTGTGCTTCTGGAATAAATCTATCACGGATAGGGTTTGTACTGGGGTCGGCGGTGTTCTTGGCACCCAATCGCTAGCCGAGGGACTCTTTGTGCTGCCATTGTTGACTTCTTTTATCTTCTTGAGCTGTTGTAGTGCCTCTTCGTAGCTCGGCAAGCCAGAAACTATGGTGTAGCTTGGGAGAGATTCTAACTCCGGGTTGCCAGCTTCTACGTTGGCTGGAGTTCTCGTGTCCAACACTGAAAGTAAAATAATACCAAATCAAGAAGTTAACATCAAAATACGGATTAATTATACAGGGTCGCTACAAAGTATGGAACCAGCAGGATATTTCAAGTTCTGTTCGACTGATTTTTCTGAAATTGTCCATGAGCCTATGGGTAATTAAAATGCATTTTCTGCAATTTTTTTCAACTTCCTGTCAGCTCTCGTTTCCGAGATATGGCCGCAAGTTGCATTTTTTTAATGGGAAGGGGCGTCAAAAGGCACATCATTGAAAAGAATATCTTTTCCTGATTTCAAAAATGTATCACACTCGCACAATTTATTGCTTCTGAGTTAAGAGAAGTGTAAATACAATAAATGAGCCTGACAAAGAACGAAAAGAATGAAAACAATTTTCTTTATCGCTAAAATGGATAAAAAAGCCAGATATTACCATTTTTCCTTGACTGGTAATCATTTTCGTCCAGTTTGATCAACTTATTGCGAATCAAGTACCCAAAAAGTAAAAATTTCGTGAAAATGCTGTATTTTTCAGATTTACATTACAGAAGAGGCTCATTTACTTCCTGGCAGTAATGCAGCCTTGAGTTTTCTAATGTTCTTTGTAGCACATTACTATATTTGGGCTAACTGCCTGTTTGTAACCCGTATTAGTAAAATAAATTAAAAAGAATAGAAAAATAAAAATACTCGTATAGCAAGGGCAGTATTGATTCTTTTACAAGAAACAAGGTAGGTAATAAGCGGAGATAGTAAATGTGTATCAGATAAGTGTGAACGTGTTATATTCCACTGAATACCTACAAAAAACAACCTAGTCAACCAGTGACAGACGCATATTAACCATCTGGGAATTACCAAGTTGTTGAAACGTTAATCGATATACTTTCGCTTATTAGTCAATAAAAATACCGGAACAAGCTGAAAATTTCTGCATACGCTTATAAAGTGATGTAAAGGTTAACAGTCTGATATAGACATTTTGCGAGTAAATCCTTTATTTAAATCTTGACAATATACCAAATTTAATTTAACAAATTTGGATATAATGAAAGTTAAAATACCAAACAGCATCAAGCTAGCATTTGTGTAGTTACTTAAACATACCCAAAAATAAAATAGACAACAGACTACGCATTTATTTCAATTACTTTCAAACGAACGATTCAAACTTTTTTTGCGTTTATATTGTAATAATATCGAAAGGCAAATACTCGAAACAGTTTATTTAGACTTTGAAAGGACTGGAGTCTTATTATGCATTCTTTTACAATGAATTGGAACGTAACTATATCATCCACATTGTTAATACAGTACTTATTATTTTAATGGGGTATGTCACAAAAAATATTCTGCAATTTATATTGCTGCACTTGTCAGTACGATAGCTGCTTTAATAGTTTTTGCGTATCTTCTGCGCAGTAACTACCTATATGGCTACGAAACGGTTCAGTTTATAAATATTAAAATGTTTCTGCAAAAACAAATTGCTTTTGCAGTAAGATTAGTACTAATTGAAATAGCTTTTAGATTGCATTTGAGTTGGTTGTTTATTCAACTCATTTAATATTACCTGTAGTGGAATAGACTAATCTGTTGGGAATAATTTCTACCTCATCAATGTTCCTGTTTTATCTTCAATGTTCTCTTTTTATTTTTATAACCGATATTTGTGTGTATGTTAGCTCCAATAATATAGATTTATTATAAGTAGGTATCTATACATTTTTTTGTTGAGTAACAACAAAACATTGTTAACAGTGGGCAGTAATAAACAATATTACTGTGTGAACTACAAACTATATCACGTTTGAGTTGATCAATGTTTTTTTATCTTTTTTTAAGTAGTAAAATGAATAGCGTGTGATACAATTACGACTATAATTTATTGATTATTAGTTGACAATGTAAGTTTTCATTATCATTTGTGCTAAATGAGAAGCGAATAGGTACCCTTCATGTTTCTGGTTCTTCCAGGTGTCACTTCAGGGTAGAATTAGCAAGTAGTGACAACGAAGAACTACCGCAAAAAATTAACATATTTGAGATCCCATATGGATTATATTATCCAAAATTTAGCGTTTACTGCACCATGCACTTGCATACCATGTATTAGATTTAAATTAATAATTACGTCATTAAACCAGTATCCAACAATCGTGCTGAGCTACACGTATGACACACGTTCCAAGTAAAAAAAGTGGTAAATCTGATAGACGATGTATGTCAATGAGGAACTAGTGAAATGACACATACTGGGACAGTGGAAAGGTCACGTTTCGAGATACCCACGCGTAATAGTTATCGCAGTACTTGTGTATTGTTTTTTCTCCTTGCTACTACTGGCTTATATCAGGGTGGTCCAAAAGTAATGCAATCGTTATTCCTTAGGTCGAAATATTACGATTTAACTCAAGATATCTTAAGTTGAGTGGTTTCAAGGTGCACTCGTGAAACATTCTGAATGGATGTCAATCTCAAAGAGCATTAAAATGATACTAAGCTTTGATATGCCGAATTTGGTTTACGTCTCTTAATTTTAAAGGTGATGTAAAATTTGGTTGTAAATATCTCGCCTGGGTTTGCAGGTCGACTTCATAATTTGGGCAGTATCAAAGGAGTAGGTATTTTTTTTTGTGTTTTTGCCAAACATTTTTTCTAATGATCCGCTTTTTTAATTTCCAATAGTTCCAAAAGTTTTTTTTTACATTTGCTTTCGCAATGTATGATTTTCATTTTGTGTTGATCTAAGCAACGATTATTCTTGACGCAATGGTCAGCAAAACGTTTGCTTTTCCTTGAACTTATATTTGCAACGTGTTCTTTAATCCTATTTTTAATGGATCTACAAGCTGGTGTATGTACACAATACCACTCTGCTTGCATTTCAATTGGTAATTACAGCTTTTGTTCAAAGTATTGGATTTTTGCTTTTTGTTAAGTACCTAGAAGACTCCCCTTCAAATTATTTACCTCTATTGCTTATATTATTTATTAAGCCTGTTTTTAACGCAAACACTAACACCTTTGATATAATTTACTGCGGTGAAAATATGTTGTTTATCATTTATGCTAACATAGGTGTAGACAGCACAGCATAGACATGCATTTTAATAACTTTATATTATTTTTAAGTATTCGCTACGTATTAGTCAATTTTATTGTCCTTTATCGACATAGTTAAGTCCAAAAAATGAAGGACCCCACCCTTTTCTTTCTCAAACGTAAATTGAATCCTTTTGTTTAGTTTTAGTGCTTTTAACAATTTTAAGAATACATCCAACTGCCTGTCAGTTTGTTCTGTTTCTCGCACGAAATTATCGAATATAGTAAACGAGTATATAGTACTATCTGCAGTTGGTTGAGGTGTAGACAGCACAGCATAGACATGCATTTTAATAGTAAACGAGGTCCTTTATGAAGATATCAAGGAACGGCCTCATTAAGGATGACGACAGATAACCAAGTAATTAACACAAACTGTTTTAAAAACAACAATGAAAAGCCAATTTGCTGTTTTTAATCTATAGCAACAATTAATCATCGGAAAACATGCCGACTACGTCACTTTACGAYCTTTGCACACAGCCAGAGGCGCTCTACACCGCAAAACCAAATAATTTTTTCATGAACGAGCTGCAGCATTGCAGGCACCTCGACACTGACAATGAAATCGCCCACTAGAAAAAGTGAGCGTGCCGGTGTTCCGTTTTAATGAGATTTACCATCACGGTCGTTTTTTTGTCCCGTTTTTACCTCAAAAACGTGATTCACGTCGCTTTTGGCTTTTTCGGGCTTGCGTAATGGCCGCCGATGAAGATACGATTCTTTTACGGTACGGACCTTGCACTAACGTGCGTGCAGTTTGCTATTTTTAGTTGTGTTTAGGTGTTCCGGTTGTAGTAAAATCAGCTGATGATGGCCTTGATCTTTTTCACTGGCACCTACATTCGAAGGAATTTATTGGAAATATCGGAAATATCTTATGGTTTGGGTCCGCCCCAAGTCAGCGTCATATAAAATCAAGGGTTTTCAGATGATTATAGGTTGTTCCTGGACCTTACGAACTTTTTTTCTAAACTCTTCAGTTTGGAAAGAATTCCTTAATTCTGTGCTAGTGTCTACCTGAGGTAATCTTGTAGTAACCCATTGCCTTCAACAAGTATCACAGTAGTCAACACAGAGAGTAACAATCCGAATGTATTTATTAATAGTAAATATTTCATTATAAACTACTCTAAAAAAATTTGTCTAAAGTTTATAAAGTTTAGGGACGAAAGTAGACCGATAATCTATATAGACGAAACGTGGTTTAATTTGTGTGATACAGTAAACAAGGGTTGGGTAGGTAATTAAGAAAAATATGTATTAGATGTGCCAGTGGGCAAAGGGCACCGTATTATTATATTGCACACAGGATCAAAGGAGGGATGTATTAAAAATTGTTTCCTCAATTGACTATCACGATGCCATGTCGGGCGATATGTTAATTGATTGGTTTCGGAATAAACCAATGGACAATATACTTGCAAACAGTGTAATAATAATGGACAACCCCGGCTACAATTCGGTACAGAAAAAATTCCATATAGAGGCAGTCGAAAACAAGAGCTTATGGACTTCTTAGAGCAACATGATCTGCATTTTGAAGATAACTATACGAAAGAAGAGTTGTTGGAAGTACTAAGAACTAAAGATTTAAAAAAAGAATATGAAGCAGACCAAGAAGCAGCAACTCGTGGCCCTCAAGTGCATCGGCTTCCACCCTATCATTGTATTTTTAATCCCATTGAATTGAGATGGGCACAATTAAAGGGAAACTTAAGGAGAAAAAATACAAATCCCAAATTTAGTGTAGGCACCGTAAACTTAATCGAAGAAGAGGTTAATAAAATAAATGAAGTTAGTTGGGAAAATTGTGTCCATCAAATTGAAATCGAAGATAATTATCGCGCCAAGAAGAATTTTGTGATAGTGACTTTGACCATAATTAATTTTTAATATTTATTTAGTGTGAGTTATCTACCTGTGTAGTTTTTGTCGTAAATGTAAAAGTACATATTATTTAATTAAAGTGTGTGCAAATTGCTATTGTTATTCTTTTAATACGGCCCTAGAAAAAGGCGTAAGTAAATCCCTGTTTTTTTAGTTAACTGTTTAACACAAAAAACAAAACGGATCTTACAGCTTGTTGATGTGAGATGCAATAAGAAAAAGCGTTTTTTGGAAGCGAGAACTGAAATATCAGTATTAATGATCAATTTTAAAATCCTTCACTTTGTAGCTGTAATATGTGACTGGAAGCCCGCATTTAGTGCGGAAAAAGTTCAATAGGTGCGACTATAAGCCTGGATTTCACAACATTTATTCAAAATGAGTAATTTGCCTGTTTATCATTATGCAAACAGCACGCTTGCCCAACAAGAAGCAAAAGCAAACAAGCGGTTTATTCAACTTTCGTACAGCGACTTTAGGGCTTCAGTGACCAGGCGGCGTCTGCTTTTCTAGCCCGTGGCGTCGTTGTTTCCTCCATGTTTTTCAACCTTGGCTAATCAACAATGGAAACTTAACGAGTGTATCGATTATTGCGAAATACAAGGTAATTGCGGTGTTAAGTAGAAAAGCCTACACTCTGTTAACTATCCTAACTGAGGCAACTGACGCAAGTTCAACTTTCTTGCACCTACAGCAAGGTCCAGCCTCGAAATTGCTGTTTTCTGACAAGACAGAGCGAGGCCTTGTCAAGAAAACGGTTTCCCTTGAATTTTTAATTGCATATTCTAATGGGACATTGGCTGAGCGCCCTATATTTCGCTCAAATGCGCCGCGTTTAGCATACTGATGGAGGTAAACAAATTAACTCGGACACGTTTTCTTTATTTCGCCGTATTAAAATAGGTATGATCGGTGTGAAGATGCATGAATCACTTGTGTGTCACATGTTGCCGAACGGATTACTGGTCTCATTTGAAAACGTTTAACAAACGGTTTCGAAGTGATTTACTTTGGAAATTCTCAACTGGGATTTTTTCTTGAGGAACCGTTAATGTTTATTGAAAAGATTCTTGTTGCAGTTACGCTAAGATAAAAATGCGCCGGCTTTTTCGCGACCGTTCTGCAGTTATGTAAACTATTAGATTTTCTTTTGTCGGCCCCTAGTTGTTAATTAGTTTTAATAGTTCGTTTAAGCATTATGGATTTTATGGGACCACTGATTCAGTTTGACTTGTCAGGCAACAATTAATTGTTTTAAAACAGAAGCATATCTGGCATTTGTAAATAAAAAAAATTGATAGACAATAAGGTTTAACTTGACTTCGTGTTATATGAAACGATTATATATGAGCCTTGCAAAAATTGCATTTAAAAAGCTTAAGTGTACCTCTGATCTGAACTTGTTCAAAATGAATTTGGTCCATTCAGAAAAAATGCTCATCTAACGGACGATTAATAAAAATATACACACAATACAGAGTTAAGTGTTATATGTTGGTAAACTTCGAACGTGTTCCTCTAGTTTAAATTTTTAAACAGCGTTCACAAAAAAAACACGAGTTACCCGTGTAAACACATGTACTTTTTTTAATAAATACATTTAATTTACTGTAGAAGTGCGAACTGAGGTCGAATATCATTGATCCCGCAATGAAATACCTGGCCTTAATCTTCCTTGCACTTAGAAAGATTCAAATAATAAATATATAAATATATAATAGCTATATATTATTATTTTTATTCACAGAACATTGAAACCGCTTCTTCTGTGAAATGCGAATAAATTTTATGTAAAACATAATCACAAATAAGGTAGTGCCTCATTTATGGCAGCAAATATCCAATGAACTTTTTTAGACCAATATTGTTACGACGCTGTGTATTATTTCCTTTCAAGGGCTGTCTTCCACAAGCTTATCTGCCTAGTAAATACATAAAGTGTAATAATAGCAAACCAAATATTCAAGGAAGATAAATCTGACCTTAGAAGCATCTATTAATGGGAATACGTTATCTGATGCGCTTTTAGTTATAGTAAATGAGCTTAAAATCTAAACTAGAGCAGCACATAAAAATAAAATTGTAATAATTGTTTTGCCGCATGTAAAGAGACCGAAGGATATTTAATACAGTCAAAATGACGAGAACGTGGTAATGATCGATGCCTAGAATTGTAACGATTTATGCTACTAGTTTAGTTAAAATTAGAACTAAAGAACACACCTCTTACAGCATTATGAGTTAATTTAACAACACCCCTAATCGGTATTAAATGCACAGTTGTTCAAAACTTCATCCTGCTGGTTGTAATTAAAATATAAAATATTAAAAATGTAACGTTTGGCCCCAAAAATATAATACCTAATTAACAATAGATGTAACAATAAATAATCAATATTTAAAATAATGATAATGAACGACTATCTTTAATGGCTCTCAATTTTCTTTTGACATGTCCTCTAGTATGCTTTTCTGCTCAATATTGACAAAAAATCTTCTATCAATCGAGCTTACAGAACTTTGTAGAATGTAAGGTTGTTAGATAAACCCGGCTTTAGAAATGGAATACTGCACTAAAATTTTCTAAGTACTTGAACTTGAGATTGTCTGGTGTATTCTCTACTCTGTCTGCATGACACCCATCCTTCACCTTTGTTTTTGAGTGGGCTAAAGTGAAATACTTCATCTCAATAAATTTATCGACAAAATGAATTCGTCTTAGGACACTCGGTACACTTATTAATACAAATTAAAGCTTATGGATAAGCTGGGCACATCACGATTTGAAGTGGGTACGCAAGTGCCCCAATCGTGTAACAAAATGTCAGTTCTCGAAAAACAACGTGTAAAATATAGGCCCATGCACAATTTCAGAAAAATCGGTCGAACAGAACCTGGAATATCCTGAGGCTTCCATACTTTGCAGCGACACTGTATGTATCGTTTTACTGTTTTTGGAAATACTTCCCCCGAGGGTGTGAAAAAGGGATGACCGTGGCCTTTTCATTGTTTCCAAAGTAATATTTAAACATTTAGACTTTTAATTAAACTTTGAACGTTTGGTCAGAAGCTATACCCCTATTTCATATCTATGTATCATTTATTTCAGWATTTGATATTTAGAATACCTAAACGATCTTCCTATACGTGAGCAAAGCCGAGGACAACAGTTTATAAATGAATAAAATGCAAATTGCAAATGTGTTTTATCATTAGCGCTGTATAGCATTTTCAACAATGCTGTGTAAAATTTTTAATCGGTTGTGCAAAGTTATGCATTTGTTATAGAAGGAGGGGCAACTATCTGGTTGACAGAAAGAGTTTCAACGTTAATACTATTGTTTAGGCTCGGGTATAATGTACAGGTAAAGGTTCTTTACGACCGCCTTTGAGTTTACTTAATTATCGCATTTTTTAATGTTGAAAATGGGGTTATCCTACTGATTGGCTAGGGGCGAGCAGTTTTAAATTAAGCAGGAGATATTTTCCAGGTGATCATTGCAACAACTAAATAAATATATTAGTAAAAAAGCATTTGTCCACTCCCCAGGGAATACATTAAATTTTTAAAGGTTAAATGAACATGTTTCGGAGATATGATACCTCCATCCTCAGCCAGTTCAGTCTTCAATACAAGAAACTACAAGGATAGGTGTTACAATATTATCCAGACAGGAAACCCATGCTTACCTCAAAACATTGCAATAATTTTTTAGAAATTAAAAGAGTCAAAAAAATTGAAGTCAAATATATTTGTCTATTAAGATATATAGTTTTTTGTAGCTGTATTATTTAAAAGAATGTCACATCAGCTTGAATGTATTATGTCTTACTTATTTAATATGAGAGGCTTCAACATTTGCACAGCCATCCAAGAAAGACCAACACATTCTACAATTACATGTTATGTTAGACAAAAACATTGCTGTTCCATTAACAGTTTATCAGAAAGATCAAACTTCGGAAGTTTAGTTCAAACTTTTCTTTTGCTGGTTCTTCTTCTTTCTGAGGGTGTTGGAAATCAGTCTCTTTCCTTGTAAGTTTCCGTAGCTCTCACTCATCACATAAATGCTACTTACTATTGACATAATTAATGAAAACTCACCGCTTCTTTTCCACTGCTGGAACTTGTGGTATAGCAAGCAGGAGCACATACAACACACACAGACAAGGACCATCAAACTGAGCACGATTCCGACCCAGACGTCCGCCAGGAACTGACGGTACTCCGGATCGCTTTCGTCTATCAGTTCCGGATGCAGGAACAGGGACACGTTCTTGTTCGCCAGTTCAACCCCTCCGAGCTCCATGACTGACGAAAGGGTTTCTTCTGCTTGGTCGCTGGCATCTAGCATGTCATTACCGTGGTCGGCACCTCACGTAACTAGGAGGCAGACACGGCTACCTGTCGTAATTAAGTCGTTGCCTACTCCCACCATTCTAGAGATGGGCGGCAGGGTTTTGTTTGGGTTTGGGTCTTCGGCCCTAACAACTGACTGGAAAAACCTAGGGGGTGGTTGAGATTGAGATTACAAGAGGGATTTTTTTATCTTGTACGCCAAAACTGCGAAGAAAATCTTTTTGCTTGTGGATCTGCAATTAAAACGTTAATATTTTGGCTCAATGGAAAAAGAAGTGGATTTTTCTCTGCTTTTTAAATCCCATCACATTGGTATTTTTTTTGACAACGATTCCACATCGACGAATGACTTTGCGTGAGTGAAATCGCAAATCTGCAGTTCAAAATACATCTGTTTGTCGATTTTGAGCTAAAATTAGTTTCCACCGAAAAATCACAAAACATCAAAGGCTAACCCCTCTGTTCTTTTTGAACCTTAAAATTTTTGCACCTCCGATTTGTATAATTTCAAGCATATTTACTAATCTGGACCTCCTGAATTTCGGAATGGTATCCGTTTGTCGCTAGCTACAACGGTTCGATATAAAAGCGGAGTAAATTAGGCCGCCCCACGTCCTAGCTTATTTCTGATCAAATTTTTGGAATCTGCAGTTCAAAATACATCCGTTTGTCGATTTTGAGCTAAAATTAGTTTCCACCGAAAAATCACAAAACATCAAAGGCTGACAACCCCTTTATTCTTTTTGGACCTTAAAATTTTTGCACCTCCGATTTGTATAATTTCAAGCATATTTACTAATCTGGACCTCCTGAATTTCGGAATGGTATCCGTTTGTCGCTAGCTACAACGGTTCGATATAAAAGCGGAGTAAATTAGGCCGCCCCACGTCCTAGCTTATTTCTGATCAAATTTTTGGAATCTGCAGTTCAAAATACATCCGTTTGTCGATTTTGAGCTAAAATTAGTTTCCACCGAAAAATCACAAAACATCAAAGGCTGACAACCCCTTTATTCTTTTTGGACCTTAAAATTTTTGCACCTCCGATTTGTATAATTTCAAGCATATTTACTAATCTGGACCTCCTGAATTTCGGAATGGTATCAGTTGGTGCTAGCTACTACGGTTCGCTCTAAATGTGGCGTAAATTAGGTCGCCCGACGTCCTAGCTCATTTCTGATCAAATTTTTGGAATCTGCAGTTCAAAATACATCCGTTTGTCGATTTTGAGCTAAAATTAGTTTCCATCGAAAAATCACAAAACATAAAAGGCTAACCCCTTTGTTCTTTTTGGACCTTAAAATTTTTGCACCTCCGATTTGTATAATTTCAAGCATATTTACTAATCTGGACCTCCTGAATTTCGGAATGGTATCAGTTTGTCGCTAGCTACAACGGTTCGATATAAAAGCGGAGTAAATTAGGCCGCCCGACATCCTAGCTCATATCTGATCAAATTTTTGGAATTTGCAGCTCAAAATACATCCATTTGTCGATTTTGAGCTAAAATTAGTTTCCACCGAAAAATCACAAAACATCAAAGGCTAACCGCTTTGTTCTTTTTGGACCTTAAAATTTTTGCACCTCCGATTTGTATAATTTCAAGCATATATTTAGTAATCTGGACTGAATCCTGAATTTCGGAATGGTATCCGTTGGTCGCTAGCTACTACGGTTCGCTCTAAATGTGGCGTAAATTAGGCCGCCAGACGTCCTAGCTCATTTCTGATCAAATTTTTGGAATCTGCAGCTCAAAATACATCTGTTTGTAATTTTGAGCTAAAATTAGTTTCCACCGAAAAATCACAAAACATCAAAGGCTAACCCCTCTGTTCTTTTTGGACCTTAAAATTCGCAAAAATGTGTATGAAAACTATAATTTTAATAAATGGCAACTCAAATAAACATCCAATGATAAAAAGATGCAAAGTAATTTTTAACAAGAAAACGAAGCTTCTTAAAACTTTGTGAATTTATTCATTGACCAATGAGGCCAATCTTCTTTACAGTTCAAGTTATCCCTAGGCACAATTTGCTTGGAACGTCACCACAAATAAAAATCCAATCTTGTTAAATGGGGACTCCTGGAAGTGTAAAATAATAATAATAATATTTATTTCATATAAATATGTATGAAATGATGTCCCATATGCATTTGCCATAGCAGGAAATTAACAATAAACATAAGATAATAAATACAACATCAATACATAATCAATTTGACAAATATTCAGTAATACTACATGGTTCAATATCATTTATATCCAGCGGTAATTTATTGTAAAACATAATGCACGAATACAAACAGCCTTTTTCATAAATTGCAAGTCTGTGTGATGGTAAGTTTAGAAGTTTATTTCTGTTATCCCTATATGAAATAAATTCTGTAAAATAATTAGGATTTCTAAATTTAAACATTAAACATTCATAAATATAAAGACCAACCACTGTTAAAATTTTATTGCATATAAAAACATTCCTGCATGATTGCCTAAAATCTTAGTTAAATATTATTCTCACAGCCTTTTTCTTCACTGCCCCCTAAAAAATATTCCAAAACTAAATACAGACTGAAAATTCTAAGTAATGACATGTCCACATATTTGCTAACAAATCTCATTGAATGCAAAGTTTTATTCAGTTTTATCTTTAATTAATGTAAATAATGAAAAGGATCGGACCGATAACACTGTCTTGAGGAATTCCAATTGTCAGTTTTTCATCTTCTGAGAAATAGGAAATGGCCTGTTTTATCAAGCAGACTCTCTGACGTCTACCACTTAAATATGACTTAACCCATTGTAATACTTTTCCTCTAATTCCATATCGTTCCAGATTTGCATATAAAATTTCATAAGTCAAACAGTCATAAGCTTTAGATAAGTCCAGCAGTGCCCATAGCACATGTATGCTGATTAACGTTGTTTCCAAAAAATATATAATGGCGTTAGTTGTAATGACCAAATAGTGAATTCAGACTTAAGTTGTAAATCTTGGCAACAATGAGAGTTGGGACGTTATATTATTATATAATAATGTGCAAATTTGTATTTCTACCTGCTAGTCCTTACACCCTAGTACATGGCTAGAGCTCTAGGCACTCAAGTAAAAAAGTTCTTTCTATTCTACGCTGGAACAAAAAAGGGAAAGTATTGGAATCACCTTTTTAAAACAGTATTCTTCTCTACATGATGCAAAATAATTCCTACGAAATATTATGAGGTGGCAGAGGATTGACTGTTTTGTTCTCACGCATATTCGTATCTGTTTTACACGAAATCGAATAAACGATCGCTTTTGATATTTACTTAAACTTCATATTACACAATTCTTTTATTTTTATATGAAGAACTACAACGATAAACTGTTTTGGTCTATGTACTGTACAGTTTCTGAAAATCTAGTTTATAAAGTAATTTTAAACCCTTGGAAAAATTCTTTATCTTGGTCTGCAAACCATTCCTCAACGACACGTATGACTTCATGATTTGTCGAAAACCTTTCAAATGACAATAAATAGAAGTTTCACGTTACTAAATAGAGCGGATGATCAACCAATTCAAAACTAATTTGATCAATTTTTTGCAATGCAATCACGACTTGCGAGCGGGGGCGTTATCTTACAAGTAGAGCACACCTTTGGCAAGTTTGGACATCGTTTTTTGATAGTTATTTTGCGTAATTTATTTAGCAACTCACTATAATATTTTACCTCGTTCCAAGAAATCTAACGGCATTATCCCAACTTTGGTGTTGCTTTTTGGTTACGGTAGCGGACGCAAAATACCCGTCCAGATCGACTTCAAATTCCAAATTGCATATACATTGTAATTCTTTCCTTGCAACATTCAAAGCAGGATAAATAAAACCTTACCATTCGTTTCCGCTTCGTTCAAGTATTAATTTCCGAATAGGAATATTCGTTTATTCATTTCACAAAAATTTTGATCGAATATTCGTTGTACTGTATTCGAATAACGGAATATATTTGAACACGTTTTGATACTTTGAACCATACAAGAGGTTCCTCGGCAAACCACCAGAATGACCCCATCTCTACCTCTATTCGATGACCGCAGTCCAACAATGCTTATCCATAGTAAAAGATGATAACTACCTGACGTAGGTAAAACCGTCCGATTACCTGTTCAAACGGACTTTGTGACTAATCGACTCTTCTGAGTAGGCAAAGTTCGTGAACCGACATTCTCTTGAAACGCTTCTTGCCCATAATCGAATGGGAAAGCGAGCTGTCCGTTTTGTTATACAGTTTGTTTTGGTGGCATTGCCCACAAACATCTCATTACACACGGTTGACGCCGAAAAAAATTGTCACATCGTACCAACCGTTATACAGGTGTTATTCAACTCGGAAGTAACGTCCCGTGAGTAACGACGGTTGGCGTGCACGTTTTGGACTTCGTACCTCAATTCCGTTGGAGATGAGGTACTTTGGAGGCGAGCATCTTTCTTGGAATTCAATGCTCGTTACTAATATTGTGTAATGGAACGCAAGAAGCAAATACGTCATTAAACTTCTGACTATCGTCAATATATCGTCATAAATATTGTTTATACGGTAAATTGCGATATACGATACTACAAACTCTAATAATTAGTTATATTATTTATTATAAATACTGTTTAACTGAATAATGAGATGCTAGGATGTACAATAAGTATATCATTAAACACAAAGCTGCAATCAGGCTTCAGCAGCAGGCGCTTCCTCTCCAGCTCCCTCATCGGTCATAGGAGACGTAGCCTTATCTTCCTCCGCCAAGCCAGCTTCGGATGGCGCTTCCCCTTCTCCTTCCTGAGCTTGTGAGGCTTGT
The DNA here is from genome assembly GCA_025024175.1 of Rhyzopertha dominica. Lineage (NCBI taxonomy): Eukaryota > Metazoa > Arthropoda > Insecta > Coleoptera > Bostrichidae > Rhyzopertha > Rhyzopertha dominica. The sequence continues at coordinate 13,548,773 of QCXZ01000042.1, read as the reverse complement.
TCCCCTTCAGCCGCAGCTCCCTCTTCTCCTTCGACCACGGTACCTTCTTCACCATCCGCCTCAGCGCCTTCCTCCCCTTCCTCCGCCACTGGAGCGAGTTCGCCTTCTTCACCCTCAGCTTTGGCAGCTTCATCTTGCAACGACGTGGAGGACTTCTTGGCCTTCTTCTTCCCCTTCTTCTTCGGCTCCTCTTCCTCCTCAACAATTTCTTCCGGCGGTTCGTCGTAATCTTCTGGGAAGAACATCTTGCACTCTTGCTCCCCTACTTTGACATTGGGGCTCATGTAGCAAGGGTTGAGTTGGGCGAATGCGAGGAAGGCCTCGCTGCGTTTTTTAGATAGCTGGATGATTAGCTTTTCTGTGCTGAAATAGATGAAAGAGATTATGATATTAAAATATGCACGTATAACATTTGGGTATTTTTATTATTTAAGTATAATTTAAATAGGTGATAGAGCAGCATATTGTCATTATCCAGGTTTAAAAGTATTTTTATACATTTTCTAAAAATACTATCCAGGCGCTGTGAATCATATATACCATGAAAACTCAAAAATAATCTTTATGATTTGTTTCATGATTAGTACCGCATATTATATACAGGGTGATTTTTTGAAAACTTCACACCTTAAATATCTTTAAATATAGCAAAAATTTGCAAAAACAGGCAAACTTTTGTTTGCAGGGGGACAACTTTTTAGATAGGTTTTTAATGGATAGCGCTTACTCTCTGAGCAGGGTAGACACTCCTTTAAAAATTTTAAATGGAACTATCCATCTTGTGATACATCATTTGAAAGCTTATTTCACAAAGAGTCTGGCCATGTAATTAGTTTTACCACGTTTAACTTATTGACAGGGTAATAGATTAATAGTGCCTACGAAACAGGTTGCTTATAAAATTGAATATTTTGGACTCTTTTCAACAAAATGTATTTTATTTGAGAGCGGAAATAAAATTTGTCCTTACGAGAACCCAAAATTTAACCAAACAACTTGTAAAAAATATGACACTTAAAAAAACTCCCAGAATACTGAAAATTTTCTTTTAACATTATTATTAACATTAAAGTATTTATCATGTAATTTTTTAGAAAGTCCATGTCCACGAAAAAGAAAAATTATTTATTTGTAACTTCAAAAACAGTGTGAACAAAACCATAGAAATTCAAACCTTACAATAGATTCTCAAAATGTGCACTACCTCTTTCCATACAATAATACAGACGGTTCTCGAACTCCTGCTGCACTTTTCGGAAAGTTTCAGGTGGAATCCTCCTGCACTTGTTAATAATTCTTTCTCGCAGATCGTCCAGGCTAGTAGGTTGTGTTTTGTAAACCACAGATTTTAAATGACCCCATAGAAAGAAATCTAAAGCAGTCAAATCGGGTGATCGTGGCGGGCATTCAATTGTTCCACGCCTACCAATCCAGTGAAGAGGAAATCTATGATTTAACCAATTTCGCACATTAATGGCGTAATGCGGTGGGGCTCCATCATGTTGGTAAAACAATTCGTATTCATCCAACATTGGATTTCCTTCAGGGTTACGTTGGTTTTCTAATTGCTCTGTGATTAAAGGATCAATAACGTTATCAAGTTTTTCAAAATACATTCCCCCATTTAGCGTCCCATCAATGAAAATTGGACCTACAATTGCGTTGCCAAGTATTCCAGCCCAGACGTTCAGCTTCTGAGGAACTTGTGTATGACCTTCTCGAAAAATATAAGGATTTTCGTCACTCCAGTACCTGACGTTATGTTTATTTACAGAGCCGTTCAAAAAAATGTGTATTCATCACTGAAGCATATATTTTTTATTAGATTTGGATTTACTACAATCTTTTCTGCCATAATTTCGCAAAATTTTAGTCTTCTATCGAAGTCATCTTCGCCGAGTTCCTGGAGAGTTTTCATCTTATAGGGATGGAATTTGTGCAGTTTTGTAACTTTCCTTACAGATGAATAAGAAAGTCCAGTGGCTGTAGAAATGTTACGCAAAGAGCTAGTTGGATCCATTGCAAAATGACCAAGTACTTCAAGTTGGGCCATTTCATCAACGACTCTATTCCCTGCCCTTTTTTTGTTTACTACAGATCCAGTGTCTTGAAATTTCTGCACGAGATCGAGAATGTACTTAGCGTCAACATTTTTATCGGGGTGCCGTTCGTTAAACACCCTTGCTGACGCACGAGCACAGCTATGCTCAGCACCGTAAATAAAAATTATTTCTACCCTTTCGGCAGTTGAATAAACCATTATCACTTGGACTCTCACTTAAAAATTTCACGCGATTTATAAAAAGGAATGTGAACAAAAAGATGGTCGTGCCAAAGAAGTAGCCAAAAAGTTGAAACAAAAAATTGGAAACACAAAGTAGATAATTATTTAGCCAATTCAGTATAAACTGTCGAGTTGCAATATCAAGTAATGTCGAAAGAAAATTTTAAGTATTTTTGGCATTTTGCTTAGGTGTAACAATTATTTTTTAACGAGTTTTTTTAGGCTTAAGTAAGGACAATTTTTATTGTAACTGCAAGACAATTAATTTTGTTAAAAAAAAGTCCAAAATATTCCATTTTATAAGCCACTTGCTACAATGCACTTTTTGACCCACTACCCCGTAAATAGGTAAAAAATAGTAAAACTAATTACATGGCAAGACTCCTTGTGTAATAAGCTTTTAAATGATGTATCGTAAGATGGGTAGTTTCATTTAAAATTTTTGAAGGGGTATCTACCCCGCTAAGAGGGTAAGCGCTATCCATCAAAAACTTATCTCAAAAGTTGTCCCCCTGCAAACAAAAGTTTACCTGTTTTTGCAAAATGTWTCCTCTATTTAAAGTTATTTAAGGTGTGAAGTTTTCAAAAAATCACCCTGTATATATTCAAAGTTTTCATTTATAATGCTACTGAACGCTTTGGTGGTGCAGTAATAGTACGTTTGACTAGTAATCAAAAGGTTCCTGGTCAACGTTGGTAACAATTTTTCATAAATATATTATTTACCTGTAAAACAATTAAATCTTATAATAATGGTAAAAACAATAATAGTTGTTGTCATATGACAAAGTAGTAAAATGTTTGACAAGTTAACAGACAGACGCCGTAATATTCAAAGCTTGCCTTGTGGCTATAACAGTACAGTATAACAGATGCAGAATAGATACAGCAATGGGTGTTGGGTGCATGCTTATTTTACCGTAACAATTCGGTCCATGTACCTTTTTGCAAGATGTATATTCGCTTAAATGTAATCTGCATTTTACTTATTAACACAAGTGAGAAAAAATTGAGCCCAGTCTTTTAACAAGAGTTCAAATTTTACTCTGGTGCTAATCATAAGGATTACCATATATGGTTATTTCGACTGGAAAAAAGCTTATTCTACAATGATTTTTGGGAGACTCTGTATAACAACTAGAACTACCAAGACCACATCTAACTTACTGTGTAGTGGATTCAGCCAACGCCTTCTCGAACTTAGGAATTGTCTTCGCCACGAGCTGGGCGTTCTTTGGATTCTCGCTGGTGAAGAATCCGTACCTCATAACATCTTGCTGGTACTGGTTCATCACCTCCAATATCTCCTTCCTTCTATAGGCATCGTACGCAATGACGAGATGGGGCGGGGTCGGCTCTGGTTCTGGGAGTATCAGACTTGCCACCATGTTGGGGAAGAACGATTTCAGGGCGTAAGCTTTCGTCATGGAGTTAGGCGGACACCAAATCCCCATTATTTCAATTTCTTCTTTCCCTTCTTCTCCCTCTTCCTTTACTTCCTGTTCCTCTTCGCCTGTGTACATCAGTTTTTGGGCTGGACTGTCCGGCGAACCCGGTGGGCATTTGGAAGGACCGTAGATGAACTCCACCAAGGCTTGGTCCATGCGTTCGTTCATTTCGTCGGAACCAGGTTTTATTATTATAGCGAGGCTGTCTTCTGCCAGGATGTTTTCTAGTGTCTGCTCCGGGAAGTCCCTAGAAAATATGTGTAAGAATAGTACTCACTAACCGCAGGAAGAGGTAGTTTACTACATCCAACGTTAACAGGTCACCACAATCAATCATCACTTCCTTTTAACAATCAAGCCATGAAACATTCTAGTACATTCAATAGAAGACGAGAGGATCCTCAAGTGAGGAACTTTGCCTGCAGTAGGAAGCTCAAAAATCGAAGTTTTGAGGTCAGAGAACATTCTAGAAAATGTAACAGAACACTAAAGAACTTCTAAGTGTTGCAGATTGCCGAAACTATGGAAATGCCACCCCTAAAGGTGTGAAAAGGGTGATGAATTTTGTATGTGAATAATGATATAACAGTAATAAGTAAACATGAAGTTTTATATACAGGCATTTGGTGAGTAAGTAACGCATGTTTCTGTAAAGAGGATGAGGAGATTAGAAATTACATCCCTACTTGATATCTAGCATTTGTTTAAAACTATTTTTATTTCGGCATTTCGTATTTAATATAATAAACGATCTCCTTCTACGCGAGCAAAGTTGCTTGCATCGGCTAGTTAAAAATAAAAATTAATATCAATACCAGTCTGCGAAGTACAGCAGCTCTTCCAGCATGGCTTCCGTCACCCTAACCTTATCCTTATTCCCCGTGTTGAAACCAGCGTCACTCCACAGATCACCCAGTACCTCCATGTAGCGATCTTTCCCCTTGGGAAGTATGAGGACGGTCCCCAGGTGAGCATAGGTTTCCAGGATGTAATTGGCCTGCGCCGTGCGTTGTTCCAGAAGGGCCTGAGCCCTCTTCTCCTCTTCTATTCGCCGGGCCTCCATTTCTGCGGCGAAAATGACGTCGTATCTTTCCTGTTCCTCGTCCGCCAACTCATCGACTTCTTTTACGTCCGTTCGGGGAGTGCCGGCGCGAGATAGTTCTTCTTTCTTCAGTTCCTCCATGATCAGTCGAGTCAGTTTGGGGGCGTGGGCGCCGAACATCAAGTTCACCATTTTTCCACCCTACAATGTCTTGAATGGATGAGGAGGAAGGATAAAGGTAAAAGCGATTAAAATCCGTTAAGCCGTGGAGAAGGATGTATTAAAACATTATTGTTGTATACCTAACACAAAAAAATCTATCTCAAAAAAGTAGAAAACGGTTGCCCACCTCACTCCTCTAGCCTTAATAATCTCATAGAAAATGGGACCCTGTACAACACTCGTGCCTAATTTTATCCCTCAAACACAATTTGCAAGGTCATGCCTTCAAATTGCACTAAACCTCCGCACTATACTAAATTAGTGCTTTATGAAAAATGGGAGAGATTGCAGAATAATTGGGTGTAATCCTTAAATTGTGTGAAGGTAGGATTAGGAAAGCATTTTTATAATTAATTTGTTAATCAATGATGCTAGATACCAGAAGTGACAATACACATAAGAAACTCTTGATTATTCTATGATCTTACCGATATAAACATCCACGTAGGTTCACTCTTTCCTTTGAATCGCTCTAAGCACTTGATATTATCACTCTTTGCCTGAAACAATCCATCATAACAAACACCAACTACCGCCGAGGAAACCTACGACAGCCAGATGGAGCGAGTCGCCTCCAACTTCCAGTTTGACTTTCTTCAGGGTGCCCTGCATGCCGGAACAGGGTCCACACCACTCCGAATATATATCCACCACTACAAAACATGTTCATCTTGTATTCTGTACGGAATTCAGACTACCAACCTATTAATCCTTCTTTCTCCATCAGCTTCTCCCATTCTTCGTCCGAGGTGATTTCCTGTTGCAACTGAACTGCCTGACCCTTTTTCCCGGCCATTTTGACGGAAGAGTGTGTCCATGGTTACATTGATACAACGCGACTAAATAATCAGATTGGAATCAGCTCTGGGGGGGTCCAGCTTTCCGTCTAGCAGTTTGAGAAGCTTGTCCAGATATGCAGTTTCACGTATTTCTCCTTCTAAAAGCGTTGCTTGTTTTATAAGTTTGATGACGTAATCTTCTTCGTCTTGGAAATCCTTTTTCAGCTGCAGCAGTTCGATACGTATGGAAGTGATTAAAGCACTTGAACTTGAAGCCTTATCTTTATAACATATATTAGTCAGCTGTGATCGTTTCTGTAAACAAGCATTTTTGAGGTCCTCTTGTTTTACGTTGTCTATAGCCTAAAAGTATGTTTTCAGTACCAATTTTCAGTTATTTACACCATCACCTGTTTGTATTTTGCGTAATGTACCACTGATAATAAAACCATCGATTCCAAAGAATTCCCTTGTATCAGTTCCGATATTTTTTGTTTGCTTGGAACACAACAATCGATGTTTCTGAATCCGTTCCATTGGTTCTCCAATACAGCTTTGGTTTCACTGATGCCACGTTCCTCTCGCACCCAATTTTGGCAAATAAAGGTGCTGCCACCTTTTTCTTTAGTTATGGCATTTTTGCTTTTGAAATCTGGCACGTTCTCATCGACGATTATGTCGCGAAACCACCAGCCGAACGCGTCTTCTCCGTCTTCGACGAAGCTAACATCGACACCGTAAATTCTCATGATTCTGGTGCCTTCCAGATTAATTAAACACAATGCAGGCTTCCCGTTGACACAAAATACTTGTCACTAGGGTTTCGGTCACGAAAATGGGATTAAATTGAATCGGTATCGATGTCTGTCCTTGACTGATAAGATTGGGACGAAATTTTTTATCCCGGGTTATGTAAACAACGCATTTTTCTGTAGGATTTCTGATATAAGTTAATTAAATGAAATTTCTCTAATTTATATTTGTTAAATAAAATTCATGCAGTGACACGTTTACTAAATCTCAAGGACAGACTGAAAAAGAGTTCATTTTAATTTGTTAATGGGCTTTTGGTTTTATATGGTGTTTTACTGAACCTTTTAAAGGCTGCTTCAGAAGTGATTGTATTTTTCACTATTTGATTTTCTATATGCAGTAGATATATGTGAAATACGATTTTGTAGCATAGTTTCCCTCAGCCAGATTTTTTTTATTCGCTTCATTGCTGCCTTAATACTCATAAGTGTTCTGTATACGCTAGACCAGTACTCGTATCTAATATGCTTCTTTATTACTTATCTATACTTAATTCACAATTTTCCAATTACTTGTTTGCTTCTAATGTATTCTTTAAAAGTTGACAAATGAATACGTGAAATCAAATCTACTAGTTTTTTTTATACAAAATGAGATAAAATTGAAAATTGTCTACAAAGCACATAATTTAAAAAAAGCTAATTTAGCATAGCTTTGTAAGGTGGTTGTTTATCCAGTAGGTACTATTTGTTATAGATCAATATAGATCATAAATAAACGTTTGAAAATTTGCGTTCTTTATTGATATTACTGGTCTTTGTTTGATTTCTCGTAGCTGCGTTTTATGACTTAAAAATCTTTCGTGGCGTACTTTCTAGAGATCATTCCTAATGTAGTTATTCATAGGTCTGGCTTCTGATTGTATTAAATTAATTATTATTATTACTGTTTTGACCTTTAATTTTATGTCTATTTCAAATATTTTAATTTTATAATTGACAAATTGGCATGAAATGAATATGGCATTTACAATTTCTATATTAACATAAAATGTACCTTTGAGATTGTTTCTTTGCTATTATTGTGTGGATGGTAAATGTGACGGTGAGGGTGTGTGTTTAAATGATAGGGTTATATGTATTACTTAGTCCTTGTATGTCAGTCCTGTCGTTTACACATGTGTTTATGTTTTTTTTTGTATACCTATGTATTAATAATTTTGGTGTCAAAAGTGTGGTGATGTATGTCCTATATACTGTTTGTTACATTATTTACATTGTATGCTGTATATTGGGTATGTTCTTGTTTCGTTTGGTGTTTTGGTTTTTACATGTAGTTTTGATATTATATGGTTTTAGTAAGTTTTTTTTTGTGTAAGGGGTGGAATATATGGTAATGTTAAGTATGTTATGTTTGTGTTTTATAGYGTTACGMATTAGTTTTAGTGGGGTAGTCCAAACCTTTAATCCCAACTGGTGGTAGCGTTACATATATTACAATATATACAATAAATGTTCGAAGATTTGTACATGTTCAAATTGGAGTACATTCAGCACTTGATTTCTCAACAAAAACAAATAGATCAGTATAACTATCGCCATCTGTAATCACCACTAATCACCTTTGTCGTTCGAGGACTTAAGTGAAATCAGATAAACTGATAGCGCCGCGTAATTCACCTTATGAGCAAAATTTCAAAGCAAAATTGATACCTGTGGTTGGTCTCGAAACCCAAGGTGCAAAACATGAAAAGCTGATCATGGTTGTTTGGGATTCGAGACCCCCACTTGTAAATTGGTTTTTGTTTCTTATCGAAGGCGGAGGTTCCTTATTTTTTTCTGCATCGCCATTATCAAATTTATAATTAGCGATAGTCTTTGGGCGTAATTATCTGCGACAATATGAAATCTTTCCTTATAGTTCGCAATCGGACGCACCTGTTTTATCGGCCATGTTTTGATGTGATACAGGTATAGATCCTTTCTTGATGGTTGCATACACGTAGATATAAAAAATTCGAGGAATGCAAGTTTTTGTTTGTATAATCCTAAACTGCTATAGATATATAGTTAATATTGGGAAAGTTTTGATACTATTAAAGAATGAACAGAAAACAATTTCAATAGTACATAAGATACCAGAATTGTACGAGACATTGTAAGACTGAAATATAATATAAACTCTACTGTCATTGATGAGTATTTGAAGTTAACAAATTATGCATCAAACAAAACAGCTTTATTAAAAAAGTATATACAAAAATTTGGATCGGCAATGGCAACCCTCTTTTATCTTTCTTAGTTAAACTTTTCTTAAGCTACCTGGAAAACAATCTAAAAAGGACAAATGAGTATCCGATATTATGGCATAGATATGTAGACATGATAGTTTTATACATTGTATCCTTCAATCTAACGGGTGTTAATTTAAAAAGGTCATCAAGTCAAGACTTTGACGTAACCTTTTCTCGTACACCACTTCACAGAAATATTTTAAATGAAATCGGTATATTTTGATTAAGTACTGTTAACCACTAGAAAAAAGTCCGTTGAGCCTTACCTGGAAGTGTTACATGTCACCCTTCAATAGAATACAAATTCCAAAATTTAATATAAATCTTCCTTTTGGTCATAACTGCATATTGATAAAACTATTAGGTAACACTCTGGATTAAGAAGACCTGTTAGATAAATCTTGAATTTATTAAATCAAATGTTTAACTGCCGAAAAAGTACATTCAACCGCAGTTTGATTTTCATAAGCCATGCGTTAACCAATAATATAACTGATTTACTAATTTTGACAGGCTTGTACAAGTTGTACATCTTTCATTTACATTTCATTAATACAATCTTCCCTGGAAGACGTTACAGTTTTAGCATAAAGGCGTGCACATCAAAATAAAACATAGATTTCTGTACTAGGTATTATAACATGTAAATAAGCTACTTACTCTTATGGACAATAATTTATTAAGTATGCTAAATCGTTACGTACGAAGAATGCCACTTTAACAGGGACTGCGAGTTAGCAATTATTGAAGTAATTTTCCTGTTGCAGTTGCAATGAATGACACTGTTTTACAATAGTTAACTTTATCGCGCCTAATCCAAGCACTTTAATTTTTTCTTAGGCCTATCATTTTGATAAACTATTTCGTTAATAATGGAAACATAAAGTTTGATAAATAGATCCAATGTTGGTCCGAACAAAAGTTTAGGACATTTGTGCAAATTGACAATAAATTTGCAGAAATGCGAATTGTTCGAGACTACTCATTGGACATTTTGGCTGGGGAAACGGTTTTTTTCGAAACAGGAAAATTTCGTGATTACGATCAATATCGACTTGATGAGATAGTCTGTTGTTAAGCGAAGAAAAATCGTACTTATCCATAGAACTTAATTTAAATTTTTGTAGCGATAACGACGTTGCTGATATGAAGTTCGAATTTTCGCGCTCTTTAATAGATAGATAAATTTGCTAGATTTTGCGTTCATATTTTTATAAATAACGTACAGTCGTATTAGGTTTGTTTGTGCCACTCATACTTTTATTCTTTTTACACCCTTCCATACGTATTTAAATATGATAGGAATAACAATAAAGGTATGAACAAAATCAACTCATGATTTGGCAATGAAGTCAGTTTATAAATTACTTCTAATTACTTCCACAACCAACGGATGGAAAGTATTGTATAGCAAAAAAGTATATTTGCTCAATCACTTTAAAATGCTCGAAAACGTTCAAAAACAAAATTTTAGCGAAAAATTTCTTGTCTGTGTGTGGAGTATAAAAAATCGACATATGAACTTGAAATTTGGCATACATATAAATCTCAACTGCCCAAAGCGACCTATTGTTTTTGGGTTTGGGGTCACCCGACTCAAGTCCTTTATATTTTTTGCGGGGACACATCGCATTTTTCGTCACACGTTATTGTTGGAGTTTCAACGCTCCATATTTTCTAAAAGAGTGGATCGATCGTTTCTCATTCTCGACATGTTACAAGGTACGGTACGAAGAACTGTGACGATATTTCTGATCACAAATTGGTTTATTGTGAATTTAGCGCACCTAAGATTAAATGTGAGCCCAAATACGTTACTCATAGGTCTTTCAGTCGCTTTGATTGCTTATGATGTATTAATCTACCAGAGAATAGGACCTATTATTGAAGACTCACTCCCGAAGGAACAAGCATGTTTTAGGAAGAACAGAAGTTGCTGTGACCAAGTCTTGGCTCTAACAACATATGCTGAAGTTGGTTTCCAGAAACCATTGAAAACTGGAGTAGTGTTCATAGACTTATCGCCGGCCTACGATACTGTGTGGAAAGATGGATTGATCCTCAAATGCTATCCCAACGTCAACTCAGAGTGTTTTTAGGAGAGAAAAGTAGCAAATTCAGAATTTTGAATAATGGTCTTCCACAAGGATCGGTTCTGTCGCCTATTATTCTTTTCAACCTTTACATAAGTGACCTTCCAGTAACTCAATCGAGAAAATTTGTGTATGCAGACGACATGGCTTTGCAAAGTAAAGACTTTTCTGTACTTGAACAAAACCTTTTAAGCGACATCGAGATTATGAATTGCTATTTTAAAACCTGGCGCTTGTGCCCTAATCCATTGAAGACAGAAGTAACTTGCCTCAACAATCACCAAAAGAGGAAACAGCTTCAAGTTATGTCAAATAACATAATTCTTAAACATAACTTCTCGCCAAAAATACCTCGGAGTGACCCTAGATACGTCTCTAACGTACAAGAAACATCTAGAAAATGTCAGTAAAAAATTACAGACTAGAAATAACATTCTGCATAAGCTTGCTGGTACAAGTTGGGGTGCAAATGTAAATGTATTCCATACTTCTGCAACTGCCTTGCTTTATAGTACTGCTGTCCTGTTTGGAAAAACAGTCATCACACAGGAAAAATTGACACTCAGTTAAATACTGCAATGCGACTAATCACTGGAACAATTAAGTCAACTCCATTACCTTGGCTTCCTCCGGAGATTCGCAGACAGTTTGCTACATATAAAGCTTGGCAAAAATATCAATCAGCTCCTAATGAGTTTCTGATTTCCCGAGATCGCAAGAGTTACCTACAACTCGGCTAACTTCTATAAAACCTCTGTGGACAGAAGATTTTCTTCGTGCTCCTTATACCATTGAAGATGGATGGTGTTCTGTTTGGCAACTTAAGAAACATTATATATTCAATCAGCAGCTTATAGACGAGAGGTAGCAGGACTGACCTCCCAAGAAGGACTTGGGTCACTCTGAATCGCCTTCGCACTGGTCATGGAAAATGCAAGTTTTTTCTTAATAAATGGGATTCATCTATCAAACCTTCTTGTGAATGTGGGGATCCCCTCCAAACAATTGGACATAATGGTCAACAGATGCCCCCGTACGGCATGGCCTGGTGGTTTTGCGTCTACCCATCGTGTTGATGAAGGTCTTAAAGACTGGCTTAAGACAATAGAGATCTGATTGAAGTTTTCTGCGGTTTTCTTCAATACTCTATCCAAATAAATACAAACATGTATGTATTTATTATGGATAAAGCGCAAATCTTTTATGGCTGAATGAAAACATTTTTTTCTTTCAACGATTTTATATAAATCGACCGTAGTCGCATGAAATTAACAGTACCTACTGTGGAATGTATTAATGATTTTATAAGGATACATATATTATAAAAAGCTAAGCAGCATTGTATAGGGGAATGACAAGCCCCTTCTAATGAAGTACCACTTGACCCCCTTCCCATGTGAAAAAAATGGCACCCCTACTTAGGGGGTTGAATATTTTACTGACAAACCTGACGTGTTTTTGGATTTTGCTTTTCCTGCCCGGAAACCATCCACATCTTCCTGCCTCCGTCCGCCCCTCAACACACAGATGTCGCCATCGCCCAGTCCAACCGTCTTCCGGGGGCGCATTGATTTTACGGCCGTCCTGCGCTCTGTCCGCCCCCGAATCACTCGAGTGAGTCGCGTCCCAAGCACCGGCCAAGAATAATAATTCCAAAATCGCACCCGGTGCCAGGAAGCGTCGGTGGGGTCCACCGGTCGGGATGGACTTTCCGAGACCATCGCGAGTTACGTGAGTTAGGGACCATGTCGGTGGGGTCCGGGGGCCCTGGGCCGCCCCTGGGGGCCCTTTTAGTACTCGTGCTAGTGCTGGGAATGGCCATCGGGGATGTTAAGGCCGAGAAGAGCAAGTACTGTAAGTGTGGGTGTATTGGGTTTGTATCTTGATAAAGTGGGTTCGTTGCTTTGAAAAATTGTACATATGTATTCTACAAAAACAAACTACTATTTAAACATAAGTCTTGTCAAATTCATTAAACAACTATTCCTCCAAAGTAATGCTAATAATCAGGTAAAGGCAACATGGGACCTAATATACACCGGGGAGCATAATCAAAATCCTCTCTATAGATAGTCCATTTTTAACCATCAAACCCGCACTCAATTCTTTTTCGACCTTTTAAAGTGTTACTAGCTGTAGCAATAATTCCTCCTGAGTAAATAAGTTGAAATTAAAACTTGAAACTCAGAGGTCTCCAAACTTTTTTTGTCTGGTAGAGCCCTTGACATGGTTTTCGGTTTTTGGTAAACACCTTCTAGTATTAAATTTTTGGAAATTGTAAACTTCAAATATGTTTCTGACAATTGATGTAGTGCTACCCACTTTGAAGGATTTGAATCTCCAACTGTAGTGAAGTGTAATGTGAAGAACTTTAAGAAACACTTGTTAAATTTTACAGATTTTATTAATTAAATTTTAAACAAACCTAATTAAAATCTAGTATCTGATACATAATATAACTAAATAGATGTTGACATAGGTCCCTTACAGAATTGGTCATTAAGAATCAATATTTGTTGTTTTAGAGCATAGACCCAAAATTTCTTTTTTCGTTAATATGGAGCCCTGGCAGGTCATCGTCGACCCACTTTGGGAATTAATGGTTTAAACAGTGATTTAAATATTCACCCTTACAAACAAAATGAATAGAAAATAACGTGTCGTAGTTAAAATACATAACCAGTATATTGATTTTTGTACTTCAGTAAGAAATATACAGTCTAGCCCAAGTCAGATATAAATTACAGTCCATACATTGGGTATTCATCAATTCTTTGCTCTTTAATTTGAGGAAGGCTCCCATTGACGTAACCCCGGACTAAATCCTGCATTCTAAACAGCAATTATAGGGCAAAGGCATCATTAAACTCCTATTAGTATCGATGCATGATTTCCCAGTACAAACACAACCCCACACGACTGTTTCCAAGGCGTGCTTGTTCGAGTCACTTCGAAATATAAATTGCATTAAAACTTTTGGGAAGCAATAAAAGTTCATACAAGTTTTGAGATATCGCTGGCGAGAAGTTGCACGAAAAGATGATATGAGTGTGTAGTTCTGAGTTGTTGATATACAGGATGTTGAAGAAAGAGTGTAAAATATTTATAGAGATAATCGAGAGACAGTGTGCTTGCATGCTGTAGTACAGTTTGCATTTGTATCTTATTATGACATTGACGTTTGAAGGTATATATGGTTCCATGAAATAATAATGCCAAATATCGATTATAATTACAATACAAATTATCGATATTTGGGCCCGGAATGTCGATTTTTCGATACTATTGAAGTATCGTTGGCATATCTTGTGGCAACAGTCAAATACTTAATGTATTTCAAAAAAGATCAGCCAGCTATGGTAAGAAAATGCATGCTTTTGCTAAATAAAAAAGGATGGTAAAAAAGAAGAACCTTCCACATCTCCAAAAAATTTTCTTTGTAGAACCCGTATTAAGACTTATTGTTTATTTTGCGCCTTGATACTACCTGTTTAAATAGATTTATCGATAGTGATCAACAATTTGTAACGAAAACCGACTTTAAGCAAATGAAGAATTAACTGAAAAAAAAACGATCAGCTCGCAGTTATTAATTAAGAAATCCTTCTTCGAAAGCTGCTTAAAACTCTCAAAAAAAGCAAAATTTTATGAAATGTTATTGAAGTAGGAAGACGTACTATTTGAAACTATAGAAAACAGTAACTTGATCCAATGCTGTGAGCGAAACCATCTTTACATCGTAAAATCCAACAGAAATGCCACGGGGTTTTGCGTGTTGGTTTAATATTGCCTTCATTCGCTTGCGCGGATGAAATTAATGGTTTGGAGCAACAAACCGCACCGTCCGCTAAAATGTTTGCCTTCGACATGTCCAAACTACCCGAGATTAATTAGATCACAGAGCGAAACAAATGCGTTTCGGTTTGGCAAAAGTTTGCACCAAATATACCTATTATGTCTGATGTGTATTTCTGATTTAGCAGTTTGATCTCAAAAAAGGAAATTAAAAAAACTATTCGCGGCGCTAGCCCGAAATTGTGACCATGAATAATGGCGGACACACCAATGATTGTTCAGGTATGTCCATACCATTCAACAACATCGATATTTTACAATCTTGTAATTTGTGGTTTTGTAATTCTTGTCCTCTCCCCTTTTTGTATAGTGTCCTGAAGATGTCGAATAATACTAACGAAACAGGTCGATTGAAACAATTTTGTTTTGTTCTTTCCAACTTGTCTATGTAAACTGATTATCTTCCATATCTGTAAATATTATGTCTGACAATTGTTTTGCGAGTACCAAGTTGGCTTTTGATTACAATGTTGTACTTTTATTAAATCAGCTTCAGACTGGACCAAATACTTGTGGAACATCAACAGCTCAAAAAAGAACGCAAAAAACATGATTGGTATCAATAGACTAAAAATTATCATCTATAGATTCCAGCACCTGTAGAGTCGGAATTTGTTTATTTGTTTACACAAAAGGAAACAGTTGGGTGGTACCTGTCTTCCACTGTTCCCCTACAAATTAAATTGCATTCAAATTTAAACTAAGAACATAATAATTAAGCTCATTGAATATATAATAATGAAACTAAATGCTGTATAAGCGTCTAAACAATAAATTATACATAGTACAAATGAAAATATATTGGGTTATTTTTATGACATACATAAAGGCAATCAGTTACCATTTTATTAAACTTAATCAAAGATAAATGCAAAAATTGTAAATATTTGTTCAACAAAGAGGCGCAAAATAAGAAAAACATCCTTCAATTTTTTTTGCGGAGTGCAGAGGAATAGAAAAAGTGTCTTTACGAATGTTCACACTATGACTTTCTGATCGCCTTGATATGGAGGCAGTTTTGAGCGTAGTATTTTGTAACAAAATTTTAAGTATAATAAGGTCATTTTAGATTCAATGTTTAATTGTGCGTGTATATTATAGACAAATCTCATACAAGCATTTTGTACTCGTTGTAGTTTGTGTTTATTTTGCTGAGTAAGGAAAGGAAGTTATACACAGAGCTAAAGTTTTTTCGAATTTAATTTTAGACCATGGTTTTCAGTATATTCACATAAATTCCTTAAATCATTATTTATTTTCTGAATACCATAGTAGACATTTTCAATACCAAAAGATAGATACATCTGTATATCATCTGCAAAATAAAAGCTTTCAAAATAAAGCTGTTTTTAATCTTAATTACCTATTTCAGGGTTTTGTCAAATTTTTATATAACCCTTATTTTGAATTTTATGCCTTACCTTATCGACACTCGTATACATGAGTTTTTATTTGCCACATATTTGAGAATTCTTTTCCTATTGTAAGAATAATTATTTTTAAACGCTTGAAAGAATTAGTTATTAATAAATGGGCGATTCATTTTTGAGCATGTTAAACAAACAATACGAGTATAGAAAGTTTAGTGATTTGGATAATGATAAACCATACCATGTTATTAGATGGTAAAAACGAAGTATGTAAATATTACTATTACTGTAATTACAGAAAATATATTTATAAATAAACCGAATAAAAGGATAATGCCAGTACGATTTATAAAGGAGAAGATAAAATCGAGTTGATTGAAGCTAAAGGCTCTAATGAAATGGATCTACGTCAGCAGATTTTGGGAGCCAGTTTTTATCGCAAAACTACATTAAAAATGAAACATTTGTTATCAAGAGTTCAAGCGGAGACCAAAGCTAATTCCTTGTATAAACCTGCCAACCGATGTCACATGAAACAAAATCGAGTCCCACTTTGATTCAACTGGGGTTTCGTGAGAGTGGGCGATATTTCAAAATCAAATCGTGCGGATTTGTACGGCCGGCGTCAGTAATAATAGTGCGCGTTTTTACAGCACCCCGTTTTTATTTTCAGCTCCTCGACAATTGCGGTCTAAAGCGCTCGTTAATCATTGTTTTCATTGCGCCCTATTACTAGCGACCGGTGGCCTGTCGACACCTCCGGTAAAATTTTGCGCGATCCCTTCCACCCCGCAAACTTTCGAGGTCTGATCCTTTCATTAAAGATTCGGAATAAGGTGGTTCTATAAATTAATTCGCAAGCTAGCGGCCGGCTTCGCCCCGACTTCATTTATAACGTGGAGCTCTTGGCCGAGTTTAAGGTCTACATGTTAATTAACGAAGAGCGGAGAGCCTAAAAATCCTTAATCTTTGCTAAGAATTTGAGTTTGGAAGTGAATACGAGCGTAGAATTCACAGAAAGGCATTTCCTCATGTGTTTCATGATTAGTATTTCGGAGTATAGCGGGTTGAATAACAGCAACAAAGTTATAGATCATTTTCGCTACGTTAAAAATGTTTACTACACAGTAAAAAATTTAGATTATAAACAACTCTAAAATTCTCTAAAGTTTGTCTATATTTGGAAGTCCTGGATGCACAAATCATTTATAGAAGCCCCGTAGAAGACAGAAACAATAGCGATGTTTTCCAATTGACGTGTGATTGTCAATTAAATTAAGATCAAAAGGATCGATCTTGATCGGATTCGGTAGCAGCATCCTTTCTTTACCTTAGCACAATGAGTGATGTACAACCGAAAGCCAGTTTGGCGTGACTCCTAATGATTTGTTTCCCCTTTCATCCCTCTGACCGTGCCACAATGGACCTGTTGTCGAAGAGGAATGTATGGACCACCGATAGCGGACCAACAATGCCCTTTGTCTGGTCAGTTTACGGTGGTAATTGCATGTATTGTTCACCTGTCTGTTGGAAATTCCTAGGGATGACGCAAAATGGGGAGGCATTTTGGGGAAGAACGATTGCTTTAAAAAATTACGCTAGCAAAGCGTGTCATCTCATGCGTCGGTTCCTGTTTTCCGGTTTTAGCTTCCTCACTTCAAATTTATGCGAACATGTACAAGTATTTTTTATTGATGAGGTATATTCTTCAAATAATAATTATAAAATGAGTTTTTGGGGGATACTATAGCTTTTACCGTGTCTAAAATGTTGCGCCAAACACGTGGCTATCGTATTCGATTCCATGTCTTTTTTAGCTAATTAGAAATAGGATTTTTTAAATATTACGGAATGTTACCAAGCCTTGTCTATAAAAATAGCTTCCGACTTCCCATACATTTAGCTGGTTAATTATTTGTGTACACCTAAAAATTGTCTTATTTATCAAATTGTAAAATTTATAGACAAGTGTATTTCACAATTTTCATTCAGAACCCATATGTGATCCTTGCAATTGACCTTCTCTAATAAATCGCTGTCAAATGGTTTCCAAGCTTAATCGACGCCATGTGCATTTTGCAGCTGTCACTGCAACATTCTTGTTGTTACGAATCGTTGTCTTAGGGCGGATAGCCTTAAAAGACTATCTTGGTCAGGACGAGTCACAACACGATTTCAACTGCCTCTAAATCTCTATTTTTTAAAGGTTTTATAAAATACAATTCATTGCCACTTCATGTTAGATCTGCTAAATCTCTTAAATGCTTCAAATCACAGTTGTTGGTTTATATTACAGGCAAGGGGTAGCGTGCGAATATTGTTTAATTTGTTTTGGGTTGTTTGTTTTGTGTATTCATGTTGAACATTAAATAAATTAATAGATGTTATTTTACAATGTATCAAATACTAGCCTTGTGCTAATTAATAATTAATAAAGTGTATTATTATTATTCACTCCTAGCTAAAATTTCTAAAGCTTCAAGTGTGAGAAGTTGAAACTTGAAACTGTAATAAAAGCGCATCAGTTGATGCATTAGTCTTTGATATGTGTGAATTTTAAATCAGAAATCGTGGTTTTAGAACTAGAAGCTTTTAAGGAGAAATAAAATTAATTAGCTATCAATTTCTTGTATAAGTGTCTTAGCACCACGTTTCACATAATATCTCACAGGTTTTACGGATCCCAAATTTATTTTTCGTTTTTCATTGCCGAGTCACGACCAACAAACGTCATTTTAACAAATCCAAACGTGAAAAATCACTTTCACCGACAAAAACATAGACGCTTCCGAATCGTTTATTCGGTATCCTTAGTGGAGGTATTCGAACCATTAAGTAATGGGGTTTCTATGACGGCTGCTTTGTTTTTATGAATGCCCCTTAACCGTCACTTCGGTTCCATCAAGAACATTACTTTAGATGCAGTAAGACTAATCATAACCATCGAGAGCGTATAGACCTTTACGACAAAGTTGGATAAACATTAACAAGCAGTGAATATTGAACTGTAAGTTCGCCTAACAGTATTGTTGCTCACCATGTCTTCTTTTGAGGACCCCAGATTGGTACAATTTTGATAGGCACATTATCTACATATACAAATTATGGTTCTTGCAATATGTACATGTAACTTTTAATGGGTTTTACAGGCATGTGAAGAAATGAAAAAGTATTGCCAGCCTTGACCGAGATTTGAACTCGGGCCTTTTGAACACTAGTCAAACGCTCTACCCACTGAGCTACCAAGGCCCTATTCAGTGGGTAGAGCGTTTGACTAGTGTTCAAAAGGCCCGAGTTCAAATCTCGGTCAAGGCTGGCAATACTTTTTCATTTCTTCATATGCCTGTAAAACCCATTAAAAATATCATACATGTTCATAAGAACTCAATTCAGGCAGTAATTAATTTTCACTGTATATAATAATATATATTTGGGTTGTACATGTAATATTCCTATCGTTAGCATTGGGAACAATATTTATTTGGTAAACATGTTGGTTCCAGTAAATATCGCAATGGGTCATTTTTGAAGCAAACAAGCCAATCAAAAAATGGAACCCTCCGAGCTAATGAACGATCGACCTGGAAAATAAACTTCCCCAGAGGGACGTATGGTTACTTTATCTTGCTTGCCAACTTGCAAATTAGCCCAACTCAACAGTAAGCCGTTTATGTAAATACCACGGTCTGAAAATGATGAAGAATGGCCGGCTTAATGCCCCCACGTTCCGGACATCAATCTAGTACGAGCATCGACTTGTTAAGGGGAGCTTACATCTCAACTTTTAGTTGCGGTGCCCTCGGAAATCGCGCATCCGAGACGTTTTTGGACCGAGCACAAACTATTCCGCGCAGTTAACCAGCTTTGGGTATGTCATGAGGCAGGGAGAGCAAGTTTGAAGGGTTAAATTCAGGGTGCCGATTGCATATTCATTAGGGACGTTCTCCGGCTTCGATTGCGAGGTGAAAACAGGATCTGTAATGTGCTTGTATGCTTTTATTACAATTATTTAAATAACTGAAGTTCTTTGGTTGTTTCGGTTTCGAGATGAACGAAGATAAAAAACTACTCTTTGAAGAGGAAGAAGAGGTACCAGAAGTCATTTTGCATTATCGACCGGGAATGTGGTGTTTTGAATATCATCACAGTTTTCAGTTTGATCATTATACAAAACACATACAAAATCTTTCGACCAAGCAATTCAGGGTATGTCGACCTGTAAGCTACACGTAAAATAGTACTCTTTTTTCTTTAGCTAAGCTTGTTTTCTAAGCATCCTCTTTAATTTTTCCGAAAGGCCTTGTACATAAGGCAAACTCAACTTCAATTTGCTTTGTCGTGGCTGAGAATTTACTTGATTTGGATGAGCACTTTTATTAAAAACTGACCAAATATTCTTACTACTATAACCATTTCTCACTAGCGCTGATTGAAGATGATATATTTCTTTTTGTACAGAACTTTCATCTGATATCCTTTGTGCTCTAACAAATAACGTCCTAATAAGACTATTCTTTTGAGAAGTAGGGTGGTGAGGTGTGGCATGTAAATATCTGTCTGTGTGTGTTGGTTTTCTGTAAACCTTGTGTCCTAAATGTCCAGTGTTTGTTCTGTAAATTTGGACATCCAAGAAAGGTAAACTACCATTGCTTTCTAATTCCATAGTAAATTTTATGTCAGGAGTTTGACTGTTCAAATGATTTAGAAACCTACCCAGCCCTTCTATACCGTGGGGCCAAATAACAAAAGTGTCATCTACATACCTATACCAACATTTTGGTTTAAGCTGAAAACTGTTTATCGCTTCATGTTCAAAATTTTCCATAAACAAATTGGCTACTACAGGACTTAGAGGTGAACCCATTGCAAAACCTGATTTTTGTTCATAAAAATTATCATTCCATAAGAAATAAGTAGATTTTAAACAATGTTCGGATAATCTGGTTATCGTGTCACCTAAGGGATAGCTATTAAGCTTGGATTTGATGATATCTATCGTTTCAGGAATGGGTACTTTCGTAAATAAAGAAACCACTTTAAAACTAACCAAAATATCAGCTTCTGAAATACTTAAACCTTTCATAATATCAATAAAGTCTGAAGAATTTTTGATGAAACTACTGGTATTTCCCACATAAGGTTTTAAATAGTTGGCACAAAATTTTGCCAATCTGTAACAAGGACTGCCAATCGTATTGACTGTGGGTCTTAACGGGACATTGGTTTTGTGGATTTTGGGCAAACCATACAATTTAGGTACCTTGCAATCGGAAACAGTTAAAAGAGACTTCTCCTCATTCGAAAGATTTGAACTTTTGATAAGATCATTGGTAATTTTGGAAATTTTTGAGGTAGGATCTCGGGATAATTTTTGATATGTTTCCTCATCTAACAACTCTCTAACTTTATTCTCGTAATCTGTTCTATCTAAAATTACTGTGGCTGAACCTTTATCTGCTCTAGTAACTATAATGGACTTATCTGTATTCAAATCCTTAAGAGCATTCATTTCCTCAGATGTCACATTAGGTTTGGGCGTACGTGCATTTCTAATAGCGTGGCATACATCCATCCGAATCTTATCCGCTTGATCTTTCGGAAGCAGTCTTATACAAGATTCCACAGATGACATTATCTCCACTTTTGGAATGGTCCGTGGCGTTACAGCAAAGTTCATCCCCTTCGCTAAAATATTTACAGCAGCATCTGAGACACTCTTTTTTGACAGGTTTATCACAGTGTTGTTGATGTTGGTTTTAACTATGTTAGATGATTTGAACTTATTGTGTTTAATGGTATTGAATTTCTCAAATTTAAGTATGTTTTGTTCCTTGACCTTGTTAAAGTGTTGTTTGTATACTTTTTGTGTAAACTTTATTATGTCTTCAAAATCTTGATAAAAAAGGTTGTGGGTTAGAATTTGCAATGTTGTGTTTATGTCTTCATCTAAGAAACCAAGTTGTCTACGTGTGTCGTATATGCGTTCCCTAATTAAAGCAAATTTTGTTTGTAGCATAATGTTATTTGACTTGTATGTGTTTATGTGTGTTTTAATATTAAGAAAATTTGGTACGACCTTTTTATCTCCGCAGCGTTTCAAAAATACCAATCGGTTGACGAAGCTCGCTTTCTTCAATGAAGTCCTTTCTAGTCTTCTGCATACTCCTAGGATGTACTCTCCGTAGAGCCTTCGTATACGAGGGTGAATGCTTTCAGCGTCGATAAATATAAGATAATATTTTATTATGTATACTTATGCCTAAAATATTTGCATTGCATAGGCACAAATAATTATGGCAGCAGTCCTCCAGTATGGATAAACACCGATTAATCCTGGATTTCTACCAATCGACATTAGAGCAGAGCTGTTTTGCAAACACATCTGACAAGTCTCTCGATCGCGCTATTGATGTTTTCGGCGGTTTATACCCAAACGCGGTGTGACACAGACGTCATCCAAATAATTAAACGGTAATGGAAGGTTTACGTTCATATTAGCCACACCCCGGGATGTGTCAGTACGGCAAAGCAGCAATTATCCCTCACAAATTACTTTTTACAAGGCCATAAAGTCCCGTCGGTACATTACCAGCTGCAGTATAATATGCGCATAATTCAGCTAGTGCTAGCAGAACTTGAAGCTTTTTTGAACCCTCAAAGTAGCAACTGTCGCGGACGGAGAAATCTAAATCACCTGAAGAGTTGGTTGGAAGTTACCGAAGAGTTGTTTTTTTTTAAGAAACAAGGAAGTTTCTCCGTAATAAATCTTAAGTTCTGCAAAAGCATTGCAGGCTTATCGAAATTGAATTCCCGCAAATGAATAATAATAATGATTAATAATAATTAGTAATTAAATACATTGATTGACAACCATACAAGCAACAAAAATTGGCGACCGACTCATAACATTTGTTTTTGATAACCGGAAGTGAAAAGGTAATTTTAATAAAATAAGCGATAGTTCATCATTGATCGCCGTTGAATTCTATCCAGATTAATTAAAAGAAACAAGTAGATAGGGTAACAGACCAAAGAAGCATATTCGACCTTATTGAGGACTAAAGCACAAAACAGATGTTGGAGAAGTACAAACACGCATGACAAACACCAAGGATCTATATGCAGAATTGCAGACGGCCTGAAGATGAGTGAGAGAAGATAAATCGGAATCAAAAGTTACAGCAAGATGTTTATAAGTTCTTGCTTTTTGCTCTTTCGACATTACTTGATATTGCAACTCGACAGTTTATACTGAATTGGCTAAATAATTATGTACTTTGTGTTTCCAATTTTTTGTTTCAACTTTTTGGCTACTTCTTTGACACGACCATCTTTTTGTTCACATTCCTTTTTATAAATCGCGTGAAATTTTAAAGTGAGAGTCCAAGTGATAATGGTTTATTCAACTGCCGAAAGGGTAGAAATAATTTTTATTTACGGTGCTGAGCATAGCTGTGCTCGTGCGTCAGCAAGGGTGTTTAACGAACGGCACCCCGATAAAAATGTTGACGCTAGGTACATTCTCGATCTCGTGCAGAAATTTCAAGACACTGGATCTGTAGTAAACAAAAAAAGGGTAGGGAATAGAGTCGTTGATGAAATGGCCCAACTTGAAGTACTTGGTCATTTTGCAATGAATCCAACTAGCTCTTTGCGTAACATTTCTACAGCCACTGGACTTTCTCAGTCACCTGTAAGGAAAGTTACAAAACTGCACAAATTCCATCCCTATAAGATGAAAACTCTCCAGAAACTCGGCGAAGATGACTTCGATAGAAGACTGCAATTTTGCGAAATTATGACAGAAAAGATTATAGTAAATCCAAATCTAATAAAAAATATCTGCTTCAGTGATGAATGCACATTTTTTTGAACGGCTCTGTAAATAAACATAACGTCAGGTACTGGAGTGACGAAGATCCTTATATTTTTCGAGAAGGTCATACACAAGTTCCTCAGAAGCTGAACGTCTGGGCTGGAATACTTGGCAACGCAATTGTAGGTCCAATTTTCATTGATGGGACGCTAAATGGGGGAATGTATTTAGAATTACTTGATAACGTTATTGATCCTTTAATCACAGAGCAATTAGAAAACCAACGTGACCCTGAAGGAAATCCAATGTTGGATGAATACGAATTCTTTTACCAACATGATGGAGCCCCACCGCATTACGCCATTAATGTGCGAAATTGGTTAAATCATAGATTTCCTCTTCACTGGATTGGTAGGCGTGCAACAATTGAATGGCCGCCACGATCACCCGATTTGACTGCTTTAGATTTCTTTCTATGGGGTCATTTAAAATCTGTGGTTTACAAAACACAACCTACTAGCCTGGACGATCTGCGAGAAAGAATTATTAACGAGTGCAGGAGGATTCCACCTGAAACTTTCCGAAAAGTGCAGCAGGAGTTCGAGAACCGTCTGTATTATTGTATGGAAAGAGGTGGTGCACATTTTGAGAATCTATTGTAAGGTTTGAATTTCTATGGTTTTGTATGGAGTTACAAATAAATAATTTTTCTTTTTCGTGGACATGGACTTTCTAAAAAATTACATGATGAATACTTTAATGTTAATAATAATGTTAAAAGAAAATTTTCAGTATTCTGGGAGTTTTTTTTAAGTGTCATATTTTTTACAAGTTGTTGGTTTAAATTTTGGGTTCTCGTAAGGACAAATTTTATTTCCGCTCTAAAATAAAATACATTTTGTTGAAAAGAGTCCAAAATATTCAATTTAATAAGCAACCTGTTTCGTAGGCACTATTAATCTATTACCCCGTCAATAAGTTAAACGTGGTAAAACTAATTACATGGCCAGACTCTTTGTGAAATAAGCTTTCAAATGATGTATCACAAGATGGATAGTTCCATTTAAAATTTTTAAAGGGGTATCTTATCTACCCTGCTCAGAGAGTAAGCGCTATCCATTAAAAACTTATATCAAAAGTTGTCCCCCTGCAAACAAATGTTTACCTGTTTTTGCAAATTTTTAAATTTTTGCTATATTTAAAGTTATTTAAGGTGTGAAGTTTTCAAAAAATCACCCTGTATAATCATGGTTAATAAGAAGCTGCTTCAATGTAAAAGCAAAAATCTCGATATTACTCGGAGAAACATCAGGAGCAATGTACATAAAAAAGTCCTAAAATAATACCTTTTTAATGTGAAAAGGCAATGTCAATCAATAGAAAATTTTCGATTACAGCATATGCTATTATATTGGAAGGGTAAATAGTTTACCATTTAGAATTGAATTAATTAACTAATTTTGGAAATAAGAATTATAGGTATCGCAATTGGCTAATTTCAGAATTTAAATCTCTAACATTCTGACAGTAGATGTCTATGGACATTGTTGGATCCAGTTTTCTGACTGTGATTGGTTCAAAATAACTGGAATCCCACTATATATGGTACCTATTTTTTAAATTTGATTCTCCAGCTTCAGTACCTTTAATTATTTTCCAATTTGCTGATTTATAAAGTTCAGGTTGCCGAGGGTTGTGGTCATATGAAACAGACAAATCAAGGTATATTGACACATCAATGTCAATAATAAAAAATAAAATAATGCCACACATAAATTCACTACTTGCTTTAAACACTAAGTCGATAAGTTCGTTTTTTAAGCAGAGCTCTTCGTTATAATTTGGAATAGAACAGAATAATTACTGATCAAATTTTGGAGTATATTTTTTTTGTATAGAAGTTTTTTTACGTGCAGGCTAAAATACTGAGTGCCTTCTTCGCTTATTTATATTTAGTAGTTTATGGTTAAGTTGAAAAACACCCCTCAGCTGATACTTCGCCATATTTAAGAAAGTCTGTTGCTTTTCTAATTCTGTGGTCCTAATAAAAGCCTGTTATTATATTTTAAAAAACTGGTGGTTGAGTATGTAGAGAAAGCTCTACCTCGTCCGCTCGATTAACCTAAACGACGAGGATGTGCCCCCAGAGCACCCGCCAAAAGTCGAGTTGATCCCCCTCGTCGGACTATCACTCATCATGCTGCGGCACAAAAACGTACCGAATAAGAAACAGAGTGAACAGTTCTGCTATCGATTTCCCTTCAAATATGATGAACATTGACTGTTCAGGGCGACCATAATTTATGGTCGTATTATAACGAAACGCCTGGTGGCCGAAAAGAATCGGCTGGATTTTGTGGAAATGGCCCACTCGACAAAGTGAATTAGAAATGGCAACCTGTAATTTATGGTGATTGCGGATGTGAAGGAGCAGAAATGAACGCCCCGAAAACACAACCCTTTGATTTATCGGCGCGGGGCAGGTGTGGGTGGCTGGTATAATAAAAGGAATTGGAGGAGTTAATGCATTTCCGATCGATCCCCTCCTTGGTTCATCAATCCATGCAGCACAAATGTATTCTGGATTGTTCTGTCGTTAAAAAGCGAAATTATTTGACGGCAACTCGTTACTGGGGTTAAATACCTGTAAAGTAATCGACTTCATTGAATAATTCTAGTAGAACATTTCCAGTTTGTCTTAAAAAGCTTCAATTCGGGGGATTTCGGCCTAATATTATATTAAAACACGTGTACGCACTTTTCATAAAGAAAATATAAAAATAGCTATTAGGAACATAAAAAAAGGTTCACGATTGTCTAGTGCACTAAAATCAAAAATTCCAATAAAATTCCAATCTAACGTTATTTACAATTTAAAGTGTGAGACCTGTGGAAAGTAATACGTAGGACAAACATCCCAATGGCTAGGGAATTGAATAGCATTGCACAAAAGTGACATAAAAACAAAAAAAAAATAGATAGATGTATGCTAACTGAATATGCAGTAACCGAAGGTCATAACATAAACTGGGAAAATGTAAAAATTTTAAATAAAGAACAAAATAACAACAAACGACTCTTTTTGGAAATGTWCGAAATTCAAAAAWATGTAAACACAATAAACAAAAAATCAGACACTAGAAATTTGAGTAACATATATACTTACCTATTATCACAGGAGATACTTGWAGGCTGAACTTGAAAWTAGCATATTTAGGGAGGGAATTTACGGATTTACCTATGTATTAAAATAGCAGGCTGTWCCAAGGCTGAAAGATGACAAAATGKCTAATGAATTTCATGTTATCTTTGTCAATTATAAAAGAATTTTAAAACTGAAGAATTGATTGATGAGAAATAATGGACGATTCAAGGGTTAACAGCTGTCTTAAAATAATCTCAAAGTTTTGTAAGTAAGTAAACAAATTTTGTACTAAATAATTGGTTCGTTAATAAACTTATAGAGGAGCCCTGACGAAGGCTGAAATTCAGCCGAAAGCTTGGCCAAAGGGACAAAAAGTACAGGTGTTTTAATATAATATTAGGTCGAAATCCCCCGAATTGATGATTTTGTAGATAAACAAAATATATATATATATAGTTTTAAAAAGTATGAGATAATACCAATCAGTCAAGGAAGCAGTGTAAACAAATTAGGTATTTGAACAGTTTCCCACTTGTCTCTAGGATGTTAAATTATAGTATCAAGCAACGATCTACGAGACTGACTTGTGCAGAGGGTTTTACAGCTTGATGTTCGGCCGTCGTAACTATTGTATTGTAAATGAGGGCTTTTACAACCTTATGGTCGGCCGTCCTAAACTATTGGGATTAGTGGAACGCTTCAAAGTTCTTAAATGCGCCGTATTTAAAAAAATCTTGTTGGCTAAAATTTTAACTTTTCCACTATAAATTTTTGAAATTTTTTATGATAATTTAGCAATCAATAAAACATAGAAGCTTTTATAACAAATTTTATTTAATGCAGACCTGATGCTAACTTAAATTTACGATGTATAAAATAAAAACCTTTGCATGTAATAACGAATTTATACAAATTCAATATAAAAACATACAAGTTAGTAAGTAGAAAATAGTGCACAATAAAATTTATACACGGTATCGATTATGTTCTTATTTACAAAAAAATATACAAGTAGAAACTACGTTTATGACCATTCAGATTAAGAGAAAATTTTAACCTGTGAAGAAACAGGGCAGAGGAATGTTTACCATTCATGGTTATAAAAATAGATATTACTCACTAAATAAGAAAAGAATACGATTTAGTCATACATTAAAAGCTATTAGATGAGGAATATTTGTGATTCAAATAGTAATGCTAAATAATGCTCACTGATTTATGTGTACGGAAAAAGTTCTAAAAAAGCCACTCCGCTGCAAAACAGTGGAACGTGCCGAACCCGTCTGTTACTTACGACAGCTTCAAGTAATACTTGTAAACCATTGTGAGCGGTAATCGACTCTTCGTATAATGAGTCTCATAGATCGTTGCTTGATATTTTAAACGATATACTCCAGTTCAAGATAATCTCTATTGAATTACCCATAGGCCCATGCACAATTTTAGAATAATCGGTCGAACAGAACCTGAAATATCCTGCTGGTTCCGTACCTTGTAGCGACCCTGCAAGCAAGCTAAAAAAGGATAAAATTTCGCTCAAAACCGAAGGAGTTTTTCCATTTAGTTATCATTCTCAACAATTTTCTTTGGTTTTATCCAAATTCTTAGAAAACCGCAATAAAGAGACCCTTAAATCTGCTTCTACCGTTATGTTTCATCGCGGATTCTTTCGCTATGCTTTACTATTCCTCTTGAGGCACTTTTATCGTCCATTTTATCCCGCGACTAATCGACTGCACGCGCGTTGACCGACAAGAAGTCGAGATTAAAACCAACAAAAAACGAGGGCGCAGTTTTTGTCGCAACTGCCGCCAGGGCTTTAATTGAAACTTTTACTGCCGACAGTTCTGCTGAAGCGTGCATCTGTTTTTGGGGTTGATGGGGTCTGTCAGCATTTTTGTTGTGTATGAATGGGGTTATGCGTCCGAAAGTTTGGGGTTATTAATATCGCCACTTTGGGCTTCAAAGGGGCGAAAGAATTTTTGTCGCCTGGGTTTACTAATCTCATTGCTAGAATGCTTCTTCTGACGTATCCCAGAAACCATCTTGCTCGTATAACAGGGAGTCGAGAAAGTTTATGATACAGTGATAAATCTGCAGCATTAGATTAGTGTGAGGGACGTTCATCTCTGTGGAGCTGGATGATTATGCGCAAGTCTTGTGCAAACGCAACTTTGCTAGGAGGAAACCGTTTCCATTTGTCTCGTGGCAACGACATTTTCGATATTTGTTTTGGMGTTTTGCCCGTCTGCGAGCTTCTGGAAGTAAATAGCTTGCGAAACATAGCAGGTGTTTGGAGAACGGTCGATACTGTTTTATCTGCCATGCTGGAAATGATCTTTGGTAGTGATCGATTGAAAAATATAGCCTTCATCAAGCATATCAAAAAGCATATTGTTCAGCTCGAATCTGTCCAGAGGAAGCTACTTATATTTATGTTTTACTTAACCCAAGGATATTATCCACCTAGGGGATATGATCATCAAACCTTGTTGGGCGGATTCGAGTTTATTTCACTAGAAACTCGTCGTATTTGTGTTGTGGTCAAAATGTTATACAATTTGTTGAATAAAAGTATTGATTGTAGTTCGCTGCTTGAGAAGGTCAACTTTCTTGTAGCTCGTATAAATTCTCGACAATAACCGTCTTTGTATTGCAGCAAGAGTCGTATAAAGGTTTCACTTCGGCCGCCAATCAATCTTATATATTCTTATTTTAATCGTATGCCTAATTCTTCTGATATTCACTTTGATTCGCTGGGCAAGTGATCAATAATGAATGCCATAGATGCGAAGTTTCAGCCTAAGTTTTATTTTATTTTCACATTATGTTTCTTTCATAGATCATATTTTAAGTTAAACAGTGTTTTACATTAGGTATTTTCCTGTAACTGGGTGCTAGCCTGTTGGAAATAAACCTTATTATTATTATTAACACGCTGCGTGCTCTCCAAAGTTTCGAAAGCCACCTAGTCACCGGAACATCTGGACGTTAGTTACACGGTAATTTTTTGTCTCTAATCTTGCAAAATCCAGTTCTGCCGCCCCGACAGTTCTTTACCCGACGTCGTKTAATTCTAAACGTATTATTTCCAGTCGGAGGTAAAAAACCGACGTCTGCCGTCCTCTCCAGTTGTCCTGGGGAGCTCATTTTTGCTGTGAAAATGTAAATAACGTCCTCGACACGGTCGTAATGCGGATTTACGGTTCCCATTCTAGGTAACTAAGCCCCCAACTCAACAAGAGCAAAACCAACAGCGCCGCTACAACCCCCCGGAATTGCAATCTGCGTTCCGGATTCCGGAGGGCTTATTTAGTGCATGCTTCGCAATTATCATCCTGCCAGCTCAACATTTGGGGAACAGTCGGTTGCGTCAAAAGGGATGTGTTTTTTTGTTTATTTTGCTTATGTATGGCCTTGTAAAGTTCTTCTAACTCAGTTGAGCGCTACTGTTAATAAAAAAGGCACTTGATTAGTTTCACTACTAAAACGAGCACATTTAATTTAATTAATTTATTGTATTTTAACATATTTACATTCTTTAGGAACGTTAGCAACTTGCATTGTTAGCTAATCTAACTTTAACAATTTATTTTGAAATAATACATAGACGTACATGAATTGATCATTTAAGAAGTCAAAATAACTTTTTACTTCGAAATAATAAAAAAATAGACAGTAAAGGATGACGAAGAATGAGTTATTTTAATGATACGTGAGTTCCTTCTACAAAAGCGTTAAAAGGAAACGTCTTAGGTACTAGTGGACTAGGGGGGAGGGCTCCATTTTCTACTTAAAAATTGCAATAATTAAAAAGCTCTGAGGCTCAGTCCTAAAAAATCTTACATTAAAAATAATCAACTTAATATATAATATTCTTATATAAGCCTAGGTAGGCCATGTTTATGCATGAATTAGAATGTGTAAAACACCATGCCATCTAGTGACAATTTTACGTTATTATCCACTCGTCTCAGTGGGGACCTATCCTGAACGGTAGCCCACTATGCTGTAAGCGTTTAAAAAATAACTTCATTTATAAAGGGAGGTTGGTATACAATGTAGTACATGACGAAGTATATTATATCCTTCCACTGTTGTCGTCTAACGATCAAACGGCGATGTTAATACTTTCCATCGATGTAGTCAACATTCAATCAAAAGTATAACTTTCTATTTATGCTCCGCTAATTATTTTAGCCAGAGAACAGCAAGAAAAGGTTCTGCTGCAAAATTTGAATAGATTATATAAAAACATTCGACAACCAATTGTACTGTATCTGATCTTATTTCAATGCTCTATAAAAAGAAGTTCAACTATTCTTGTTACCACTGGCATACGATCTAAGAGTACATTCTGATATTGATCAGCATCAGAATTGACCTACTTGCTGTTTATCTTTCTCACCGAATTTCTCTTGATACCGCTTTAAATCCAAAACCAACTTCAGAAAGGGAAATTGGAAAGCTTATCAACACAGGCAGGCGCCATGCCAATTTCACCCCTCATTAGCCATCAATTACCATTGTTTCCAAGGAATAAAAGGTCAGTTATGAAAATGATGCCGGGAGCCGCTCGTGGGTGACACAATGGCGGGCCCACCATCCCATTCTGCTGCATTTTTATCCTCCCTTAAGTGGCATTTTAAATTCAGGCGCGCCCAAAGGACATTACTGTACGTCCCTTTCGCGGGGAAGCCTCCAACTATTACCACTAATGGATTTTCAAAGCACGGCTATAGGTAGATGTGGTTACGCCTTTGGATCGGGAAGATGGTAAAAGCGTCGTCACATCTTGAGCTTTCAGCACGTTTTGTGATAAAACGAGATGGTAGTTTGCTGAAAGTGCTGCGACTAACACCGATGACTTCACAGAGTTGAGATCAAAGAAGCAATTAATCCAGACATAAAAAATGCTTTGGAGTTAACTGGCCATCTMTAGTGCCATATACAGCAAACAAAAGCTTAGGGAAAAATTCACACTCGATTATTAAATGTTAAAAAAATCCTTAGGTAGGTCAATTTTGTTTAGTAAAATCATTTTTTAATGGCAGTTGCACTCTGTGTGGATGATACTTCTTTAATTGCATAATAAGATTCATTTAGTTATGATTTATGGGTCTACAGTGATAACAACATGAGCGGACTTGCTCTAATGAACTGGATAGAACAGCACAACCTGCATCTTGTTTACACTGAAATAGAGAAGAAGAGTTTCCAGTTTTTCGCCTAACGTTTTAGCTTCTTGACTGGTTAATATCTCAAATTCTGTTGAAATATCTACGGAGGAATTGAAAAAGATGAAGGGAAAACTTAGTCAGATAAGAAAAAATGCGAACCTTCAGTAGAGTTGTCACAATTATTCTCAATGGAAGAACATCGCAAAGTGGTTGTTATTGTTCTATAATAATATTTGAGATACATGTTCTCTTCCGTCAAGTTTGTTTCAGAAAACAAAGCTGATTGCTGTCTTAAAGCCTGGGAATGAAGCAGGAAGTTATCGACACATTGCTCTTCTAAATGTCTCTTACAAATTACTAGAGAAATCACTCTACCAGAGAATAGGACCTATTATTAAAGACTCAAGGAACAAGCAGATTTTAGGAAGAACAGAAGTTGCTGTGACCAAGTCTTGGCTCTAACAACGCATGCTGAAATTAGTTTCCAGAAACGATTGAAAACTGGAGTAGTGTTCATAGATTTATCAGCGGCATATGATACTGTGTGGAAAGATGGATTGATCCTCAAACTATTTAATACTCTGAAATGTGAAAAGATTGTAAAGCTTATTGAACGAATGTCGTCCCAATGTCAATTCAGAGTGTTTTTGGGAGAGAAAAGTAGCAAATTCAGAATTTTGAATAATGGTCTTCCACAAGGATCGGTTCTGTCGCCCATTCTTGACCTTCCAGTAACTCAATTGAGAAAATTTGTGTATGCAGAAGACATGGCTTTGCAAAGTAAAGACTTTTCTGTCCTTGAACAAAACCTTTCAAGAGACATCGAGATTATGAATTGCTATATTAAAACCCGGCGCTTGTGCCCTAATCCGTTGAAGAACATATGGTCAACAGATACCCCCGTACAACATGGCCTGGTAGTTTTGCGTCTATCCATCGTGTTGATGAAGGTGTTGAAGATTAGCTTAAAACAATCGAGATCTGATTGGAGTTTCTCTGCGGTTAATAAATACATACATGTATGTATCGATTCTGGATAGAGCGTTGAATATGATAAAAGTCGAGCGTAGTCGCATGGAATTAACAGAACTGTGTAATGTATTAACGATTTTCATAAGAATGCATATATATAGTAACACACAGTAGTGCTGACGAACAGCTATAGATTTTGCACGTCAAAATATGACATTTTAAGAAAGAAAATTTATTAAAAGGAAAGTGTTTTGAACACGCTAACTTTTAAATTAAATAAATCATTTAAAACTGAAACATTTTTTCAATGTAACATTTTATAGGGCTTCCAAAGGTTCAGCTTTTACTCTCGACAAAGAAATAGTAAACATTGATGTTCTTTTACTACCCATCAAATTTTTTAGTCACATCAACACCAACTTGACCATCATCTCCACGTCCGCTTGCAGGAAACCACCGCGGCGCCGTGCGTCACGTTCCTGTGGGATGAATCCGGGATTTGCAGTGGCGCGTTGTTAACGTCTGGGCCGCGTTATCCCGAAAAAGTCCGGCCTTCCGTGTCTTTATCGTCGGCATTCGACCAGATTGAACGAAATGAATTTTGGACACGCCGTTTTCCCGATAAGACGGAGATCAATTTATCTGCTGGTGGGGTGAGTGGTCCCACGGGACTGGTAACCTCCGGAGCGACGTTGCCAAGAGGAAATCGCCACGGAGAATTTATTTTTCATTGGGTTATCGTTCGACGGGGATGATGAAAACGTAAATTTACGCGTGCTTATCGATGTAAGAGACTGACTGAAGAAATAGCTTTATTAGTCTTCCTTAAGTTCTGTTTTTAATGCACGTCAGTTGAAAACTGTTATACAAAAGGAAAACTTTTCAGAAATAGCACTGCGATGAGAGATTCAAGTAATCATTGAAAACGAAATAATTACTGAAGCTGAGAATTATGCATTATAAATCTGTTATCTCAAAAGTTAAAAGAGCAATACTTATTTATAGAATAGTGTAAGAGAAGGAAAAGTGGTTGAATGGGTATATTTAGCAGAGATAAAAAACAGCGAGGTAGTAGTATTCATTAACACTGAGGCCTACACATTATAAGCTAGACCCTACTAATAACATTCAATTTAATATTGATATTAGTTGATTTAGTAAAATTGTGCTGTTTTTAAAACAAATCTGAAAAATGAAACAAGAAGGGAAGAAAACATTCTTACTAACAAAGATAGTTCTAATTTTTGTTAACAATAACTTGTATTGGCAGGTATTTTGATTGCAGGTTATTTTAAATACGGAAATTTCACATTCACATTCGAAAATCCAATTCACTTTAAAAGAAAAAGAATTATTTACAAACCTATTAACCCTCTTCAACTTCTCAAACAAACGAAACTGTCTGAAATGCTTATCTAACTGATCTAACAAATATACAGGATGTTTCACGAATGATAATGACCCTGACTAAATTAAAAATGCAACCCAAAATACATTCGCATAGCCAATATGGTTATTTTACATAATGATATGATTTTAAAAATAAATTGGGAATCCATGACGGCTATGCGCTATGGTTCCTGTCACTGTACTTACTAAAAGTAAAAATGTATTCAAATGATGAAAAAACAGATATAATAATAATAATAATAATAATAATAATACTATTTATTGAGCAATGTACAAGGTATACATAGTTCAAAAGCCCTCTAAATCGGCAGAGCCGTTTTACATTAGGGGCAGTTCCATATAAAATTAGCAGATTAATTTAATCCAAAAAACCAACAGTTGAGTATAAAGCAAACATAGATAGATACACGAAAGATATACAAATATCCCTACCTCTCATATAATTCTAGCAGTTTACAAGATATTTTATTCTTAAACGTTATAAGACTACATTTTTCAGAGAATATGTCAGTGTAGTGATTATGCAATATGGCAGCAGTATATTCAAAACTACCTTTGAATTTCTGAGTTTTATGTCTAGGAGTTGAAAGACTATGTACAAAGCGCAAGTCTACATCATGAATATCGGATCTCCGAGTCAGACGTTCGCAAAGATATGTTGGCAACCCACTAGAAATAATCCTCCGCAAAAACACACAAAACGACAGTATATATCTCTCATTAAGTTTTAGTATTTTAAACTGTCTGTAATATGGGGTGACATGGTCCCTGTAACCTATTAAAAATGAGAACCGTAGACATGCATTTTGCAATAATTGAAGTTTGTCCCTCACTGAATTACTCAGAAATTTGTAGTACACTGTGTTACAATAATCTATGTGACAGAGTACCAGTGCATTGGCAAGTTTCCATTTTATTTCCGGTGATAATGTGTTCTTGTACTTCCACAGACATTTCAATTTCCACCACCCTATTGATGACTTACGCACAGCATGTTGCTCAAAGGACAGATGAGGGTCTATTACTACACCCAGGTTTTTCACTTCCTTGGAGAGAGGAATCACTTCAGAGTTCAGTAGAATCGCACTAAGACACTGTGGCATTTTCCGAATGCAATTTACAGAGCCGATACACATCACCTGAGTTTTCCTCGCATTCAGTTGAAGACCATTAATGACCGACCAGTCAACGATCGATTGAAGAGTCTCGTTAATTACACCTATAGTCTGATTGGCTTCCTCAGGAAAGCACAACACGTAACATTGAATGTCGTCCGCATAGCAATGCACTCCCCAATTCTCAGGCATTATTCGAGGAAACTCGGCAATATATACGCTATAAGCTAAGGGGCCTAGCACACTACCCTGAGGCACCCCATATGCTGTCGTAATCCAGTCTGATGTCACGCCATCGATTCTAACCGCCTGTACTCGATCGGACAGAAAGCTGGTAAACCAATTGAACGCAGTACCCTCTATGCCATAGTATTGAAGCTTAGATAGAAGTAGCTCACGATCAATCGAGTCGAAAGCCTTTGAGTAGTCAAGAAGGCATAGGAAGCTAACCCTATTTTCATCAATCTGACGGACAATGTTATCTGTTATTCTAGTCAAAGCTGTAGCTGTACTGTGGTGTTTCCTAAAAGCAGACTGATTAACCGGTAGTATGCCGTTCCTGTTAAGGTGTGCGGAAAACTGCCTCTGATTTTGATTTATGGTGAATGCAAAAAAAATGCTTCCGCTGCTGCCCGTTCATACAGACAACGTTTTCCGAATATAATTTTCAAAAGACTTGAATTAACTTTAAGGACAAACTGGCCACCACTGAACAAGTCAAGAGAAAGAACAGCAATAGGCCCTGACTATGAAATTAGAGTATTGGAAATTATTGCCAAAAATCCTCATATTAGTCAAAGGGTAGTCTCAAGAGCAACCGGTATTAGTCTGTCTTCAGTACACCGAATAATCAAAGGCAATCAATTTCATCCGTATCATTTGCAATTGGTTCAGGCCTTAAAGGAGACAGATTATCCTAAAAGACTGGTTTTTATAACTGTTTTCGGGAACACCAAAATTTGAATTTGAGATTTTATTACATTTGCTTCTCAGATGAAGCAAGATTTACTAATAATAGTGGAGTTAACAAACGTAACATGTATTATTATGCGCAAGAAAATCCACGTTGGATTCGAGAAGGACATGTTCAAACTATCTACTCGGAGAATGTATGGTGCGGAATATTGGGGAATCAAATTGTTGGGCTTTATTTTTTTCGCGATAGTTTAAACGGCAATACTTATCTAAATTTTTGTAAATTTATAAGTAAGATAAGATCTATGGTGCCAACAAGATGGGGCACCTGCGCATTATCATAGAATAGTGTGAAATCATCTTGATTTGGTTTTGCCTAACCGATGGGTAGGAAGAGGTTCAATTAATCGTTGGCCACAGAGAAGCCCGGACCTTACTCCTTTGGTTTTTTTTCTGCGGGGGATGGTAAAAGAGCAAGTATACCAAACACCAATTGAAAGTGTAGAACATTTAGAAAATAAAATACGTGATGCATGTAGATCCATCACTCCAGAAATGTTAATGCATGTTAAAAGATCTTTTGGGCACGAATTCAAGCTTGTGAAAACAGCGGAGGGCGACATTTTGAGCATTTATTACATTATTGTTATTGAATAAGCATTTTTCAAAAATAAAATTTGTTTTACAATACCGAATTTACTTAAAGCAAATGATTGAAGTTTATGTCAAAATTTACGAATTTATACAGCTCTCTAGGTTTTATATTTTTATAAGACGATGAACAATTATCAATGTTAGCTCTGTAAATGTATTTTGGGTTGCATTTTTAATTTCGTCAGGGTCATTATCATTCGTGAAACGTCCTGTATATAAAATTGCACCGTTGAGTTAAGAGATTTTCAGCATGAAAGCTTCTTCAATGGCTTTTATAAGGTCTTTAACTCTTTCATAGTTTCCTGAGTAAACTTTGTTTTTGATTGTTTCCCATATAAAAAAAATCTAACACGTAAAGAAATCAAAAAACCATGAAGTTGGTTATTTTAATAAATTCGAACGTCCTTTATGTTATGAGGGTGCTGTGTCTTCTTAAAACCATTAAAACATTCTGCAAGTCTCTATATTCAGTTCATCCAATATGTCCGTTCTAGAGGAAATTGAGATAACGTGCACATGATACCACACCATATATTAACCTTTCAGTTGTTCAATATGATGAGGATTTTCCTCCATCCAGACATGTTCGTTTTGTCTATTGAGCTTACGAGAGTTTGTGAATCGGGTTTTATCACTCCAAAAGACTTTTCTATTCCAAACCAGCATGCAGTTTGTGACACTGATTTATTGTCTACAAATGCTTTAAATTCTGGGGATTTCGACCTAATATTATTTTAAAACAAGTGTACTCTTTGTCCTTTAGTCAAGCTCTCGGCTGTCCTTATCAATTAAAAAGGCTTTTTGAAATGAAGAATTGATTGATAGAGAAATGATAGAGAATTGTTGTTTATGGAAGATTCAAGGGTCAACAGCTGTCTTAAAAAATTAATCTCAAAGTTTTAGAAGTCCTGATGAAGATTGGGAATACAGCCGAATTTGAAGCTCTTGTAAAAATTTCATACATGTAGTTATTAAATGTTAATTGTAGTGCGGATTAACTTTAAGAAAAGAACAATTAAACATAGTCAACAGTATCAACAACAATAATAAGACACCTCCATATAGACGAATAGAGAAGGCAGCGAGTGTTGCTACAAAATATCCGCACAAACTATACAAAGAACTAATCCTCTCAAGTCAATATTCGCCGGCAACCCGGTCCCAGTTGGAGGGTTGGGGGTCAATTCGATAGCTCCTTCGGAACACGTTCGAGGAGACAAAGGGCGCGTTTTATTTTCAATGAATATGAAATTGCCGGGGGATGAGGATCATAAACGAATTTACGGGGACGCCTCCTTTTAGATCGATAAACAGCCAATCACGTCGGTGTCGTCGACGAGAGTTGAAATTAGCCGAAATTTATACCGCAATATTTGCGGAGGCGAACCGAGATACACCTACTTACGGGGACGTCATCGTTTCTTTTCAGACTCCATGCAGTCCCTCTGCAAGAACCATTTCCTGCAGCAGCTGTACAGGAAGATAGATGGGGCGGTGTTGTGGTCGAAGAACGAGAGGAATCTGGACTGCGTGATCACTTTCCAGACGCACTCCATCCTCCAGAGGTTCATGTTGCGTTTCGACTTCCTGCAGTTGGACTGCAACGATCATCTTTACATTTACGATGGGGCGCATGCCGTTGGGACGGCTAAGGTGAGCCTTAAGACACAGGAAGATGTCTTCAATATTCAATTGAAGCTACTGATCGATACCTAAAAGATATTGCTGCCTTTCTATACAATTAATTTATGATAAGGCGCGAATCGGTAAAACATTCTGTAATGTTGATGCAGTCTTCAAGTTCCTCTGAACTGGAGAGCTGTATTTTGGCATAGACGTCGTCGAATTTAAATAGCATTTCTGCAGAAACCCCACTAATTTTTAGACAATAAGAGAATTATTTGTACAGCAGAAACAAAAATTGTGTAATAATCCTGTTTTCGGGCAGAACATAATTGTTTTTAGGCACAAATCTAGAGTATAAAAGCATAAGACTATTAGCAAATTTAAGTCTATGCCATGTTGCTTGGTTCAGAATAATTGTGCACAACTGTTTGGGCTTATAAAGCCTCATCAGTTCGGCTATTATAGTCTCAATGCAAAGAACAGGTTGCTTATTTCAGGTAATAAAGAAAAATCTTACTATTATTATCAGGTTTAATTTCTGTAGATTGATTTCAAAATTTGAAGTTCACATCTTTTTCTAAATTAACATTAGCCAAAGAAGAATGTAACGAACTTTTTGTAAGCTTTCTCAAAGGTAGGTACATCCCAATGAACTCATTGGGCCAGCTGTCTCATATAAGGATAAATTTGTGATGTAACATAAGTGTCATAAAATACGATTTTCGGTGTGGATGTAAAAATTTGTTTTAGTTCTTTGTTGCACTGTAATTCAATTAATGTCATTTGCATGTTTTCAGGAGCACAGATCACGTCAACATCATATTTTACTAATACTGAGATATGACTGTCGAATGCACTCAAAGGTTTTTTCATCAGCATATTTTGGATTGACGTTTTGGATGCTGATTCAACAGCGGAAAAATTTGCGCATTATTATTTCTAAGCTGGCTTTCAAAAAGCAATATTCTTTTACTAAAAGTTTTGATGAAATTACAAGCATCAGTTATCAAATTACTTTGCCCTTGTAAATCTTTATTCAGTTGATTCAGATTACACAATCCCCACATTGTTTTTTAATAAAGTGAATTTATTTGACTTCGTGTAGACTAATCTCTGATCTAATACTACATATATACCAGTTTGTTAAAATGAACCAGTTTACATTATTTGTTCTTTTATTTTTACACTTTACGCTATATTCACCAATTCTATTCCTCTTTTAATTAAAAAGAAAAAAAGCGTTTGCAAACTATCTTTTAGATAAGGACACAAGTTAGAAATTAATAACAATGTCGATACTTTACAGCGAAAGGGCCAATTATTAAATTTTGGAGTTGACGTCAAATTGCATATCAAGTAAAACACTCCATTAATAAATAAATTTAAGAATTGGTTAGATAAATAAATCATTAGACGAGATTAGAAAATCATTCTACAAATTAGACAATGTAGATGTACTACTGAAAATGGTATATAATGATGGGGATATTTAACCACTAAATACGTTTAACAGTTAAATTGATAACTACTAAGCAAATGAAAAAAAAAACGCTACGGAAAATGCTGCAAGACAGAGTAAAAAAAGATACGAATACATAAAATACACAGCACATGTTTTTATAATCAGTAATACCTTTACCAAAGAAGAGATATGGTTCGACATAGTATAAATTTCTGGCTTAATTTCATCTGCATGAAGTAATTCTAAAACTTAAATATTATATCGCACTTCTTAATGTTTAAAATACATATATACTGGTAATTCGCCATTATCCACAACCTTTGACAGATAGATAGATAGATAATCGAATTGTGTTAGGTGGTCCTTTGCGTATAGAATTTGAATAGCGTTACTGTGTGATGCTATTTGAATTTCATAATTCATAATGAAAACTGCATCAACTATTATGTTTTATTATGTTATGATTATACTTGAATAACAGCATTTCCGTTTTGACATAGTAGAATCATTTCAAAACTACGCACAAAAAAGCCATCGGCTGTTCGTCTAAGAAAACGATTCCTCGTGTTTTGCATATATATTGTATGATTGATTGTACCAATTACGGCGCTTGTTAACGTGTTTGATAAACTCATTGGGCGTTTGCCAGGGAGTAAACTGGTATTTCCTTCCATCCAAGGGTTGGTCTTAATAAATAATTCGCACTTGTTGAAATGATTACTCGTAAAGTGGGCACGGACACCCTCGGCTGACTGATGGGGTTGTTAAAAATGCATGTGCATTCACCCGATGCGAGTGCTGATTACGGAAGTGCTGGACTGGGTTTGCCGAATCGATTTCTTTGATGGGACAAGGTCGAAAAAACGTGATGCATTTGTTTCCAGTACGACTTGTCCTGCAAGAACACCATCCAGAATCCCGGGGTGGTACCGATGCGCACCAACTACGTCACACTCAAATACGTTACCGACGCTTGGGGTACCGATAGCAACGGGTTCAAGCTGGTGATAACGGCGGTCAAAGACACTAGTAAGTATGAATTTGGGTGATCACGACCGGTGGTAACGATGCGGCTTTGTTACAGAACACGAATGTAGGGAATTTCGATGTAATCTAGAATTTTGCATATCGACGGACTTAGTTTGCGATGGAGTCGACCACTGCGCCGATGGCTCCGATGAATTGTCCAGCACTCTGTGCCAAAGTAAGCGAAACATTGATTATGATGCTTGTTTAGGTCCTACTATTTTTTTCCGTTCATTTTTCTAGTTGGACTATCTTCTACCCCTGTTGCAATTGTAGCATTTAATGCTTTCAGAATTGTTAGATGAGGAAACATATCAAAAATTATCCCGGGATCCTACCTCAAAAATTTCCAAAATGACTAATGATCTTATTTTTCCGATTGCAAGGTACCTAAATTGTACGGTTTGCCCAAAATCTATAAAACCAATGCCCCGTTAAGACCCATAGTCAATACGATTGGCAGTCCTTGTTACAGATTGGCAAAATTTTGTGCTAACTATTTAAAGCTTCATGTAGGAAAAGCCAGTAGTTTCATCAAAAATTCTTCAGACTTCATTGACATTATATGACATTATGGAACGATCATTTTTAAGAACAAAAATCAGGTTGCTTTTTTGAACAATCGAAATCTCGACATAAAATTTACTATGGAATTAGAAAGCAATGGTAGTTTACCTTTCTTGGATGTCAAAATTTACAGAATAAACACTGGAAAGTTAGGACACAAGGTTTACTCAAAAGAATAGTCTTATAAGGACTTTATTTGTTAGAGTGCAAAGGATCTCAGACAAAAGTTCTTTACAAAAAGAAATATATCATCTTAAATCAGCCAGGACAAAGTAAATTAAAGTTGAGTTTGCCTTATGTACTTTCGGAAAAATTAAAGAGGATGCTTAGAAAACATGATATTTTCGTTGTCGATAGTTCGTATAATAATTTAGATAAAGTTCTATTAGAGATAAAGTACATTTAGAGGTGTTTACAAAATTGTTTGTTCTTGCGGCAAGTGTTACATAGGTCCTCTTTTTTGTCATGTGTAGCTATTTTCCTTAAGTTTTCACATTTAAAAATGATCTGGAAGGAAAAGACCGACATTTATAATCCAAATTTTTTTGTGCATGAATTTCAACAGTTAATCAATGACTAAACATCAACCTTATAGTCGTGACTTGACTTCGTCAGTCTTCTTTTAATGTATAATTCGAAAAGAAGCATCTCACAAGAGATTGTTTTGCGTTTCATACTGAGGATGTGAAAAAAGTAATGCCTAATTTTTTCATGGCTAATTAAATAACAAACAGTAACAGTTAATACTCAAAGGTTTTGGATATAACTTATGTGATTTTTTCGTTTAACAGCCAACGAAAGTGGGATGATCTTGGGGATGGAAGTAACGTGGTTCGTCGTGCTTATAGTCAGCACCCTGTTAGTTTTATTGGTGTGTATTGTCGGCATCTCTATTTGTATATGCCGAAGAGGATGGAACGTCGCTTCAGGAAATGGAAATGTCCAACAACAAAACACTTCCTACTCGCGTAAGTGGTCTATTCTTTACGAGTGCAACTACATGTAATTTATGAACATTCTGATTCGTTAAATGCAGTGGTTCTTGTTACCTTAGCCGAAAACGTCAGTGGGCTTTTTTAGTTTGAGTATGATGTAAAAAATAGGTGCAGAAATTACAGTTACTCGTTTACAATTTTTGTAATCCGAGTTAGCTAGATTCCCGAAGAGCAGAATGGATGCTTATGCCATTTGAATGTAATAACTGAAATTTTTTAATACTTATATTGTTAAATTATACCAAACTCTGCTGCAGATGCTTGCAAGAATAATGAAGAACTAACAGTTACCACACGCATTTACTACTTAATCTATCTCAAAGTCCAATCATTGTATGGCAAATGACCGTAGCGTTGAAGAAAAACTGCTATGTAATTACTTGTAGTGAGTACTGCACCCTTGTTCTGAGCGAACCAAATGATTAAAGAGATACGAATTCCGAATGGCATGCTAAATGCGATTCTTTAATAGGACGTATTGATAAAATTGATGTAAATTTACCGAAGTGCTTTAATATGACTATCACAGACTTATAAAAAAACTGGTTAATTACCTCGTTAATTACATATACATCATTTACACACAGTTTGAATTGGGATATAAATAAATAAAAATCTTATGTACATGACAATCTGTACCTAAATAACATAACACAATTAATAATAGTTACCTATAAGAAACGATAAATCCGTTTATAGTTCTCAAATGAAATCGAAAATTTAGGGATAAGTTTTGAAGTTGTCTTCTCGTTCTAATTTGTATGTTAGTAATCAAATACTATAATGCAAGGCACAACGATATTTTTACCAACTTATGATCAAGTATTCGTGCAAAACAAATATACGTGCCT
Organism: Rhyzopertha dominica; assembly: GCA_025024175.1. NCBI lineage: Eukaryota > Metazoa > Arthropoda > Insecta > Coleoptera > Bostrichidae > Rhyzopertha > Rhyzopertha dominica. The sequence continues at coordinate 13,504,900 of QCXZ01000042.1, read as the reverse complement.
ACACATATTTAGAAAGTTTGCTTGTGTCATGCCATGGGTAAGTTTTTTATTACTATATTTGTGATGACAAAGGGATATACTTCTATAACCAACAAAATGATGAATTTTAAAATTAATGCATTCAGTGGTTCTGGAAAGTTTGAAAAAATTTGCTCTTGAAATTAGGAATATAATACATTTAAAAATGCACATTTGGACTAGCCCTAGAAAAAAAAATTGGGCCGAATCTACATATAAATAATGGCGCATTTCCTATCTAACAAATTACAATGAAAATAAAAGATAATTCAAAGCTATTAATGTTTAAGAAATTTAATATATCACTTTACAAATATTACAAGATATAAAAGATTATTCAAATTTTTGTAGATGTGTCATATGCCTTAACAATTTTAATATATTCCCGTCCTTTTCCAATTATTTTTGTAGCTTCTTCTAGTTGGTTATCTAGCCGGAGATACGCTTTTCTCCGCTTTGGCTATTTCCGTACTCCAGCTGGATTATCTTACAGTTTTTGTATCAAGAAATATATATATATATATATATATATATATATATATATATATATATATATATATATATATCGGTTCACCTAAAAGTACTGAAGTATTGAACTCATTTTAATTAGTGCATTGATGAATTATCAAATTTAGTTTTGGATTATGACACACCATCTATTTAAGACAGAGTTCTGTCGTATTGCTTGACCATTTTATCAGACAATCAGCGTCTACCTATAATAATAACTAAACATCTAACTTATAACCTGAAAACAAAATAACAATAATATCATGGCCAGGGAGATCACTTGATCACTACTTAGACCCTTCTGCAAAGTAATCATTACGTGGTCTATCTGCGCCCAACACACCAACAATCGATGCATAAAAGGAGGTTGAATCAGAGTCATTGTTAAAGTGATTTTAAGAGTTTTAAGTTCATGTAGAGCTCACATCAGCACGGGGATTCTTTCTGATGAAGCAATGACAATCTTTGTGACTCCGTTCCTCTTCTGACTGTAACAATTCCAGTTCACCAGATGTACGGCTCGAACGGTGCAATGAAGGGTGGAGACGGTGGGATGACGACGTTGCCGTTGAACTCATCTAGCGGCGGACTGATCCAGGGAAACTGGTGCCACCCTGCGGGCCCAATAGGGTTCCGCCTCAGCACGCCGGTCCGGGTGCGCCTCTACTGCCAGGCAAAGTGAGACTCCAAGCGCCAGCCAACGGTGGCGKCGCCGACCTCGTCTCGCKAAGCCAAAAGGACGAGTGGTTCGTCTAGCAATAGGTAAGGGCATGAACGTTTGCCTGAAGTGGTGCTTATGAAAAGGTACAGATGAAACTGAGATTTTCTCACCTTCTGACTTTTTCTTCACTTTATGGATCTATAAAACCAACACTTCTCGTCTTCAGTTACTGGACTGTCTTAATCGAAAAATATCTCGATAAGCCTTGCCAAGGTACGGTCCTTTGCAGCAATTTGTGAGACATCTTTTGAACGATTTCGTTGCTTTTCAAGGACAGCTTTTCATGTTAGCACAATAAAGTTTATTATTATATTAAAGTGATACAACAATCAGTATTAGATGTGACTTAAAAGAGTTAAATTGATATTGGGAAAGTAGCTTTAAAGAAGTTGAAAGCTGTAGAATTACGAAAAACTCTGGATGAACATGTCTGTGATACGGATAGGAAGAAGAGTGTTTAGCAAGAGACGTGTGGACCTAGACACTTTTAAGTTTTAACTTGGCCCTGGGAAGTGTTGTCTTTCTTAGAAGTTATACTTGCAAGCAACAATTTACGAGACTCAATATACGAACAGCCGATTACCGCTCACAATGGTTTACAAGTATTAACTGAAGCTGTCGTAAATAACAGATCAAAAAATTGTGTTTAGGCTCTATTAAAATTTTTTCCCGCACACATAAATCAATGAGCATTATTTGGTATTATTATTTGAACTACAAATATTTCTCATCTAATTAATTTAATGAGATCCGCAGGGTGATAAAGTGATTATACATTCCCCCTTCAATCTGCCTCAATCTGAATAACAGCGCCAATTATCATTCTGATATAAATGCGGAAGTGTTTGAAAATTGGTTTAAAAACATTTTATTGCCCAAATTGTCACCAAACAGCGTCATAGTAATGGACAACGCTAGTTACCATTCGGAGCAACTGGATAAAATTCCAAGTACAACAACTAATAAGGCAACCATTCAAGAGTTTTTAAGAAAAGAAGATTTATATTTCGAAGAGGGCTACACAAAAACAATTCTTGGAAGTGCACAAAAATTAAGTGTCGATGCAATGCTGCATGTACTGTACATTGAAAATCGGTACAGAGCGAAGAATGTGCAAGAATTAATAATAGAAGTTAATCGTGATTTTAACAGTGAAAGTGATAGTGAGCAATTTTTTTAGTTTGTGACTTTCTTGTAATGCGCTTATTAAAAAGCTGTAATAAACATAATCGATAGCGTGTATAAATTTTATTGTGCACTATCCTTATTGTGAGAGAAGATTTATTTTGGACTCCGAGAATAGCAACACTGGTTGGGAGCTGTTCTAGCACAGATACAGTATGAAGAAGAAAAAATTATTTGATGTTTAAGCAGAACACTGTCAAAGCCAGAAACTGCAGCGTCACTAGAATAGTTACTGGCCGTAGTTACATGTGGTATTAGGAGTTGAAAGTGGCAGAATCAATCATTATGAAATTCTGGTCGAATGTGAACTTAAAAATGGTTTGGTAAAAATTACACATATTTCATGTTAGAAATGAAGTTAGTACAAAACTCTAAAGACTTTCTTGAAAACGTTGATGACAACGTTTGGAACGAACCATAGGAAATTGTAACTAGCATCAATGATGTTATTTACTGTTTTAAGAAGTTGTTAAGAGGATAACATTACAATCGACTAGGTTTTATACTGAAGACAGCCCAGCAACAGACACGACCATGAAAACTAGGAACTGTGATCACTAATATCAACCTTTTTGCGATAGGAGCCAGATCAGCAAGTGCATACAGGACCACGTACATTTCGAGACGAAATATTTTTAAGGAGGATGCAGTGTAACATGTGTTGATTGATGTGCAAAATATAATTTAAAAAATGGTAGGCTAAATTGTTAATTTTGCAGGGGAGGTTTTGATGTTAATAATGATTCGTTGAGACAACCGTGCGTTTCATTTTAAGCATCCAGTAATGTGGAAGTCAAGTGTGGGATATGTAATCGAAAAGTGAAAAGTTGCTTTAGAAGGCTTGAAAGAGGCATTTGTGTAAGGTTTTTAAGAATTATCTTTGCAATCAAGCCATTCACCATCGAATATGAATACCATCTCGGAAGCACTTAAATTATGACTCCAGCAACCTAAATTCGAGCTAACGGCTGATTTTTTGTTTCTTTTTAGGGGTGACCGGGTCAAAGCCTGCAGGGTGAACCGAGTGTTGAACCCACCACTCGGTGTCGCACAGCGTGGACTCTGATTACTTAGCTAATTCTAATACAGTGCAATTTGGTGGTATCTTCCTCTAGTACCATTCGCGGATGTATTTTTATCATACATGACAATATTTTTTTGTAATAGGGGGTAAATATTTCTAACAATTATCTAAATGATTAGGTGTTGCTTTTCTAATTGGCGATTTGGTCGTTTGTACTTTGATGCACGATGGGGTGTGTAGTTCTGTAGTTTTCCACTGCAAAGGACAATACTTTTAAGTTCTATCGTCGGAAGATGTTTTAGTGTACCAGTAGATGAACATTTACATTGTGCCCTCTTGTCGTTGTTCCGTTTTCAGCTGTTTCAGTATAGTGTTGATGATAGAAACAAAATTTATAGGACCTTTTTTGGTGTAAAATTTAATTTACTTGTTCCAAAAAAGCGCCTACCTTCCCCCCCCTCCCCTCATAACGCTCACATCTCAGCGGTCAGGACTTTCAGTATGTTGTTCAGGGAGGTAACCCCTACCACTATACAAAAATCATTTTGCTTCGTTGACTGGACTATATTATCTAACGATGAGGTTCTACAGTAACGAATGTGCAATAAACGTTTTTATCAAGAAAATCAAAATCCTTAGTTTAGTGTAGCAACCTCTTTTTAGAATTTCTATAGCAAACCTAATTCTTATATTCTACAATGTCCGAATCGTTATTTTTTTACTTGAAAACTAGAGAAATGCCCCACAATCTCTGAGCAAAAGTGTAAAATTACAACAGTGTACCATTTCAGCGTTTGTTTCTCCGCGTGAAGTTAGCCAATCCTGAAACCGACGAGGACGCAACGAGGACCAGAGGGCAGCGTATTTAACTTTATGAATTCCGAACATTCCCTTGTTCGTGGCACATCAAAGCCTCTTTGATCCTTGCTGTTTAAATATTTGAATGTAACAGCTACAAGGACCCGGAGAGACACGGTTTTCTTTTTTATCGTGGATGAATGCGCACATTTATGGCACAATTCGACGGAAATCCGAAATTGTTAATATGCAAGCGCCATGGATTTATTGTTTCTTCATGTGTGACTTACGCAATCGTCCAAGAAATCGCTTCATCGAATACCGGAAGGGACTGCAGTGCAGGCAAGCCTAGCTAGCGTATACATATCACCAACACCCTTGCCTTACCTCTCTGAAAAATTAACCTGCCCTGCAGTCCATTCCTCAGCTATGTGAAAAAAGCAACAGTATTATTAGGAACCATGTAATAATATTTGGGCTTACCATAATCGACATATCCGTAAAGCTCTGGAAGCAGGTCTTTCTTATAGGTAGGTATAGTGCTAGCCAGCCAAAAATATCCTGCACACTACACCATATCATGTTTGCTAGTCGTGGTTTTGTTTCTCCCTTTTGTAGCAGTGTTTACGTTGACGCGGTCAATGTGAACACTTCGACACTTTACAATTCCCATAACTGTTGACCAAATGTTAGCAAATTTATCGAGAAATCCACTAGCAGAATAATGTCCGTGTGTGTTCTTGAATAATGGAGTACAGAAACAAGAAATCTTTAATAAAAAAAGGATTACTAATACCCGTTCTTTTATTTGTACACCCCAATTCAAATAACGTCACGTTCCTGACGAAATTTTTTATTCAGTCTTGCAGCAACTCGACATATTTTCTGTTATTCAAGTTATAAGAAGGTTTACTTTTGTGAACAAATGTTTATAGCCACCAATTTGTCAAATTATAAAATAAAGATATCGGAAAAAGACCTAAATTATAGGTCGAAACGTCATATTAATAGATACAAGTGTCTTTAACTGAATAAAAACAGGAGCCACAACCTACAAATAAATACACTGGGAATAATAAATAAATTTCGACATTATTTCTGCTTTGTGTTCTTTGCAAGGAAGAGGAGTGAAGAATACGTTTGAACATAAGTCATCCATTATATTATCAAGACTTGGTTGCGCAGCTGAAATATTTCCTGTCTTAAAAAAAATCTGCAGTGATAAGATTTGGATGAATGAAATCAATCATCTGTTTCAGTCGATGACCAAACACATTAATGATCTCATATGTTCTTGATTGTCTTTTTTACTTTGTCTCAATTAACATGTATACGCAAGTTTATCAAAATATACAACGCACAACCACTAGAGGTTGAATAAAGAAGGTCTAGAACGTGTATCTCTTTCGCATATAGACAAGCACATTTTAAGAGGAAGGAAACCCATGCAGCCAGTTCTCCAGCTGGTGATCTTGTTTCAGAAGCTGAAATAGAGAATAATATAACCGCAGGCTGAAATTTAGGTTGCAACATAATGCTGAGAAAGTTGTAGCCACCAAATAGAGTCTCCAACTAAATATAAACCTGAATAAAATGTCAAATCGGCGTTATTAACGAAACCTAAGCTTCAACTCTTAACACTACATCCTATGAAATAATAAAAGTAATAACAATTATATTGTAAGGAAGGTTTTTCAACAAATTCGGTCTTCTAAGTTGAATAATTTGTTTATTAACCGTTAATGCTTAACGTGGGATATGTTGCTCCGTATCAATATACTTATTTATATAAAGAAAAGATGATTTTGTACCTTATTTCTCAATTGTACTGATAACAAAAATTAATCTCCATGGTTTTACAAAAGATTGTATTAATTTACCGAAACCCTTTTAATAAATGAAAGTAAACTACTATCAATTTACTTTTGAATCCAAAAATCATTCTTATCTGCCGTAGTTGACTCACGACCGTTTCATATCAGAAAAAGCTGGAAGTTTTGGGCATATACCACAAGAGAAATCATTCATACTTATGCTGGGCAACATCTGTCGAATTTTCGTAAGAAAAAATAGCATTGTTCGGTTCCTTGTTTAAACGATAAAGATACTGAAAGATAACTGGTGTCGTGGTGTCTTATTTACGTGTGGTAATTTAGAAATTTTATTTTTTATCATACCAGTGTTGTTGGTATTTGAATACTGTCAAGGATATGGCCTGATGAGTATTGAGATGTATATAAAATGTATTTTCAAATTGTCGCGTACAAAATATGCGGAAGCTGACGTTTGGTAAAAGTTCCTGAAGTTGAAGAAGACTTACTAAAAGGTAATAACTACGAGGGCTATCTACAGACATCGTTAATATTCTATTGCCCATGCAGTAAGATAGCAGTTGAAAATTTCTCACACTATGTTCCTGAAAAGCATCTGATTTTACACCTTGACATCAATATTCTGTTTCATAAGAATACAAACATGTTTAGCAATAATTTAAAGCTAAAGTATCAACAATTTAATTTAATTTTATTTATTAGATGAATTTGAAGCGAGAAAGATTTTTCTATCTCCATAAAAACAGAAAACAAAACATATAAAAATAAATATAGAATACATAAAAAAGAAAAGAAAAAATACACCAATGTACTCATTCACACTGGAAGAGTTTACAAGAGATATATAGTTTTTCTTGATGGTGCTCCACCACATACCAAGACAAATGAAAATGTATTGTATGCTCTAGAAAAGACGGCTGATGTGGTGAGAACGAGAGTTTAAAAAACCTTCAATTTGACATATAACTTAAGGTTGTACCTAAAAAATAAAGAAAAACGCTGGAGAGTTCACATTTATTGCACAAGATTTGTCTAATAATTCAAGTGGATTTTCACATTTCTGTTCGTCCTTTCATATCTCTTACAAGAGCATAAAAAACAAAAAATAAACTCTGTTTATAAACAATCACATGGCAACCACACACATTATGGCCCATACGCAAAGAACAGACTTTGTTGATTTTAAACTGAGACGATATCCGAATATTATTCGAAATTATATGAATTACAGGCTAACTGTGCAAAAAATTAAACTTGGTAGTTGCCAATATCCTGATTGCTGTCCTCTTAAGAAGATTTTTTTGAAGCGCTATTAAAAATAACAAAATTTCCACCACTACATCGCAAATTCCTCACCAAGGGTAAGTTTCTTGTGGTCCATGCATGAAGAGTTGTATCCTCCGCGATTTCCTCCATCCAGCAGCGAACAGCAAGCGCCTGATTTCTTCTCAACCAGCGGAGCGTTTCTCGGAGGTCGCTGGCTCGCACCGGCTTCTATTTTAAACCGGTCTCCTCTAGACCCCAGGTCGTCCGTCTTGGCTTCAGTTCACCACCCGACGACGCGGAGGCTGTCAGCAGGCCATCCGCAACGCCGCGACCACGTGCGACTTCACCCAGAGGACTACGATGCGCGAGTGCGGTGTTTCTTGGAAACGGTTCCGTGGAGTGCTCTGAAGAATTGAAGATGTGCCGCGAGCTCTTCGTGATCGTGCTGTTGGGATCCCTCCTGATGGTCACCGGGAAGAGCAGGCATCATTCCGCGGGAAAACAGGGTGAGTCGATGGGTTTTGTTTGTTTTGATCAAGAAAGTAGCAGAATTGTTTTGAAGCATGAAAAATAGGAAATATTGATAGAAAATGCCAATTCAAGACGAAATAAATACCAATAGTAATATACAAACTTATGGAATTACGTATAAAATTATGCTTTATAAAAGCACACAGTTTCACATCGCATTTTTATTAACATACTCATTCATAAACTTGCACACGAATAAAAAGAATAAAACTAAAATTTACTACATCAAACAACTTCTGAAACTGGTACTAATAAATACCGTTTATCTGTAAGGAAAAAGTTCGCTCTACATCACACCATGTGATTGATGTAAATTTTAAACAATTAATATTTATTTTGTCGGAAAATGTGCATCTGCAAATTCGACATAGTTAGATTTTATACAAATAAGGTCTTTCTAAATAACAGATTTTTCTTTTATAAATATCAATACACTGGGTGTTTCCGTGTCAAATTCTTTTACTACGTCCTCAATATCTGTAAAACAGTTAGTTAGAGGTTCTGCGCATTATAACCAAGTGTCCCACCTCTTTAGATTAGGTTCAGGTGCACTTGAATTCTTAACGACGCTTTTACAAATAGGTACATTTAAAAATTGGAAATTCAATCACCTACTATAGAATATTAGTTTCTTACTCTTCCAGTACTTGGTTCAACCCATGAACTAAGTATGTGCAACGTATCAAATTTGGGTATTTATTTTGTTAGCAGCTATTGTCATGTAAAGAGAGGCTTCGTTTTACCGCGATTAAGTATCTTTAACAAAAATTAGCATTATACTTCCCTCTGAAATACGTTATTTCATCAACAGAAAATGATACTAAATTATTTTCACCATAAATTTCCTTTTTTCAAAAGCTTGATAGGCTCGATAGATCCTGGAATCAAATGTTTTCGGCTATCTGATGATTGATTGGTGGTCTGTGATATTATTTGATACAGAATAGCTTTCGTAATAGGATTTATAAGTACTTTTATTCCACCTGCAATGAAGCATCCAATGTCTAAAACACAATTAACAGTTAAGCAATGTACGGTTTTAAATTTTCTTCGTAACGAAAAGAACGAATCAAGCAATTCTTAAAAATTTTCTTTCATCCTCATCCATTTAAGTTCGTAAATTGCCCCATCTAGAMCTGAACAAGCCGCAGRKTTGCCCCGTCTATAATTAAACCTATCTGCATGAGCAGCATCAACAAAGAAACAACACGATGTCTCGCAGTCGCAAACAATAGCAAACAGTAGCCCAGATTGACGTAATCCCATCAATCTCGTTGAACAGACAGGAAGTGTTTCTATCTAATAGCGGCAGGACTATTTGCATGTTATTAGGAACATGTGGTGGGTGGGCACTAGGATGGTACCGTGCCCACTGGTGAATGTTTTCGGGCCCACCTGCACCAGCCATCATGTAGGTTATTCAGGTGAATCACTCGACTTCTTAAAAGTTGGCCATTGTTTCGATGGTGAGTCAGATATTTGAAGTTTGAGGCCTTTTCTTGTAGTTGTATTTCTAAATGTTGTTTTAGTTCACAATTCCAAGACAAGCAATCAAGAAAAGAGATACAGATTGAGTGATTTTTAAAACAAGAATGACGCAACTTCAGCTAGAAAAAATTCTTCATTCGCAATTTTTGTATGTAATAGAACCGCTCAATAGGTGCCAGGGAGTCTTGTTGGGTGGCGAAATGTCTGATATCGGCAGAGTGACGTCGGGAGTCCCTCAATGATCTACCCTGGGACCAATTTTGTTTTTAATTTACACCGCTGATTTACTCTCGAAGCCCAAATTTTCAACTTGAGTGGCCTACGATGACGATACTTACCTTTTACACTATTTCAACCCACAGAACATAAAGAGGGCATGCTTAGAAATGAATGAGGACCTAGGCAACATTAGTGAATGTTCTAATAATATTAACTTAAAGTTGAACAGCGCTAAGTGTTCTGTAGTATATTTCGCGTCAAAATCGCTACAAAAATGTTTTGTGAAGGGTGATGTTAAAGTACATGTGGATCATAATCGACTGCCGGTATATGAAAGCATCAAAAGTCTTGGTTTAAGTGTAGATAATGACCTTCGTTTTAAAAATCACGTGTCTTCAGTTATTTAAAAATGTTGCTTTAAAGCTTTTGTACACTAATCATCCTATTTTCAACTTTAAACTTAGAAAAAACTATGCGAATCTCTGGGAATCCCTCACTTACTTTATTGTTTTATGGTATACTTTCATTGTCTCGACGCCGTTAACAAATGCAGGCTTCAGAGGGTGCAGATTCATATTTAACCTAAAAAAAAGTATGCTAAAAAAGTAGTGCATACAGGAACTTAAAAGGTTAAAAATTGATCAACTTTTTCATTACCACCTTGCAACTTTCTTTCATGTTCATTTTCATGCACCAATGTAATAACAGTGATATATATTAAATTAAAATTTGTTCTGCAAGTTTTCCGCGAGACGACAAACTCAACAGACCTTATATTTTATGGTGCTTTTATGCCAATTATTACTTCAAATTTACCGTTGTAAACTGGAAGGAATCCCCTTAAATTTAATCATATCGGTTCAAACCATACGACTACATTTTTATCATTCAGTGTTTCGCTATCTTTTATAAAAGGTTCACTATGGATTCCATCCAAATCTTGCATTTTCTAAACAGTTTTCGTTGTAAAAATATCAGCTAGTCCACAAGCATAAATAATTTGCCACCTGTACATCCAGACTTTAATTTTAGCTCGAGCGGAAGTTGTTGGAGTTGTGGAAAAATGGCAGCTATTTTTCATCTTGTTTTATTAACTCAAAACGCGAAATTGTGTCGTGGACGTCCAGAATTAGCGTGGGCTTTAAAAAAATTGACAGTTAACTTGGCTGCCAACCGCTAATAAAAGAGAAGAGTACAATGTTGCAATGGGTGAAATGGTCATTCATAAATCACTGGCTACTATGACTGTCATCTTTACTCGCGGCAATAACAATGCTTGCTTGCTCAGAGGAGGTTGCCTCCCATCGACTGGGAATTCGCGTTAAATGTCGTCGACGAATTTCCAATAAGGTCACATTTGGCAGGCTTTGGATTCTTCTATGTCCGGTCAGTGTAATTGGACAGGGTGTCGCATCCGAAAACCACATGTGCTGTCTGAGGTATTTATATTCACGTACGCAAATAAAATCGTCACGTTTATAGCGTCAGACGAAGTGCAGTCTTTGAAAAAACTGGGACGATGATCCAGAGATCGTCGAAGCAAAGAGTTAACGAACCATTTGAGCGGGTACGTACCCACGATCATAAGAAGAGCAAACAAAGAACTGCTCCGATCCTCGACCGGGAAGAATCCGCATTATCCGACTGTTTAGGAACGACAATCACGGTCATCGGCATAATAGTTTCGTTAGACGTATAAGGAAGGTGGATTTTTACCTAATGGAGCCTTGTATTATCGGTTCCAGTGTGTTTGATTCCATTGGCAGCTCCGCAATGCATTTCATCAAGAGCTATGACTGGCTAGATGTTTTGGAGGCAGTTGTGGAAATAATTTCGAGCTATACATTGTTAGTATTATTATGTAGTGGTAGTGTGGGAAAATGGCATATCCATACGATAATCAATAAAGTTCCATTCAATTCAGCCGCATACCGTTTCCACTCGGACGCTTTTTCATTAATTACTATTTCATACGCGTCGTTGTTCGTGCTATCTGTGATCGTCGTTTCTTAAAACTTATAAAGAACCCACGCCTGGACGGAGCGTAATAACTATTGTTAAAGCAAACAGTGATTTATTCCGTTCGTCCCACTTGCTCGTAAAAATGGAGCCGTCGCTATCAAAGATCTTTAAGTTGCCAGAAACTGTGACATTGGTGGTATATGCTAGTCCGGTTATGCAGATGCACTTTTTTGTAGAATATAAAAATATTGCCCAATGATCTAAATATCAAATTGCGGAAATTAACCAAAAAATAAAATAAGCAAAGACAAACACAATATATTTTGAACAACAGAGCAAATAAACAACAATCTAATACAATGTTACAGATAAAAAAATCACGGTTATTTCCTTCTCTTCAAACGTTGTTCGCATTTTAAACAAATAACAAATCAACTTTTTTAGAAGAATATATCAAACAAATAAAACGAGCATATTATTTACACAAAATCACGTTTTTCATCAACCTTTTTATGATATCATGGATATCTTTGTCTTCGGCTTTTGCTTATCTTAAATAAATACATTCCATTGAAACATATACAGGCAAAAAAAATTGTTAACGACAATTTTTAAACTTGGAAAAACACAGCTAACTCATTTAAAAATATAGATTATGTGTATAATACTTTAAAAACATGGAACGTGAGAGGGTTAAATGGAAAGGAATATGAACTAATACAGGAATTCAACAAAGCGAAGTTAGACGTACTAGCGATTAGTGAAACAAAAAAGAAAGGATCAGGAGAAGTTGAACTTGAAGGAGGACACCTGATGATATATAGTGGAGTAAAACAAGAAATGAGAGCCAAAGAAGGAGTAGGCTGCATAATTAATAATAAAAAGCCACGTAGCAAAGAAAAAAGAAATATGGAAACAATGTATTGCAAAGCGAACAATAGAAAATTACACAAGATACAAAGAGCCTCTTCTCTAATAAAACTCAAAGAATTGGTAAAAGAAGCCAAAWGGGATGAAAATGGAGGAAAACAGCAAAACAAACCAGAAACTATTTTATAAAATACTAAAGAATGCCAAAAATGATAAAAAATACATTGCAGGTCAGATAAAAAACAAGCAAGGGAAAATACTGACAGAAGGCAGTGAAATAATGAACAGATGGAAAGAATATTTCGAAGAGTTACTCAACCCAGAAACCGAAACAAATTGCACAGAAGTCAGAGAAACGAATTGTAGAAGTGTTGAAGAGGAACAACAGAACGTTATAGAGGAGGAAGAAGTAAAAAAGATCATTGATAATATAAAAAGAGGAAAGGCGGCAGGGCATGATCAAATTGCACCAGAAATGTTGAAAAGTATGGGACCAAAAGGGGGGAAAGTGCTGACAAAGATATTTAACATGGCATAGAATGAAGGAGCAGTACCGGATGACTGGAAAATGGGGATAATTGTACCAATACATAAAAAGGGAGACGCAAAAGAATGTGGGAACTATAGAGGAATCACATTTTTAAGTGTAGTAGTAAAGGTTTATGAAAGACTGATTGAAGCAAGATTAAGAGAAAAGTTGGAACCATAATTACACAAAGCACAAAGCGGGTTTAGAAGAGGGGGAAGCACCCAGGACCATATATTTACGATTAAACAAATGGCGGAAAAGATAGGCAAAAAAAAGGAATCTGTTTAGCATTCCTGGACTTAGAGAAAGCATTTGATAACATCCCTAGGAAAGTGGTCTGGGAAAGTATGAAGAAAAGAGGTATAAATAATAAGCTCAGAAAAAGTTTATACAGCGAACAAAAAATTATGTCAGAACAAGCAACGTGGAATCACAGGATTTTCAAGTAGTGGATGGATTAAGGCAAGGGGGGTGTTAAGCCCAACACTGTTTATCATGGTAATGGACGATATATTGTGGGAACTACACAACAAGGCTAACGAAGTCAAATTAGGGTATAGAAAATTAAAGGTGATAAAGCTAGCAGAATGCGCATTTGCAGATGACCTGATGATCCGTGCAGAAAATGAAGAAAAGTTACAACAAAATGTAGAGTTGTGGGAGAATTAACTAACAAAACGTAAAATGTTAATAAATACGAGCAAGACTCAAACAATGGTCATAGGAAAGGAGGACAAAAAGATAGACATAACAATAAATGGGAAACAAATAGAACAGGTTAAAAGTTGTAAGTATCTAGGAGTTACAATACAAAGCAATGGAAGTATGGTTGAAGAAATAAGTGAAACAATCACTAGTGCAATAAAGGTGTATCACTCACTAAACAGGGCGTTAATAAGTAAAAAAGGAAATGAGTGAGAAGACAAAAATGACGGTATACAAGACCATTTATAGACCAATATTGACATATGGTAGTGAAAGTTGGGTGTTAAGTGATAGACTTTTAAGTAGACTGCAGGCAACAGAGATGAAATACTTGAGACGTGTTAAAGGGGTGACTAGAATGGACAGAATAAGAAACGACATAATCAGAGAAGGACTAGAAATAGAGTCGATTAAATAAACTATTGAAGAGAATAAATTAAAGTGGTTCGGGCACTTGATGAGAATGAACGAGGAAAGACCAGCAAAACTAGTGTGGGAGGCAAAAGTACAAGGAAAGAAAAGAAGAGGAAGACCACAGAAGACATGGAACATGACAGTGGCCGAGGCCTTGAGGAAGAGAAACCTGGGACGAAGCTAGAAGAATAGCAAAGGACAGGACTAAGTGGAAGAAAATAGTACAAAAGACAGTAAACGAGTGAGAGACACTGCATACCTTTACACCCTACGGGTAAAAAAGGAAACTGATTATATATATACTTCAAAAACGTCATTTTCTTAATCCTTTATTAAACCCTGTCATGTCAAKATTTCTGCAAAACAACACAACTCGCAAACGAAACCTATATTTAAGTCGTTAAAMATAATTCCTTTGCAAATAACGTAATGTCGTTAAATACGCCATTTTTGTTTTTATTCTTCGAAGTCAATAAATCGGACTTCACGAAATTCCCCTTTCCACTGGAGAAACAGAATGAAATTTGGAGTACTCATGCCATGGCTGCACGGGGTATGCGATCAAGCGTTATCATGCAAGAGGATTACGTCGCTGCTTTCATATCTCGTTTACACTTTTGGAATTATGCATTTAAATTTTCTACAAAGAAGGCAAATACATTTGTCTTCTGGTATTTGTCCATTATTTGTTTTTGTCCATGCGGTCTTCTTCTATTATTATAGCCACTGTAGCAGCAAAAATGTCGTCGGTAGCATTATGAAGTCTCCAACTTTTGTGGTCGTCTTTAACCCTAGTTCAACGCTCTGGAACGCTTACTCCATCAAGTTACTCTTGAACTATCCAGACACGACTCCTGGCAAGCCATAGTGACCCCATTGCATCAGGCTACCCCGATTTGGAATTGTTTACACATAAAATAAGGAGATTCTTATTGGTTTGAAGGCTTCCGCGGTTGTTGTCGATGACATGTTGTTTTCCGGGCTGGTTCCCACGTTGGTTATTGGACCTTGACGTTTCGACACTCATGTCGGTGTCTTCCTCAGAAGTTTCAGTTTCAGCGCTACTTCTGAGGAAGACACTGACATGAGTGTCTAAACATCAAGGTCTAATAACCAACGTGGGAACCAGCCCGGAAAACAACACGTCATCGAGATTCTTATTGTGCTATGCTCACATCAGTTAGCCCAGTAATCAATAAATTATTGTCTAATTCATCAGTATATGGGTGCATCTCCGTTTATGCGTTGTGTTTTTTGTGAGTCTGATCTTGACAGTCGATTAAAAAATGTTTTGCGACCATCAGGAGCGAAAGATATAATGCTTATCTAGAGAACAACATCTCAAAATGACTCCTTAGCTGCAGTTCAGTCACCTCAGATTCAGCTGTAAACACCGAGGGAGTAGGTATTTTAAACCGACACGTAAAGTTCGCAGCAAACCCCATAAATTCCCCAGCTTTTATTAACGGAAACATTCAAGCCGTGCATTAAGTGGGCTCTAAAGAAAACGCCGATTTGGCTCACCGCTAAGTCGCTGTCAATTGCCCCCAGTTTAAAAACATTCATTTATTTATCATTCCGTTAAGCCGGAGGAATTAACAATCCCCTTCTTCCATTGTCTTTTCAGTGATTTACTCGGCTCCTTTCCAGGCTAACGAGATGATCGGGGATTCTTCTGCTTTTTCTTTCGGCCGCATAAACAGCCCATTGTTTGGCACCGCCAACTATTTCTGGTGACTCAGGCGTTCTTCCTACAACAACCAAAGGTGGGATACCGTTCGAGATCCTTCTCGGAAAAATAGTTTGTTATTGTCCGGTCACCTGCGCGATAGAAAGTCAAGTGCCACCGTGACCCATTTCGTAAGCTGTGAACCCGCAGATATTTCCGAAAGATGCACATCGGAATATCGTAACGGTATCGCCGATGTAGGCGAATCTTTGGATGAAGTGAACGCACTTGACCATGGATCACGAATCAGACTCGGACCAAAAATAACACGGCTGTATCCGAACGGAACGAAGCGAACACGATTTGAATTAATTCAGTTCTGTGAAACTTTGATTAAGTGTTTTCCAATTTCGATGTAATTAAACCTGCAACACATAGAGATGTCGCAAACTACATAAATAGATCTTCGTTCAGAGTTCACCGTACTTCATTTAAAATATTTGGCAATTTTCAAAATTAAAACTTAGAAAGAACGTAAATTCATTTAATGCTTCGAGCATTGTTAGTGTATGTCCTTTTCGGAGTCGTATAGTTGGGCAGTCTACCTATCTAACCCTTCTCTGACTGAGCGGATCAACTAATCCCACAATATAGTTGGGCCAAGAATCTGCTTTGCCCGAACAGCGGGTGATGGACCATTATTAGCAAATTAGGAAAGACCTTAATRTATGTGATGTGTGTAACTTTTTTTCTTAGCAAACACGCCTAAAGGAATAAAATAAAACAATTTTCAAGTTTTAATACAAACTTCTATTTATTCGTTACAATAAAAACATGTATGTATGTACAGTAAAGTATAAAAATATTTAAAAATTTACAAAAATATGAACCTATATTTATACGTAATAACACAATATTAACATATATGTATGTACAATAAGGTATAAAAYATATTTACATATTTGGCGCGTATTTAAATGAAGCACTTTTAACAAATGTCAGCCTGTCTATGACATTTTGTTTGTAGTTATTAATTTTGACTTCAAGATAATCTTGCTTTKATTTTACAGTACGCCTAACAACTTTTTGGAATTTGTTGGATGTGTTTATTTTAACATAAACTTCACTTTGAAAATTCAACAAKCTATCAACAAATTGAAAAATATTTGGATGAGGCGAATAAAAACTTTTATTAAATCTTGAATGAAATGACTCGCACGCATTGGTTGTTCTGCATGTTGATTGCTTTTTATCCGGAAGCAAACAAAATACCAATGGAACGTAATGTCCATTCTTGTATCCATGAATTGTAAAGGGTTGTGTAAAAAATTTCGGACAAAAATCAAATGTGCCGTCTATATACACAGTTTCAGTACAACATAAAAAGTAAAGATTGCTATAAGGAGCAAAAATGATGATACCTTGGTCTGCATTATTTGTCAAGACAAATGATTCTTCTTCATCTGTCATAGGTGCCAAAGTGTTTACTGCTTCGAAAACGTCTTTTTGCGTTTTGGGTAGATTTGGAGTTAACTTCCTCTTGCACATCCATACATTATGCCTTACAAGTTCCATATCGTAAGTCGTTATGTTACTGCTTATGCCAGAGTTAGACCGAAGTTCCGTGTGCACTAATTTGGCAGGTTTTTCGTGTACATTTTCTAGAGCTTTCCTTTTCACACTGTTGTTGACAATCTGCCTGTGCAGGTTTATGTCTTCTTTGCGATTGTGAGATAATTCGGAGTCCAAGATCTCATTTCCAGCTGACGTGTAGATTTTTGCGTTTTATTTGTACACCTCCAACGCACAGTTCCGTTTTTCAGCACGTTTACGATGCAAAACTTGTAGTTATTCACCACCAACAGTTTTTTGCCTTTTTCACTTTGCATGAATACAACTTCCATTTCGCCGGTATGAATGTGCGCTAGAAATTTTAGTAATACTGTTTAATTTGACTTGCGTTTCAGAATTTATAAACTCGTTTCAGCAGGTAACCACCCTCTTCAACAAATTATTTAGGACATTATGGACAAGTGTCCAATAATATTTTACATTTTTCAAATAAGTTTCACCCATCTTAATTGTGTTTCGTGATCTATTGGGTCCACAGGCACAAAATGTTTGCGTTTAAATTACCTACTTTTTTAAGTAGTATCAGGTAGCAGGATCTGATAAGGATTCGTTATCCATAACTATCAGCGGGAGGTTCATAATCCACCGTCCGCATCCTTCTGGCCCAACTCAATGGCAGATTAAAGAGCGATAAAGTTTTTGGCCCAACTATAATGCGCCCGTCCTTTTTGCATTGGTGTAGTAGTTTGGTTTTTTCTCTGTCGAATGTGTGATTGTTTTCAGAGTACTTAACTTTGGTGTTCTTTTGTTCTTTCTACCAATTCTCGTTCTGTTTCGCCTATATATGTTGTTGTTGTACATTGTTTGAAAAATATTTTGTACACTCTTGATTTCTCTCCTATTTTCTGTCGTTTTGCATTGCCTATTTTCTATTTTACATTGTTGGTTGGTGATTCTAAGATCTGTGTTTTTTTCTGTATTAATTGTCTTATTTCCATTGATATTGGTCCTAATGATGTTATTGTTCTATACTCCATCTTTTCATTCTTTTGTATTTTCTTCTTTTCTATTATTTCTTGCACTTTCCTATCTCTTTTCTTTAATTTTTTGCCTATTTTCTCTATTGCCCAACGCAATATCATTCGTCGTTGACAGGCATCTATTTTATTGTGGTAAGTTCTTATTGGTACTCTTCCATTGGTATGGGTAATTTCTCTATTCTATTAATGTATGTCCGATAGGCTGCCATCTTGTGTTCTCTAGGGTGGTTTGATGAGTTATCAATGATTGTGTCAGCTCCTATTGATTGAGCGATTTAGAACTTTGAATAAGTTCTTATTATCCTCAGTAATTATCTATCTCCAAAGTTAGAGGGAAAAAAAGACCAGTTATTTCTTCTTTCTAAAGAAATCTATTCATGGGCTTTTCATTCTATTGCTGAACAATCTACAGCTAATCCGCGAAATCAAAAATGAGTGAAATTATTCTACAACTAAAGCTAATGAAATATTGCTAGAATTTTAATATAAATGTAAGACTGCAACTCACTGTGCTTCCCATTCAGTAAAAATATTAAAAAATAAAATAAAAATTAGTATGTTCAAGAAGTGAAAAAAATAGATGCAGATATTTTGTTTATTTAATCAGCTATTTTTACAGGATAAAACATTATTCAGCAATTAATACCTTTATATTGTACATGTATGCAAATATGTTTCCATCTACTGATCAAACATTCTTCCTCTCACATTCTTGCTTTTTAGTCGCTGTGCTTTTATTTTGGTTAATTCTACGACTACTGTGTTATTTGTTATCCTTCTTTAGCATGACCTTTTGTTTTATTCTGTAGCTGACGAACTTTTCACAGTGACTGACTGTTGTATATCCTCTTTCTTTTGGGACAATCGATGATGACATCTATCTATGCATTGTTACCTTTTTTTTCGTCAATGCCTGTACTCTTTTTATCGTCGTTTATTTCTTTCTTTGCTTTATATACCATTCCATATATTAACAAAAATTATAGTATGACTACTTTCCCTTATTATTTGTTTTCGGTAAAGAGCCACATTGTTGTAAATTTTCATTGGGCACAGATTTCCACTAGTAATTAAATGAAAAATAAATATTCTCGTTCAGTAGCCAATTCGAGCCACTTCTGACTTACGCCAAATTAATGTTTTGATTTCTTCCACCGTAATAAATTTCAAAGAGATGAGGAATGGGTGCCGTTTTCAGCAGCCAAAATAAAGTCCGGGTGCACAAGTGGCACATTAGCCGCTTGTAAACCAATATATTTGCTCAGTTCTTTTTTTTTTACCTGAAACGTAATATTGCCGCTCTTGGTCCTGTACTCCTGCCAGACGTTAAGGAATGCAGAACATCCGACATGTATAATTAGATATGAAAGCTCGGGACGAATTCAACGTCTTCGAGAAAAAGTTACTAACACGTCGTAACTAACAATGGGCCGAATAAAACGTTCGGCTACCATTTATGCTACATCGCAGCTTCCAAGTCGTGATGTAATGCCGCTGGTTTGTAATTAAGGTGTCTAAAACAGAAATAACGATTTTATTTGGACGTCGGCCCTATAAATGCTCCGAGTATGGAACTTCTTTATGATGTCTCCATTCTGTACTGTACGACGTACATTTTGGAGAGCACAAAATCATCGCACAGAAAGGTATACAGGGTGATTTTTTGAAAACTTCACACCTTAAATAACTTTAAATAGAGGAAAAATTTAAAATTTTGCAAAAACAGGTAAACTTTTGTTTGCAGGGGGACAACTTTTGAGATAAGTTTTTAATGGATAGCGCTTACCCTCTTAGCGGGGTAGATGCCCCTTCAAAAATTTTAAATGAAACTACCCATCTTACGATACATCATTTAAAAGCTTATTACACAAGGAGTCTTGCCATGTAATTAGTTTTACTATTTTTTACCCATTGACGGGGTAGTGGGTCAAAAAGTGCATTGCAACAAGTGGCTTATAAAATGGAATATTTTGGACTTTTTTTTAACAAAATTTATTGTCTTGCAGTTACAATAAAAATTGTCCTTACATAAGCCTAAAAAACTTGTTAAAAATAATTGTTACACCTAAGCAAAATGCCAAAAATACTTAAAATCTTCTTTCGACATTACTTGATATTGCAACTCGACAGTTTATACTGAATTGGCTAAATAATTATCTACTTTCTGTTTCCAATTTTTTGTTTCAACTTTTTGGCTACTTCTTTGGCACGACCATCTTTTTGTTCACATTCCTTTTTATAAATCGCGTGAAATTTTAAAGTGAGAGTCCAAGTGATAATGGTTTATTCAACTGCCGAAAGGGTAGAAATAATTTTTATTTACGGTGCTGAGCATAGCTGTGCTCGTGCGTCAGCAAGGGTGTGTAACGAACGGCACCCCGATAAAAATGTTGACGCTAGGTACATTCTCGATCTCGTGCAGAAATTTCAAGACACTGGATCTGTAGTAAACAAAAAAAGGGCAGGGAATAGAGTCGTTGATGAAATGGCCCAACTTGAAGTACTTGGTCATTTTGCAATGGATCCAACTAGCTCTTTGCGTAACATTTCTACAGCCACTGGACTTTCTTATTCATCTGTAAGGACAGTTACAAAACTGCACAAATTCCATCCCTATAAGATGAAAACTCTCCAGGAACTCGGCGAAGATGACTTCGATAGAAGACTGCAATTTTGCGAAATTATGACAGAAAAGATTGTAGTAAATCCAAATCTAATAAAAAATATCTGCTTCAGTGATGAAGTGTGAAATAAGCTTTCAAATGATGTATCACAAGATGGATAGTTCCATTTAAAATTTTTAAATTTTTGCTATATTTAAAGCTATTTAAGGTCTGAAGTTTTCAAAAAATCACCCTATATTATTGATGGCAGTATTTCTGTTATAGTTTGTCCGACATAAATTTACATGATATGTCTTACAAGCATGTGTCTTTAATACTGGAATCACGAACGGGAATCGCAAAAACCCGGTAAGCTTATCGCCAGGCTGCTTTTTCCAGCAATGTAAAAACTGGCCTGGCAGTGGAAAACAACTTCGGGGCAATCATCACCGACATGTCCACGAATAAAGCTTATGTTAAAGGTAACGGTGTCTTTTATTAATGCATAACAAGAATGTTAGTTTTCTTTCAGCAAGTCTGGATCGTAAATGTCATAGTTAATTAATTTATACAAAAACATAACTTCTGCAAACTTCTACGATTTTCTCTTGTAAATATTGGCATCAATAAATGTTAATAAATGTCGGTCAGTAACCGTAATTGTTTTTTCTTTGGATAATATTCGAAATGTCAGCTGTAACTATTACGTAAGGTGTTCTATTTAATATAAATAAGGCAGTATCCCCTTCTAGTGTAACTCACTACGGTTAACCAATGGAAACGAGTGAACTGCTCTTGTCAAATTTAATTTATTGTCATTTATACCTTGAAATAAAAAAATAGCATTATGGTCTGCCTCTATATGTGAGCCTTAAGAATTAGCTAATAATTAAAGCAATGAATATGATAGTTTCATGTTCCATGATGTAGACGCTCCATCAAATTATAAAGACGGCCAGCTTGATCCCATTTTGTAAGTAGTGACGGCGTCTGGTCTCGAACAAAACCACATTTTTTATCGTTACTTGTCCAAAGTGGATACTCTCGGTCTTAAAAGCCGCACGTAAACCTTTGAAGCCAGACGAGGGCTATTCATCTTTCAGGGTGGTTGCTAACCCCCAACTGGGAACAATAGAGGCGCTAGACCCTCATTTAGACATAGTACACGAGACTGGGTTCTGGAAAGCTCCGTGATTTCGAACACCATGGATATTAATATGTATAGAGTTATACACACAGTATTCTAAAGTGCAATTAACCAAGAAGTTAACAAATGCAATAATAGCATAAGTATTCAAAAACCTTGTGTATTTCCTACACGCACCTATTGTGTTTTCCTTGGTTAAATCATGACATATAGATGTATGAAACTGACTTATGCAGAAGTTTATCGGTATTTCATCTCGTCACAGCAGGCCTCTCAATAAACTGGTAATAGACACCGATATTGTCAACTACAACGACCGAAGGGAAATATTTCAAGTGGACCCGTCTTCAAATTTTTTAAGTGGGCCCGGCTTGAAATATTTAAGTTAAAGTGGAATAATTGAAATACAAACATGCAGAATGGAATCCGTAATAAAACATAAAATGACTTACCTATATTGATGCATATTATAAGTAGAATCCGGCGAACTAATATTACTCTCAATATCACTGTCACTATCATTTTCTAGGTCTAWATTAGGTCTTTAATTATATTCTTTCGATATTCATCTTTATCTTTATTACTTACTGTACAGATTTTTTCCAAGCATCTGCAATTATTAAATCGAGTGTTTCATTGCTAAATTTCCCCCCAGCGTTCCTCTGCTTAATTTTTCCTTGAATATCCCCATGTCATTTCGACAGGGTTAAAAATTCAATGGTAATGCGATAAGCACAGGACAAAAAATCGTATTCTGATCGATTTTGTATATTTTTTTCATAGGTTTTTTGTGCGTACAACTTATAACTAAACTCTTCTTTAATTAATTATTAATTCAAATCCATTTTCACTCCCGCCATGCAAAATTGAAATTCTTTTGCCTTTAGAAGGTGGAAGTGGTAGTGTAGTGGTTAGCACATTTAACTAGCAATAGAAAGGATCCGGGTTCAATTCCTAGTCAAAGCTAGGAATACTTTTTCAGAAATATATTTAACTGAAAGAACCAATTAAATCCTCTTGTAATAATTATTGAAAATATAATTTTATTTGTTTCATTTGTAATGTTTCATTATTATGAAGATTTGGGCAACTGCAGCAATAAATGTATACTGTAACTGTTCAGGCTAAACGCTAAACATATTCCTTACCTCAGTAATTCCGGGTGCGAGTGAGTTTAATTTTGAACTTACAACAGAAGATGACGTCTATAAAACTCTATTATCAGTGAAATCACAGGCTATAGGAGTAGATGGATTGGGTATTAAAATGTTGTTATTATGTTGTCCGACAATAATTAAATATCTCACCCACCTCATAAATTTCTCCACTGAAGTGGGTGTATTTCCGGATCAATGGAAGTCAGCTTATGTAATTGACTGAATTAAAAGATCTTCGACCAATAAGCATTTTACCATACTCTCAAAAGTCTTTGAAAAAATTTTGTATTCTCAAATTAAGCATCACTTGAAATCTCATAATATTTTACCTTCTAACCAATCAGGATTTAGGAGTGGTCACAGCTGTTCGACAGCTCTATTGTGCGTTACTGATGATATTTTAACTGCAACAGATAATAAAATGCTGACTACCCTAGTCTTGTTAGATTTCTCCAAGGCTTTTGACCGTGTTAATCACAGATTGCTAATTGGAATGCTTCACTATATAGGTTTTAGTGATAAAGCAGTTCAGTTTATGTCATCATACTTACAAAATAGACAGCAGTCAGTGGTATATAAAGGATTAATCTCGAGCAATTTGAAAATAACTAATGGGGTTCCACAAGGCTCTGTGCTCGGACCATTGTTGTTTGCTATTTATACTTCTCAGTTTAAAAATTCACTAAAGTATTGTGCCAGTCACTTCTATGCGGACGATACGCAAATTTATTTATCCTACTATCATACGGAGGTACAGATGGCAAATAACAGAATAAATCAAGATTTGGAATCTCTCTCCCACGTAGCTAATAACTATTGTTTAACTCTGAACCCATCAAATTATGCTTTTTGGTCCGCGCTATTTAAAACGTGACTTTAGTCACAAGTCAATAAGGTTATTAAATCTTCTTTTTCTAATTTAAAATTAATTTATCATCATTCTCATCTGTTAAGTCAGCGCGTGAAAATTAAGCTTTGTCAGTCACTTGTTATGTCGCACCTAAACTTCTGCAGTACTGTGTATGGTCCGTGCCTTACAAAATATAATAATAAGAGACTCCAAAAGAATACAAAATTCATGTATTAGACTGATTTATAATTTGAAGAAAAACACTTCAATTACATCATATAAAAATAATTTGGGGTGGCCGTCTGTGATGCAGAATAGATTTCTGCACTATGGCGTACTGTGCTACAATCTAATTCGCACTAAACAACCTGAGTACCTTTTCAAAAAAATAGTCTTCAGGCAGGAAATACACTCTTTAAATGTAAGGCAAATCAATGTAGCTACAATACCACAACATCGAACTACAATGTTTAAACGATCTTTCTCCTACATAGTCTCTAAGGTGTTGAATATGGTTTTTGATTTAATCACTGCATGTAGTCTAAGCACCTTCAAGTTACGATTAAAATCACTTATTCAGAAATCATTATTTAATTTTAGTTTCTTAATTTAAGTAAATTTCTTTTTTATATATTTTTTATTGTAAAACTTCTGTAACCTTCTTACTAAGTGTCATCATAAAGGAAAAGAAAAAGTTCGTCATCTGCGCTACAATACATTTTTTTCTCTGTAATCAGTAGTAAGGGGGTAGGGAAGACCATTGTCTTGTGTAACGTCAGTTTCACAAGCAGTGACTATTTCTCCTTTTCAGTCTGCTATCTATCATCATCAATAACGTAATTATTATGTATTAATTAGAATTTTACTAATTATCATTTTTCTTTTCATGTAATACTATGTAATAGCAGCTGAATAAAACGATTTATTTATTTATTTATATTACAAAATTTAATTCCTACCCACTGAATGTCTATTACAGAATAGGTTAATAAAATGTTTTAATGTTGCCACAAACTATGAGTAGCTTTATTAAAATTATAACATTTTACAAATTCTTCAGTGAATACTTATTAAAGATTTTCATGCTCCTGGATAAAAACGCCCTGGTTGTGTCAGATAACGACATTTTGCTCCCTCGTTCTTAAAATTACCTTAAATCTGCATCAACCTACTTTCGTGTTATAATTATCGATAATACCTCAGCATTTCACCTCAGTCTGTCGTAATAGCCATTAAAACGCGATTGTCCTGCGTCATCAGCAAAACATGCTAGTCCACTCGATTTGAGTGCATCAGTAAGAGTTCTACCATGGAACTGTTCAAAATCGTCCTGTTTTGCGCGTTGGCTTTTCAAGGTGTCATGGGCATGTTGCCATTCTATTCGTCCAGGGGCACCAGACCAGGGCAAATCATTCCAGAGGGTCAACCCTGGCCTGCAAATGCTGAAGGGTACAAAAAATTCAGTCAACTTCGCAGGAATCGCGATGACAGGATTTCTGATAGGGCAAGGAGTTTCGTGGGATATTCATATTAAGTGGTAACGTTTTGGAAGTGTTTCCTAAATTATATCTGAATAATTTTTCTAGGCGTGGGCTTACGAAACGCGACAGGGAGGTGTGACATTTAATTCTAGCTGTTGCGCTGTTTGTCGCATGTTTGTTGTGAAATAACGTGAAATAACTTTCCTCCAGAATAAACGCAGTGCAGAATTTCTGAAGTGTTTACTTAATTCAATAAGGACGAACTTTTCCCGAGTGGACACGCTGTGTGATTCATGCTTTAATTATATCATCCCGCAATTCCATTTAATAAAGCGACCCGCCAAAGAACTGCTTCCGAGAGCAAAAATTAAAAAAGCGGGCATCTCTTGCAGGTTATCTCTTCAAAATTTCTCTCGTGATTAAACCGTCAGCGGCGGACGTTATTGAATTATGTTTGTGCAAGAACGTAGGGTAAAGCAATTACCGTCGGTCTTTCTGTTGCTTAATAACGTCAATTACAAAAGCCACCGCAGCAGGTTAGCTGTGGCCGAAATCTGCGAAGACATTTCCCACACATCTTTTTTCTGGATCTACCTTGAGTGTTTAATTGCCTACATGGTTTATTGGAATAAGAAAACAGCGTATTAACAACATCACAGGGCCGGTTGGAATAAAGAAGGGGCCTGATGCAAAAAAAAATATATATAAATGTAGATTAAATGCTGAAGTCCCAGTGATTCAAATAGTTGGTTCACAAAAAGTTTACGCGTTTCACAAGGTTTAACATGTAACAAGCGAAGCAAAATATGTTTCATTTCTATAAGCCATGACCTCTTGTGATAATTATGTATGTATATACTTCGAAAACGGTTAGTTAAAATATGTCCATATTTAAAGTCATTGTTACTCACCATTAATTAGATTTAACTTTTTATCACTCGAACACTTAAACCCCTAGTCGAAAAAAGCCGTTTTACCCTGGAATATTTTTGCCTATAATCTTAATGTTGTGCACAAAGATATTTTACTACAATATCGCCTGTAATCCCCCTCTAAATTTTAACTGCAACTTGAAAGGCCCTTACCCATTACATAGAACAATACCGTATTATCAACAGAGGTAATATTCTTTAAGAATTGCTTGTATTACATTACATGAAACAAACAGTACTTATTAAATACTTCTGCAATATGTTTCCATAAATCTGGTATATTACATGTAATCGTTCTTCACTATTTATGTATCGATTTTCTTTTTTATTTGTACTTGATACATTAAAGTTATCCGATTTGAAAAAAAATCTAAATTTACTAATAGTACAATTTTGTACTTGCTATTTTTAACGATTTCATTAACATTGCGTTTCAACGCATTCAATAAATACGAGTGTTCAGGATAAATTCTAGCACACTTTATTTATTATTCTTCTCGGTTAGACCACAAAAATATACTGTCAAATTATAAATAGATATTTACAGTACAAACTACAAAGTCAATATTAATTTAAGTTGAGGAACATTGAAAAAATCTGCCAGTTAAGGTAAATTAAAATATTTTTTAAATGCAAGCAAAAGAATTAATTTTTTTATAGAACGGAATGATGGAACGGTTTTTGGTTGATAATTAAAAAATTTTGACCTAACCGTTTTTGTTCAATGCATCAAACTACATGAGGTTTTGACCCTTGAAATTGTGTAATATATTATATTATTATACGAGGGGAGATTTATGGTCCCTGATATAATAGGCATTGACTGACAGTGAAATTCATTGACATATTAAAAGTTTATTTATTTGTTATGACACTTGTTCAATGCCAATCTTGTCATTCGTTGTTTTTTAAGATAATTTAGAATTTACCCGAAGGTGTGCAAAAGAAAAGGTTGTCGCCAAAAGAGATTATCTATAGAATGTTGTGAGATAGGAGCATACAAATCTTCACATATTGGCAATAACTGTATGGGAAAAGACAAGAAGAGTTCAAGGAGATAAAATCGACTCCAAAGGACATTCGAATTATATTATAATAATGTTTAAGGTCCACTATAACTGTTGAATTATTCAATAAATACCCCCTCGGAATATTGGCATTAATAATGCTAATATAAAAGTAGCTATAAACGCAAGTCTATTGCAAAATATAACCTAGCTCTTCTGTTAAAAAGACGTAACATTACATCCTCCTTGGTATCTACCCGCAGAGCAGAAATTTATGGTTCATTTCCGCGTTGCTACATAAATTAGCCCTGCTAATTAGTACAAATCGCTGGGATACCTGCGATTTTTGCCCTACCATAATTCCTTTCAGATGTCATTGGTCGGCAATTAATAAAATATACGGGATATTATTCATGTGGAAGGCGCGGTTGCCTACATTGCTCGCGTTTTTTAGTGCCAATTAGGCGAGGATTTTTCGTACGCGCCCATCCTTCTCTACGATCATCGTGAAGAGTAGTTTTAAAATAGTAACTGTCTAATAAGTCAGGGCAACGCAAAAAACTAGACGAGATATAATTAAATGCACTTAAAACAGGAGTAGATGTGACAGGCTACTATGGGATGCTTTTAAAGCAGTCTTGTTTAGAAGGTGAAAAAATAAACCGTAAACAATGTTTCGTACTGTATTTCGAATCTTTCGATGTAAGTGCACACTGAGATCCACATTAGCATTAATTGTATGCAAAGGAACCCTAGTAGTTCCATATTATGCTAATAGCAGTGCTATTATACCTCTCTTGATGGATTTATTGTTATAAAGTATACTATAACTATGATGTCAATATCAGAAAACATTTCTGTAAAAAATAATTTTATTATTAGTCTTATTAGTCTAACTGCCAAAGCACTGCAAACAACAAATTTTTCGTAAAATGTCAGATAACGCTAGAATGGTGTAAGATTGACCACTGGTATATTCTCAATAAAGTGACATTAGAATTCAATAAGCAATCCGAAAATGCAATAAAATAAATTTCCATTTAATACAACAAAAGTGGTTTGCATTTTGGTAAAACAGGATGCCCGCCACTTTTGAAAACAATTTTAAAATGCGTGGCCAAGTATCCTGGGTAAGTTAGTTGTAGAACACTTTTTTGTGTTTTGAATAGTACAGGAGGTATAAAAGATTTCTTTATTTCAATTGAATAATTAAAATAAAAAGTTAAGTGTACTTTTGCTGATGAATATCGATATGATATATTTTTTTCCACAGATCCCAGTATTGTGTGGGTATAAATAATAAATATGTGATAAAATATAACGCATTTTTTTATGAAGGACCAGAAATCTAAAAGAAATTTTAAATTTTATCGATAGGTATTATATGTAATTCAGCACCCTGCTTTGTTTACATATTCGTATAAGCAACCCACATTATTTGGGTTTTCTTGCCTTGAATATCGATATCAATGGTATGACATTTATTTTATCACGGAGAAAATTTGTCAACTAGTCCTCGTACTATTTTTCGTAAAGTGGGCTGTGTCCTGTAGCAGGCTTAATGGATAGACAAGACCAAATTGTCATTCTAGGAATAGACCTCTGAAAATACGGTTATGCAATTAAAGTTACAAGCGAGAACACGTCGATGTATAACCAACATTCGACTACGGCCATCAATTTTTGGTGGGTTGGAACCATACATTCCAGTGCTGATTTAGAAACGAATTAGTTTTATGCTTTCGAGGCCTGTCTCTTGTTTTAAATGCAAAGAAAAATTGTGTGTTTTCGGTACCCGCAAAAAATCCATTAGGTGTACCTACGTGGTTTCACAGCGTGTTGCATGAAAAAACTAGGTGGCAATTATTTCTCAAAAAGTGTTTCATTTATACTACATCTAGTTGTAAATAA
Source organism: Rhyzopertha dominica (assembly GCA_025024175.1). NCBI lineage: Eukaryota > Metazoa > Arthropoda > Insecta > Coleoptera > Bostrichidae > Rhyzopertha > Rhyzopertha dominica. Next base: position 13,475,459 of record QCXZ01000042.1, on the reverse strand, counting down.
AATTTGAAATCGCTATTTGTCATAAATAATTTGGTAAGGGTAAGGGATATTGAATAAAATAGTTATTTATCAACTAAATACTATGTGAGAAAGGAACAAAATAAAATCACTTTTTGCCCATATATTTTTACACTATTTATTTATACAAACACAAAACTAGAAATCAACACATTTCCTAGGTTATTAAATTTATAAAATATAATTTTGATAACTAATTGTCCATTAAGTTTATTGCTGCTAACGTAATTACACCCTAGTGTTAAAAGTAAATCAGGACATTTAAAAGCACTTCGCCTCAAGCGTAAACATTATTAAATATAATTGACACTCAATTACCTTCTTTGAAACTTCTAGACCTCGGTAAAGCATTCAAATAATCATGAAAATAGTTAACTTAAACTTTACTTGAATCGTGAATTGTTTCTATTTTGAGATGAGCGAAAATGAAGGAAATCTACCCCTCCTCTCCCCAACCCCTGATGTGAAAGAAGAGACAATAGAGGCGCAACTCAAGTAGCAAATTCCAGGTTTAGACTTGCGAAAATCGATCAAAAATACAATTATATCACATGCTGAAAATATATGACATGCTGACAGTACAACAATTCCATACTTTGTAATTTACATGTCCCAGAAAACCATCAAACTTTCTCTAAAATGAACCGTTCCTCCATGCATACACTACTTCCACTGCATTTGTTTCTACCACCGCATTTTGATTGATGGTCTCCCACACTGCCATCCACACAGCAAGGCGTCTTAATCACCGTGATAAATGATTAGTTGCGTAATTAACATCGCATTGCTCGTCGGCACTGGCTGAGCACGCCCCCAAATTTGTCCGTCGGTGCTGGTACCGTCCCTTTTGTTTCTTAAAAGGGAAAAGGAAGATGCGTAGGAAGCCGAAATACGTGATATTAATCATGGAGATGGCTTTTTCAACTGCCACATAACCGTCGAATTTGAGAGGAAATATGTATTTTTAATGGGAAGAGGCTCCTTTGTTGATCGTCTTGAGTTCTATCGATCTTTGGGTTTACTCTTTTAATTTAATTTGGCCTGTTAGGTTCGTATCTACTTTTCACCTTTTGTCTTTTTCTGTACACCCCCCTACTGGGTCAGAGATCGCCAAAGTCGTTCGCAAAATAAAAAATAAAACATCTTATGGATTGGATGAAATTCCAATAACTGCAATTAAGCATTCTATCGATTTAATTAAAGAACCAAGTGCTCACATCTTCGATACCTCGTTTTTGTATGGCACCTTCCCTAGTATCTATCTGCCATTACCATGTCATGTACACGATTAACATTTTCCTGAATAGTGACAGTTACTGGTCGTCCGACACCCTTTGCATGTTCACACGCTTGTCTTCCCCCTCTAAATTCTCGAGGCAAATTTTTTACCACTTGGTGAGAAGGAGCACTCTCACCTAATACACCCACCATATCTTCATGAATTAATTTTGGGGACAACCTTCTCTTTTGCAAATATTTTATAGCGCGTATCTCATATTTTTCCATTATTTTAACAAGCAACAAATGACAAGACTGGTATTGAACAAGTATATCAGGGATCGTAAATAATGATCTCCCCTCGTCATTTTTACACTGTAATTTTTGCTGCTAGCCCCTACAATAAACTCATCTGTTACTTGTCGTTGTATAATATCAAAATTTGAATTAATTCCACTAGTTACTTTCATTCCTCGTAAAAGTGGTGCTGAATAATAACCGAAGCGCTCTAGCGTTTTAAGAGTAACTGCCTACAGAACCTGCGAAATTATAATTTCGCCTCAACTCTTGCATTTCAACAGATATGCGGCTGCTAAGTATATCATCTGCGATGCCCGCAAATAACTGCGCAACCCTACTTTCTCGTGTCAGTCACAACATAAGGGGACTGTTCAGTATACGGCTAAGGAATGGCACTCAGCTCGGTCGATGACTTTGTTCTTATGTCGTCTTGTGTGTGTTCCATATAGGGTAATGATGCCATATAAGAGTGAGTATGGTATTATTAAATTAAATCGAAAGCCGATATAGCTATCTCCGGTTTTGTTAGACGCATTCCTCATCGAAGGCAGAAGGACAGGAACTTCCACACGGAATCCAGACTGCTTTGCTTAGATGTCCTTATCAGCCACCCCCTTGTGCAAGAAGTTACTTTCATGCAGGGTCGGACTGACTACATTTGACCCCAATGGCATTCGGCAATATTATTTAACGGGAATATATGGTATCAGATATCAGTACTATAATACATCGACCGTATTCTAAATAAAGTGTAGGAAACAAAAAATGAAAGGCGAGTTTTTGTACTTATATACTATGTATAATATTCAAGTTTCAGAAATAGGGGATATTCGACCTTTTGGTTAAATAAATTAAGTAAACTCTTTTCTCAGTGCCAAGCTTTCGTCTTTATTTAAGACATTATCAGGGCTTCTACAATAAATTTACAATGAAGTAAGAATATGATAACAATAATAGGTTTTACGTTAATATTACCTCATTTTCTTCAACTGCTTTCGGAATTGGCGTAACGAAAGCATTTTCAGGCAGACTGTTGTATATAAAATTACGCAGGTATACAAAAATGACTTGCGAAACAAGGTAGTACAAGGTAGTATGATATCTAGGAACTGATAGTGAAGATAGATTCCTCACATTAATATTTATGTCTTCAGATCTAAAGTGAAACTTACCTCGAAGGTATGGAGGTGAGAAGGTTACCAACATATTAAAGAAAAACACTGACAAACTATACCTATAATTATCATCTACTCTAAGCCAACTCAGTGTCACTATTCTTTGGGACACTCTTTCATCGCGGCGTATGCGATAAACGAATCTACAACAGCTATTCTGGATTTTCTGTAATCTTAACTTAGTTATTTTATCCAGACATGAGTAAAACACAATGAAACCGTAATTAAGGATGGACAACACTAACGATTCACAAAGCTTCTTACGCATTCTGAAATTTATTAAATATCTGTTGCTATACAGCAGTTTCAAAGCTAGATAAGCCTTTATTACTATGCCGGCAATATGTTGTTTAAAACGAAGATCGCTTTCTAATATTAAACCTAAGTTTCTTACGTTGTTAACAATAGTCAATGATTGATTACAAATATTAATTTTAAAATTTCTTGCAAACGGTTTGAACACAACAACATTGCTGCACACTTTTTTGGGTTTAACTTTAAATTATTGTTTCGAGAATAATCAGCTATAGCTCTTAGGTCACGGTTCACGAGCCCGCAGGATATCGCAGTGCTTTTAGGGTTGAAAAAAAATTGTAACTGCGAGTCATCTGCATAACACTGAATACTACAATTTTTAACACAGTTTGGTAGGTCTGCAGTGTATATCAAAAAAGTAATGCGGCACACCCGAAGTAATGGAACGGCTTTCAGATATATTATCACCGAAAACTACAATTTGGGATCGACTAGGAAGATAAAAAACCCACAGCCACGTAATCGAATTCATAATAGCGTAATTTAGCACATTGCAAGCGATGATCTACGGTATCAAACGCCTTGGAGAAATCGAGCAGTACTAGACCCGAAGCATTTGAGTTATCCAGTGCCCTAAAGACATTATCCGTGACATCAGCTAAAACAAATGTTGTACTATGTCCCTTACAAGATCCTGACTAGGCAGAAGATATAATGGCATAGTTTTTGAGCTATTTATTGTAAAATTTTTGACAGCACAGGAATTTTAGTATAGTTACACTTTGTGGATTAGTTTTCCTTGGAATAGGATTAATCAGTGATGACCTCCACCTAGCAGGAAAATAACCAATTTCTAATGCACATTTAATAATATGTGTAATATGTGGGCAGGTAAACACAACTGAATCTTCTTTACATTTATATGATCGGATCCACTAGTATTAGATTTTAAGCTAAGAATAACCTTGTATACTTCATCAATGGAAGCCATAGCAAAGCTACATTTCAGAGCACTATTGAATCTATTTCTACAATACTACTCGACTGAAATTGGGCAATTATTAGGTGGAGTGAAATCAACTTATTAATTTCAGTTATTATAATAACTGTAATTTATTTACCCCGTCAAATATATTATGCCAAAAGTGTTTAGCCCATATTTTTTAACTTAAAACAAACTTACTAGTGTAATAATGATTGGATTCGAGAAACATCACTACAAGAACTGGTCTCGCAATCGTTAATACCACTATACTGCCTTTACCATTGTTCGTTTATCTCCTAAAGTTTATAATACACTTTTGAAAGATAAGGCAAATATTGCACTTAGTAAAATAGTTGTTAAGAGAAATACAATTTAGAGATTTTAGGCCCAACTAAAACAAAAGGTATACGACGGAGGATGGGAAGCACAAGCAAATGAAGAACTACGGCGAAGAATTCTTAGCAAACTTTGCTAGTATAAAAAAGAACATTTTGAAAGACTTAATGGCTAGAATTTTTACAAAAGTGAGATTAGCAGCTGATTATGGGGCGGATTATGTTTTAAAATAATTATTCTTTTTGTAAATGCTATAAACCAATAGTTTAAGGACTAAACTTATCGCATGTGTACGGATTTTTTGTTTGCCCTTATCTGTGACTAAGCATAAGTCAACAACAAACTATTAGACCTGAGCAATTAAGGCCAAGCCAGGATACCTTTTGTTTTATTGGTAAATGCTTCTAGTACACCACGGAGCCTTTCCACATACGGTCGCAGCGATAAATATTTGAAGCGCGATAAGTAGAAAGCGTTTTGCGCATACCGACTCAAAGTACGTTTTTAAGTAAAGATAAATGTCGGACTTTGCGGAATTTCTAGGCATGTAAGTGCAGTTGCGGCACGTAATTGCTATGCATCTTTGGCTTGCGAGATGAATTGCACTCGTTTTGCGTAAACCGTACTTACCGAGGCGTTTTCACAGCTAAATGGGCTTGATTACCTGCAATAGTGCTGGCAATTAGGGGAAAAAACGTGTTTATTAAACAGTCAAGACATCAACTGCACAAAACATGTGCAGCCTCTCGCTGTGGACAAAAGGAACAAGAAATGACTCAGGAAGAATGCCATGGATCGCTTAGATTCAGTCCTTTTTTGTTTCAGGCAGGAAATGTCACATTGCAATGACAGCTGAAAGGCCATAATGAATGATGTAAGGGAAATATAACTCACTGCGGATGCTTTTCAATTCTTTTATTATGTTATTATAGAAATTGTTCTGTCGCTTCCGCCATTATAATTATATTTTAATAATAAAAGGTTTTACAAAATCGCTGAAAGAGAAGCAACAAAAATTAAAAAAAACTTCGTTTAGCAAAAGATTTTTTAATATAATTACATTTAGCTTCTTATTTTTTTTATAAATATAAAGGGTCTCTTATTTGAAGGTTTATACATGGGAATCTCATAAAATGTAAGAAAAATAAAAAAAGGATTAAACAGGGGTTAGATATTCAAAAGTGGTTTTCTTTTTTACTCTCATAAACTATTTTAACAATGAAGGTGTTTTTTTTTATGGACGCCATATTAGAAAACAATTTTTTTCTGATTAAAATTATATAGGTAACACAGACGTTTTTTTTTGTAGCAATAACAGCACAAGCGCATCGCAAATTAATTAATTTAGATACGTTCTCAGCTCCATATAAACATGTTTTAGTCGTTTTTTTTCTAAATGCTCTTAAGAGTAAACACGCCTATTGTCATGGACCTACAGTGGGTTTCTAGTAAATTTTGTGTTAAACTGAAATCCATCAAATGTTCATGACAAAAGGTTTGTTTATTCTCAAAATTAATTCTCAAAATCGAAAGGATGTGAATACAGAAGATCGTCAACTGCTTATAGGAATAATATAGGGAACACATAAAATAAAGAATACAAGTATACTTACTGATTTGGACCTCCTGAATTTCGGAATGGTCTCGGTTGAACGCTAGCTACAACGGTTCGCTCGGAAAGTGTCCTTATTTAGGCCGCCCGCAGTCCTAGCTCATTTTAGAGCACATTTTTGAATTCTGCAGTTCAAAATACATCTGTACGTCGATTTTGAGCTAAATCTATTTTTTGTCYAAAATCACAAAACATCCAAGGCTAACCCCTTTGTTCTTTTTTGACCTTAAAATTTTTTCGTCTCCGATTCAGCTGAATACAAGTATACTTACTGATTTGGACCTCCTGAATTTCGGAATGGCCTCAGTTGGTCGCTAGCTACAACGGTTCGCTCGGAAAGTGTCCTTATCTAGGCCGCCCGCAGTCCTAGCRCATTTTAGAGCACARTTTTGAATTCTGCAGTTCAAAATACATCTGTACGTCGATTTTGAGCTAAATCTATTTTTTGTCGAAAATCACAAAACATCCAAGGCTAACCCCTTTGTTCTTTTTTGACCTTAAAATTTTTTCGTCTCCGATTCAGCTGAATACAAGTATACTTACTGATTTGGACCTCCTGAATTTCGGAATGGCCTCAGTTGGTCGCTAGCTACAACGGTTCGCTCGGAAAGTGTCCTTATTTAGGCCGCCCGCAGTCCTAGCTCATTTTAGAGCACATTTTTTAAATCTGCAGTTCAAAATACATCTGTACGCCGATTTTGAGCTAAATCTATTTTTTGTCAAAAATCACAAAACGTCCAAGGCTAACCCCTTTGTTCTTTTTTGACCTTAAAATTTTTTCGTCTCCGATTCAGCTGAATACAAGTGTACTTACTGATTTGGACCTCCTGAATTTCGGAATGGTCTCAGTTGGTCGCTAGCTACAACGGTTCGCTCGGAAAGTGTCCTTATCTAGGCCGCCCGCAGTCCTAGCTCATTTTAGAGCACATTTTTGAATTCTGCAGTTCAAAATACATCTGTACGTCGATTTTGAGCTAAATCTATTTTTTGTCGAAAATCACAAAACATCCAAGGCTAACCCCTTTGTTCTTTTTTGACCTTAAAATTTTTTCGTCTCCGATTCAGCTGAATACAAGTATACTTACTGATTTGGACCTCCTGAATTTCGGAATGGCCTCAGTTGGTCGCTAGCTACAACGGTTCGCTCGGAAAGTGTCCTTATCTAGGCCGCCCGCAGTCCTAGCTCATTTTAGAGCACATTTTTGAATTCTGCAGTTCAAAATACATCTGTACGTCGATTTTGAGCTAAATCTATTTTTTGTCGAAAATCACAAAACATCCAAGGCTAACCCCTTTGTTCTTTTTTGACCTTAAAATTTTTTCGTCTCCGATTCAGCTGAATACAAGTATACTTACTGATTTGGACCTCCTGAATTTCGGAATGGCCTCAGTTGGTCGCTAGCTACAACGGTTCGCTCGGAAAGTGTCCTTATTTAGGCCGCCCGCAGTCCTAGCTCATTTTAGAGCACATTATTGAATTCTGCAGTTCAAAATACATATGTACGTCGATTTTGAGCTAAATCTATTTTTTGTCAAAAATCACAAAACGTCCAAGGCTAATAACCTCTTTGTTCTTTTTTGACCTTAAAATTTTTTCGTCTCCGATTCAGCTGAATACAAGTATACTTACTGATTTGGACCTCCTGAATTTCGGAATGGCCTCAGTTGGTCGCTAGCTAGAACGGTTCGCTCGGAAAGTGTCCTTATTTAGGCCGCCCGCAGTCCTAGCTCATTTTAGAGCACATTTTTGAATTCTGCAGTTCAAAATACATATGTACGTCGATTTTGAGCTAAATCTATTTTTTGTCAAAAATCACAAAACGTCCAAGGCTAACCCCTTTGTTCTTTTTTGACCTTAAAATTTTTTCGTCTCCGATTCAGCTGAATACAAGTATACTTACTGATTTGGACCTCCTGAATTTCGGAATGGCCTCAGTTGGTCGCTAGCTACAACGGTTCGCTCGGAAAGTGTCCTTATTTAGGCTGCCCGCAGTCCTAGCTCATTTTAGAGCACATTTTTTAAATCTGCAGTTCAAAATACATATGTACGTCGATTTTGAGCTAAATCTATTTTTGGTCAAAAATCACAAACCATCCAAGGCTAACCCCTTTGTTCTTTTTTTACCTTAAAATTTTTTCGTCTCCGATTCAGCTGAATACAAGTATACTTACTGATTTGGACCTCCTGAATTTCGGAATGGTCTCAGTTGGAAGCTAGCTACAACGGTTCGCTCGGAAAGTGTCCTTATTTAGGCCGCCCGCAGTCCTAACTCATTTTAGAGCACATTTTTGAATTCTGCAGTTCAAAATACATATGTACGTCGATTTTGAGCTAAATCTATTTTTTGTCAAAAATTACAAAACATCCAATGCTAACCCCTTTGTTCTTTTTTGACCTTAAAATTTTTTCGTCTCCGATTCAGCTGAATACAAGTATACTTACTGATTTGGACCTCCTGAATTTTGGAACGGCCTCAGTTGGTCGCTAGCTACAACGGTTCGCTCGGAAAGTGTCTTTATTTAGGCCGCCCGCGGTCCTAGCTCATTTTAGAGCACATTTTTGAATTCTGCAGTTCAAAATACATATGTACGTCGATTTTGAGCTAAATCTATTTTTTGTCAAAAATTACAAAACATCCAATGCTAACCCCTTTGTTCTTTTTTGACCTTAAAATTTTTTCGTCTCCGATTCAGCTGAATACAAGTATACTTACTGATTTGGACCTCCTGAATTTTGGAATGGCCTCAGTTGGTCGCTAGCTACAACGGTTCGCTCGGAAAGTGTCCTTATTTAGGCCGCCCGCAGTCCTAGCTCATTTTAGAGCACATTTTTGAATTCTGCAGTTCAAAATACATATGTACGTCGATTTTGAGCTAAATCTATTTTTTGTCAAAAATTACAAAACATCCAATGCTAACCCCTTTGTTCTTTTTTGACCTTAAAATTTTTTCGTCTCCGATTCAGCTGAATACAAGTATACTTACTGATTTGGACCTCCTGAATTTTGGAATGGCCTCAGTTGGTCGCTAGCTACAACGGTTCGCTCGGAAAGTGTCTTTATTTAGGCCGCCCGCGGTCCTAGCTCATTTTAGAGCACATTTTTGAATTCTGCAGTTCAAAATACATATGTACGTCGATTTTGAGCTAAATCTATTTTTTGTCAAAAATTACAAAACATCCAATGCTAACCCCTTTGTTCTTTTTTGACCTTAAAATTTTTTCGTCTCCGATTCAGCTGAATACAAGTATACTTACTGATTTGGACCTCCTGAATTTTGGAATGGCCTCAGTTGGTCGCTAGCTACAACGGTTCGCTCGGAAAGTGTCCTTATTTAGGCCGCCCGCAGTCCTAGCTCATTTTAGAGTGCATTTTTTAAATCTGCAGTTCAAAATACATCTGTACGTCGATTTTGAGATAAATCTCTTATTTGGCAAAAATCGCAAAACATCCAATGGCCTCAGTTGTCAGTGTCCTTGTTTGGGCTGCCCGCAGTCCTAGCTCACACACTAACGTTAATTTTAAATATTCCTTAAATTAGGGTATGGAAGCAGCAAACGACAAGTATAACGTTTCTCAAATTAGGGTATGGAAAGTATTTCTAAGGATAGATTAAAAGCATACCCCATAAATACAAACCAAGTAAATTTTTGCAACTGACTTTAACATAAAACCACAGTGAATGAACACGTATGCATTTAATCCTGCAGTATATAGGTGCCCTCTCATTAGAACCTGTTTTTTTTTATTTGAAGAAAATATGTAAAGCGGTAGAAATTTGTAATTATTTAGGAATACATAAATACGAATCTTCTCTTAAAATCTACGAGCAATCGTCATTTTCGCCAGCAGATGTCCCCATTCCTTTATAGTGCATTCCATATTTACGAATTTGTGCAATCCCACGTCCTTATTTTCCACTCCATATAAAGATATCTTGAGTAACGTCCATGTCGAATGCTTAAAATACGATGCACTTGTGCTCGGCAATTATGAATTATGCATACGCTCCTTTAAAATATGTAACAGTCTTGCGACGTCTGAATGTGCTTTAGCACAAGCAGAAGTGAAATAAGGATGCCAGATAAGCATCGAAGTTTATGGTGTCTTAAAGTGAACCTGGAGAATGTGGAGTAACGTTCTGTAACCGATCGCTGATATTCCATTTAAATCATTTGCTAGTCGGTCCAATAAAATCTGTTTGAAGAGTGTCAAATAATATTTATACGTTAAACAGCAGTTGATTCTGTCACATTTGTAAATATAATAATATTTTTAACGTTCCTTTAACATTACATTAAAACCTGATCAAGAATTAGAAATATGCACTCGTTCAGGTTCTGGCAGCATATCAGTTCTACTTTTCAACCAGTCTCTGATTAAAATGAGTGGTGAGTTATTTGATGGGATTGTGATTGAATTTTCCCCGAAAATAGATAATCCAGCCATGTCGCATCCTTCAACTTATATGAGATTGTGTTCCTGCCTCTAATACCGTAGATGAGCCATCTTTCTGTGCGTTCTTTTTGTCAAAAAACCAGCCCAAGATCTTTAAAATTTCCTTTTATTTAGCACAGGAGTACCGGGTGTTTTATAATCATCTAGAAAACTCCGGCGAGTAGAAGAAAACAATCAATCCGCACGCACAACATTTTAAAAGCGCATCGTCTGCCTCATCTAAGAATAGCAACATTGACCTCCTGGTAGGACGTGTCAACGACGAGCATAAAGTCGCTATATTATTAGATGTGCACCTGTGCCTGATAATTGCTTTCGGACAAACCGCTCTTCAACATACGCGCGCAAATATCGGCAGTGGCATCTTTAAAATTTTCGGGGCTTCACACCTAGCAGGTAGACGAGCAGTTCCCGGAACAAACCCTCCCAAAATTACGATCTTTATTGCCTTCGAAGGTTCCTCTTTCCAATTTATCTCCTACGGACGACTAGTTTGTGGTGGCTGGAGTTCCACTGTCTTGTTCAATTACTGTTCGTCGCAGATAATCTGCCTTTGACGCTTGTTATTTGCATAATTTGTTTTGACGGACGGTAAGAGGCAGTTTGTTCGTTAAATGAAACAGTGATTCCGCGATGCGGTTCACTGGAACAGGATATTCCCCTTGGGGTCAGGGTAAAGAACTGTTATGCACCTAAAGGTTATCTGGGGAGTTACCTAACAGAAAACTGCATGTCCTGCCTGATTGAGGGCGTCAACAACAAGCATGCTTTACTTTTATATCGATCATTTAAAATGCGAGAAAAAACTTATTTTGTATTTTATAAATACATTAATTAAAACGTGAGTTAAACCAATTATTTATTTGTTTATTATTTAAAAGATATAAAGATTAACAAAAATAATAATACAGGTCACAAAAAGCAGAAAACAATTCTGATGGGTGAGTGAAGGCAGAGCAAATAAATAATGGTGTAGCTCACAGTAAATTAATTCTCTTAATCTAAAGTAAATCCTGCTAATAAACATTAACATATAAATAAGGCAGACAAACCTCTCTTTAACAAACATTTGTATACAAATATGTCAAGAAATCTATAATAAGATTTGCAATTCACTAGATATATTTCAGTTATAAGTTTTCTTACTTCTACTACAAATTTTTTTTATTTACTATATTTCGTAAATCATCTGGTGGCATGTTATATTGTTGTTCCACTCTATAAAGTGGTGTATCCTGTGTGGTTTTTGTTCTTCTTAGCTTAGTTTTTATATAGTTCATTTTTCGTGTGTTGTAGATATGTTGGTTTACTTCTAGCTCTATATTTCTTTTAATCGCATTTTTAGTAATATTATATATGTATTTTGCTTGCTCCACTTTTAATGTAGTGTTTAGATTACAGATATTTGTTACACTATATAAAACATCGGCATGCGTAAAATGACTCGGATTAAAAAGATTTTTTACTGCCTTATTTTGTACCCTTTGTACCCTACTTAACAAATATTTAGGGGCGTTTCCCCAACACAGTAACATATATCTCAAATGACAGCAGATGTAACTATTATAAATAATTCTTTTACATTTTTCCGATAGTAAGTTTGAAAGTCTTTTTACATCACCTATGACTGCAAGTTTATTATGACGCAACCACCCACAAAAATGCACCATATCATCAGCATATATGAAATATCTTGCCTGGAGATCGGCAAACATTAAGGAATGAACCTATAGCAGATATAGAATTGGCCCGAGCACGGATCCTTGGGGAACTCCAATGTTCAGAGTTGCGATAGTACTTTGTTTTCCATTTATCACAGTGTAGAAGCATCTGCCAAATAGATACGACTTATCTAAAATGGCATCCAAATCCACTGTGTCAAATGCCTTTTGAAGGTCTATAAAAACTACTGCTATTATTTTATTTTCATCCAGTTTACTTGCTATAAGTTCTACTAGATCTGTTGCCACGCACTCTGTACTGCTTCCTTTCTGGAAGCCATACTGGTAGGGGTCAAAACTAAAATTACTTTTTATGTGTTTGTATTATTTTTTCTAAAATTTTACTAAATATACTTAGGAGAGCAATTGATCGATAATTACTAACTTCATCTTTTGGCCCCTTTTATGCAATGCTATTATTCTTCCTTTTTTTAAACTTCTGGAAAATTTTCATTTGTTAACACTTTATTGCACATTGGAGTCAAATAGGGTTCAAGTAGATCGTATATTCCTAATAAGTCTTTTTTTGTTATTCCATCGTCTCCTGGCGAATTTCCCCACTGTCTGTGGGCCATAAAAAATGGTTGGTGCGTGATTTTCTTCCAAATAGTGTGTTACTTCTCCTATTTTCCACTTTTTGTCCGATTTCTGTAAAGTATTTATTGAAAACTTTTGCAATGTCTTAACTGTCCTCTATAGTTTTTCCATTTTCCCTTAATTGACTCACTGTGGCCTTAATAGTTATTACTTTCCTATGCAATAATTGATTAAACACAGTCCACAGTTTCCTAGTATCAGAGCCGGCTTTGTTGATTTTTTCATATGTCCATTTTTTCTTTAATGCCATTCTTAAATTATTTACTGCATTTCGTGCAATTTTGTAGTTATTCCATGTTATCACTCTAGGGTTATTTTTATAACGCTTGTATAGATGATGTCTTTCGCTTTTTTAAATAGTTTGGCGTGATCCAATTAATGTTTATAACCTGAAATAATTTATTATAACATGTGAATTTTATGATAAAACTGGTTGCTGCTGTGAAACCATGCTACAGAGCGATTTTGTATTTAGACTTGATAATGTAGGTATCACATAAAGCTCAAAAAGAGGTTATTTGTAAAAAATTCGAAAAAAACCCGCTAAAACAAGTATAGTAAGATTAAAGTAAGAAATTAGGATGGCAATGCCATCTGTCAGCATTACACTGACATGATGACAAAGCCACCTAGCTGCCTTTTTTTTATAGTAAGATTAATAGCAGATTGTTTTACAAGTAAAGGAAAGTAATGATTTTCTAGTGAGTAAAATAGATTGAATGACGAGGTGATAACCATAAAAATAACAATCCTTCACTAACTTTGAAAGTCTTTGAACGATTTTACCTGCAGGTATCGAATGGCGCCAGGTCTCTTTGATGTTCGCCTGCTGTGACCGTACTAAACTTCTCTTGACAGATTTATTTTCGCTTTTTATTTCGAACCTTTTCCACCGATTTTTGACCACCAGGTTAGGGGCCAAAAACTACCCTCGAAAATTTCTCTGTTACTACTAAGGAACCACGTTTTTCACTTGATTTCCTACTTTATCAGGAAACTTGTCGATAACGCTACTATTTTCCAATGTTCCTTTATTTGCTCTGCAATAAAATCAAGGTATAAACAACTATTGTTTACCTAAGAGCACATTAACGTTGAGTCATCAGCGTCTGCACGCGGCAGACATTCAAAAAGACAGACTCCTTTTTGCGAAACATATACGGCTTCAAGTGGGTGTTTTTACTTTTGACAGACGTTTAGCAACATTCGACAAGTGTAGGGCGGTGTTCGGGCACCCGCATGTCATCGTGCGGTTGTAAATCAAGTAATCGTGCTGTATACATGTTAAACAGGAACATTCTCCTCCAAGGAGTCGAGTCTTCTTTATAAGAACGTCAGATGATAGAGAATTATTAAAGAAGAAAAACAAAATACATTTAATTTGAAGTGAATGCATAATCAAACGAGATATGATCAGTTACAATATTGTGGTAACTCGTAGGTAATGGATACATGCAACTTTGAAAAAAATTGTATAAAATTTGCATACAGAGATATAAACTATCCGAAACTAAGTTAAGTTCTTCATTATTAAGTTTATAACCATTTGGATTAAATGTGAATTGAGCACAATTCTGTTCAAAAAGGTATTACAATGCAATTTGCAATATAGGCCGATATAATTTTCATTTGCACAGGATGTTTCACATGCTGATGTACATTTTTAAATAATACACCCTGTATATTTTTTTGTGTCATCAATTTTCGGAATAATAACAAATTCATGTTTAAGATGCTATTCCAATTTCACTGTTCTATAGTACTGCCTTTTTAATTTGATCTCCGGCACTGTGTCTGTGTGATATCAAGTCACAAAATATTGAAAACAAGATTAGATTTCGAAAACTGAAAATCCACATCAATGCAGTTATAATACCATTGAACCCATAGTTGAAAAAGTAATAAAAGTTAGGATTTCAAATTCAGAATGATAAAATAATAATTCTCCACGCAAAATTCCATAACTGTGTAATTCAAGGATACATAATGGTTTCCAAAAATGACTACGCATCGACAACAGTTTTTAATAATGATGAAAAAGAATTTTTGTCGACTTTTTCGAACCCCTACCAGTTGGGAACATGAACCAAACTTTACTAATTGAAATGTTGATGATTTTAGCGAGAAACTGAATGTAGATTCGTTGAAGTTGCGTCTTGATTACTTTAACGATAAAGAAAGAACAGAAATAATACCTATACGGAATGTGGCGATATCTATTATAATGAATGTGACATGTTGACATTTACGAATCAAATTAAACACTAAATGTAAACCTGATGACATTCCTGTTTATTGTAAAACATAGAGGTTCCCCTATATCCATGAAGACAAATTAATAAATTCTCAATAAAACTTTTTTTTATTAACATAACTTCATATTCAGTTACTAAAATAATTAGGAATTTACTCTTCAAAATCACCGTCTTCACTGTTTGAATATGGACATTCTTCACATTTGCTATGAGGGGTTCCAGCATTATATCCAAACTCCACATACGCTGCTCTTTGCAAGTTTGTTTTATGGGATTTTCCAGTCATCAACAAACTGAATTAAAAAAAAGTTTCGACTCACAATTTTTGTTGTATGCTGCCACAAACCCCTTCATATATCGCCATATTAACTCTAATATGGTATTCGTCTCCAACACACTATTTCTTCTTTGTCCCTCAAAATCTTTAACGGTTGTTTTAACTGTATTACAAACATTTTTTCTTTTCGACTGTACTTACGCGAAGCTATGTTCCTTCAACAATTTCAGCGTGGTAATTTAAGATTCAGAGTGTGTTCTTCCTCTTTTATAAAGTCCAACACTTTTTGCACAGTTGCGCAGTTTTTCGAAGGGTAATGCACGATATTTTCTTATGGCGCACTTTCAACGTTAATATTATCTAAAATGACCTGTGGTCTTTTTTAGGCGGTCGGAAGTAACGGTGTTGTTAATATTCTCTCAAAACCCTGTAAGTACTTCTATCTGTTATTCATAAACACATGAAATAATAACACAAAAACCTTAAATCCAGCGCAGAGTTTTAACAAAATTTATCCTCCATAAAGACGAGGTTTTAACTCTTTTTTTTTGAGGATAGTCCATGTGAATTAATGACAATTAAACATATAAATATAATAAAAGACGATAAAATTATCTGTTTATGGTAAGGTTACTTACTGTTTTACACCAAAACTGAAATAAATGCGCCCTGAAAGCGGATTTCGTAATATAGAATGAAAAACTTTTGCAGAAATTGTGAAAATACCGACTTCTTTTGTCGAGTCTATTTTATTGGTCCACATCAGAGAAGCTTTTGAAAACCTCATCTTTTCAGGATTCAAACTCCTCAAGGGCATCGGGCACCTAGGGATCAGAAGCACCGCAGAAAACGCAGGGCTGTGGCCATCGGTCTTCAATCTGGCCACGAAGGCGGTGATCACTGCAAACGCAACTTGCGGGGAAAAAGGCAGGGAGGAATTCTGCAGAATGGTGGAAAACGGTCGAGGGAGGTGCGGAGTGTGCGATAATTTCAGTCCCGATCCTGGAAAAAGACACCCCATACAGTACGCCATCGACGGAAGTAACAGATGGTGGCAGAGTCCGGCCCTGTACTACGGAAACGAGTACGAATATATTACGATTACTATAGATCTGAAACAGGTAGGATTTGTTTTAGTTATGTTATACAGTGTAAGCAATATTATATTGGGTTTTTATAAATGATTCGGAGTTTGAATTTTATCGGCACGCTAAATACATCTTTCAGTTTATCACAGTACAATCTGAGCTTTCTCCAATCTTATAGTTACTTATCCCACAAAACACTACAGCGTATGCTGAAAATCACATTCCCAGGCGATTTTTATATTAAAATATATCAAATAAATAGATAGATGGCAAGTATCTGTCAAAGTAATAGCGATGTGCACTTTTCTGAAAGGCGGCAAATTGAATTAATCGATAATTTCCATAAGTACCTGGATGCAAGAATCATTTATGGAATTATAGACACCTTGAAGCTGCAGTCCTAAAGAAAATCAAAGTAATATTTGAATAGATGCACTTTACTCAAATGTCAATGGTTCGAGCAAGATGAATCGTCTATTAGAGCTTATTAAATTCAAGCATTTTTGGTGAGTCTCTTTATTTCTGTTCGGCAGAAAAAAATGTCAGTGTAAGCTTTGAGATTGTCCTACTTTAAATTGTTAGTATTAAAACTTTTATTACAACACATTCTTTAAATAAATTTGAGCTCCTAGTAAAGCTGCCTTCGAAAATTTAAACATAGTTTCGTTAATTATTACGTTACCCTACCTGGAATTTATGACAAGAAACTTTTAATGACGGTGATTCGAGCACACATAAAAAGTTAAGCTTCGCCCTATTATAGAAGTATTAAGTTCGTAACAGCAATTTCGAGGTTGTCAAAGAAAGCCTAATATGTATTTAAATATTAATTTGTAGCAGTAAGTAGTTTGCATACCACATATTATCATCCATAGGAACAGGAAAAATTATTGCTGTAATTATTCTTTTTACAGCGTGAGAACACCGTACTAAGACAAGCATTCAAGTACCTAATATTAAAGGAGCTCTTGAAGTTGTATTACTTGTATAAAAGCTCTATTATAATTGAAGTGCACTAGTAAAAGTACTTGCTGAAATATATGTAATTACACTTTGAAGATTGAATCATCCCTACATAATACTTATTTGTGTAGGTATGCATTCTGTGAGAATAAAGACATTTCAAGAATTTAGCGGTTTTTAACGTCCTAAAAGAACAAAGGGGTTAGCCTTTGATGTTGTTGTTGTGCTCAAAATCGACACACATATGTATTTTGAGCTGCAGATTCCAAAAATTTGATCAGAAATGAGCTAGCACGTCGGACGGCCTAATTTACTCCGCTTTTAGATCGAACCGTTGTAGCTAGCGGCAGACGGATACCATTCCGAAATTCAGGAGGTCCAGATTAGTAAATCTGCTTGAAATTATACAAATAGGAGGTGCAAAAATTTTAAGGTCCAAGAAGAAAAAAGGGGTTAGCCTTTGATGTTTTGTGATTTTTCGGTGGAAACTAATTTTAGGTCAAAATCGACAAACGGATGTATTTTGAGCTGCAGATTCCAAAAATTTGATCAGAAATGAGCTAGGACGTCGGGCGGCCTAATTTACTCCGCTTTTAGATCGAACCGTTGTAGCTAGCGACAGACGGATACCATTCCGAAATTCAGGAGGTCCAGATTAGTAAATCTGCTTGAAATTATACAAATAGGAGGTGCAAAAATTTTAAGGTCCAAGAAGAAAAAAGGGGTTAGCCTTTGATGTTTTGTGATTTTTCGGTGGAAACTAATTTTAGGTCAAAATCGACAAACGGATGTATTTTGAGCTGCAGATTCCAAAAATTTGATCAGAAATGAGCTAGCACGTCGGACGGCCTAATTTACTCCGCTTTTAGATCGAACCGTTGTAGCTAGCGGCAGACGGATACCATTCCGAAATTCAGGAGGTCCAGATTAGTAAATCTGCTTGAAATTATACAAATAGGAGGTGCAAAAATTTTAAGGTCCAAGAAGAAAAAAGGGGTTAGCCTTTGATGTTTTGTGATTTTTCGGTGGAAACTAATTTTAGGTCAAAATCGACAAACGGATGTATTTTGAGCTGCAGATTCCAAAAATTTGATCAGAAATGAGCTAGGACGTCGGACGGCCTAATTTACTCCGCTTTTAGATCGAACCGTTGTAGCTAGCGACAGACGGATACCATTCTGAAATTCAGGAGGTCCAGATTAGTAAATCTGCTTGAAATTATACAAATCGGAGGTGCAAAAATTTTAAGGTCCAAAAAGAAAAAAGGGGTTAGGCTTTGATGTTTTGTGATTTTTCGGTGGAAACTAATTTTAGCTCAAAATCGACACACAGATGTATTTTGAGCTGCTGATTCAAAAAATGTGATCAGAAATGAGCTAGGACGTCGGGCGGCCTAATTTACTCCGCTTTTAGATCGAACCGTTGTAGCTAGCGACAGTCTTTTAGGCCTGAACCAATTGCAAGTGATACGGATGAAATTGATTGCCTTTAATTATTCGGTGTACTGAAGACAGACTAATACCGGTTGCTCTTGAGACTACTCTTTGACCAATATGAGGATTTTCGTCAATCATTTCCAATACTCTAATTTCATTGTGAGGACCTGTCGCTGTTCTTTCTCTTGATTTTTTCAGTGGTGGCTAGTTTGTCCTTAAAGTTAATTCAAGTCTCTTGAAAATTGTATCGGCAGGAGCTCTTCTATTTGGAAAACGTTGTCTGTATAAACGGGCAGCAGCGGAAGCATTTTTCTTGCATTCACCATAAATCAAAATCATATCTGTTTTTTCATAATTTGAATGCATTTTGACTTTTAATAAATACAGTGCCAGAAACCTTAGCGCATAGCCGTCATGGATTCCCAATTTATTATGTAAAATAACCACATTGGCTATGAGTATATATTTTGGGTTGCATTCTTGATTTCGCCAGGGTCATTATCATTCGTGAAACATCCTGTATAGTCGTGTTTATGGCAGAACGACAGCTAATGGGAGTTCATTAAAAAATACTTGCAGTAGGTCGAGATATTATTTCCTATGTCCTAGACCAGACTGTTTCGTAGAACTTGTAATTGTTGTGTTTCTGTTTGCCTAACGAACAATTGCAATCATATACCACTAATCTAACAATTTCTTGCTTTTGGCTTTTGGCGCGCAGTATTGAGTTCGCCCTGTGTCATTGCGCTGTGTTTGTTTTCCAAATTTTATAAAAATAATTTTTCGGTCATACTGAATTTTGCAAAAATAGTACGTTATAGCCCAGAAAAGGGCAGGAACAAATTTTTATCAGATCACCTCTTCATGAAGTCTACCTGGTTCATATCACGACCTCCCGGAAGTTATCCGTCGGCGAAATCTGTTATTCAAGTATTAACAAGCCCTCGGGGTGTTATCCCGCTCAAAGTTTATGTTCCCTTTGAGACATTGGCGCGTGTTTGCTTTCAAGTTCGGGAGATTAGAAGGCAGACTACCTGCTACTTGACGTCAGTCAAGGAATTCGTCCCTCTTTTTTTTAAGTGGTGCTATTTTGGTGTCCGTTTCGGAGGGAAAAGTTTGTAAACGACGGTCTCGTAATTTCGATTCTCCATACGGGTATTTCGCTCAACTCTTTTTTATTTGTTTCGCCACGAGCGAACTGAACGGACAATGCGGACGATTTGGCGTTTCCCTTAAGGTTAATTGGTGACTATTACCTTAACCGGCTCGAACGGAGTATTGTCCAACAGTTAATTCGATGGGTAATTTAAAATAATTTAGGGTTTCAGTGTAAACCCGTGGGGAGAAGCATGGCGTCGTAAAAGATTGCGTCTTGTTCTATAATTTGCGTTTTCATGGCTTCATATACACTTACAAATCTATGCAAATCATTTTTGTTCGATATTTCTATTAAATTAGTTAATTTCAACAGCTTCTAGTTCATAAAGGTACTAAAATCTATGGCACATACAGAATCCATAGCTTGGGAAGATTTTTTTGCTACTATTATTGTACTCACGACTGTATTTATAAGAATGTTATTGATTGGGAACTAAACTGTTAAAATATTCGAAGTTTGTGTAACGTTGACGTATGAAAGATAGATGAGTTCATAAACGAGTATATTCAATAAAATTATTACAGAGGAACTAGTAATGGTAACCACAACTAACTCAGGGCAACAGTTTGAAAACCTAAGTTCTTCCGGTTCTATTAGAATTTATCTCGTTCTGCAAGATTACAGTAGTGGATGTTTATTTTCAACTAAATCATCAGTATACAGATGGTGTTGAATCTAACTTGTACCTTTGCTGGTGTCAACCAAATAAAGATCCTTTTGTATAATTATTATATAAAAATATAAATGGATTTCTGAAATAGGCCTATGTTCTTGTCATTTATAATAATGTCAATACATTCTAAATTTGACAACTTTTGGAATAAACTTGAACAATTTGTCTCTGTAGAAGACTTTGATGTTGTCTCCTATCTATAAAATAAGGAAGTTACCACAATTGTTTTTCACTAATCCTTTAATGAAATTGATATTTAACTAATGGTATTGGTTAATCCTGTAAAGCGGATCCAAAAAAGTAAAGCACTTTATTATACACATAAGTTTCCTTCCATTTTGACTGCATTCAATCAGATTTCAGGATGACAGAAGGAGATTTTAAATCGATCGATAAAAAGCGGGGTACAGTTAAGGCCAAACTGGAAAATTTCAAATACTGTATAGTGCTGCCAGTATTGAGCATATCTCATCTAAAACATACCAAACTAACTGACTTTTGAAGTCTTTGAACTAGAAACGATACAAATATTCAGGATAGGTGAACTTGAGCTGTTTAAAAATGAGTTTTATAAAGTTGTTCACAAAGCTTCAGTTTACAGATAAAACAGTTGTGAGTTATTGAAATCTAATAATTGCAACAGTAATCAAAATGCTGTTCCATCAGTTACTGAAGTACTGCCATTAAGCAAAATCTATCATCAAATGAGAATTTTAGGTCACTGGTAAAACTGTCCGTCTTAAATATTCTAAAACTTATTGATAGTCTGATTGAAAAATTAATTTAATTCTATATCATTAATTCACCATAATTTTAAGTCAACGACTAAGACAAAATTCTTACATCTGAAAAGTATTTTTGCTAAAGAATCACTTAGAGTAACCGAGCACTTATTATTTCTAGTAATTACGAAGTTGCCTCAAATTTGCTCGAATGGGGAGTCGAATTCGAATGACCAAGTCTTAAAACTTTATGTGATTTATACAAAATACTTCTCATCAAACACAGCCAAAAGTTTCACTAAAGCTACGATCAGTTAATCACACCTTCTTGCATATTGTGCATCCTATCAATTCTTGCAGGAAATTTTAAACCAAGATCATTTCTCAAATAACCAAATACATTATCCTATATATTATCAAATGAATGATAATGAATTATAAAAGTATGTCCTTTTTTACCATTAATCCTGATATTGTTACACAAATTAGGATTAGGTTTGCTAAACATCCCGGCAAGAATAAGACATTGAGCTAATTCTGGAGCGTCTATTTCTGCAGGCAAGTCTCCTGTGCCAACATCCTGTACAAGTTTCGCACAGATCCAGCAGGGTGTAACGCACACCAACGTGTTCCATTTATCATCATTTTTATGCCCTCCTAGTTGCCGATAATTACACACGATTGAAACATATCTGCACAGCAAGAGACCGCCGTCCTAAATATCACCCGCAATTATAAATGGCAGCGGCATTTATCTTTCCGCGCATGGTATTTATTTCCAGCAAAACTACTATCTAGTCCGCTAGGTGCATACTTGGTTTACATGTGATCGCATTGTGTAGTTGAATGTCTAGAGATTTCTTTTGTTCCTCAAGGATCTATACTAGTTTTCCTTTTCATTACTTTTCAAGTTTGCAACATTTTTTGTATGCAGAACAAACATACTACTGACTCTTTCAAGAACTTTTACGTTGTTATAAAAGTTGCACTTGTGTTTGAACATTGCCGTGAAATAAACGTAGTTATACTTGGCATTCTTGACAGAATAATCAACATCAAAAGTAGGTGCACATATGTATGATTAGTGTATAAATTCCACCCAGTATGTCCATTATGAATTGCTTTTCATTGTCCTTAGTACTTATAATGAGTTTGATTGAAATCTAGAAGTAGTGTTAACCAGCTTGGGTTGCGCTTCATCTCGTCGTCATTTTATGTGCCTAGATATTGTACGTCATTATTTTTCAGCTCCTTTACGTATAACGCTGTAACATTTTGAGATCTGCGCCCTGGTTATTGAGTTACTACTACTACCAATTTCGCTTTTATAATAATCTAACTGTTGATTTTCCAAACAAGCTGTTATCTCAATTAACTTTGTGCTAATATAAAATACACTGCAATGAAATACTTTAACTAGAAGCAACTCATGTTCCTGTCGATGAATCCGCAACTTGAAGCCAATCTACAGTTGTGGCAGCATTTGCGTCTTAATTGCCTCAGACTTCATGATATTCATTACCTGAAACCATAAATTACCGGCGATATTAGAAGTGCCATTAATATAAAACCGTAGTGTGACAATAAATCATCGGGAAAATGCTCTTTTCTACTCCGTGAATTGCCAGCGGAAGTTTAACTTTGGCGATGGAAATGCTCATTTGCGACAAAACAGTTTCGAATTAGAAATAAATCACGTGAGTAAGTAAATTGAATTACACTTCTTCTAGTGTTAATGAAATCTTCTCTGATTACATGACTGTTATAAAGAGCGTTATAAACAAGGTTCGTCCATTGCAACAGAAAACAGTAATAGTTAAGAAACCATGGACTGATATTCAGAAGGAAACCATTTATGCAAAATAGCTTTATTTACGAACCATGACATAGACTTCAGGAAGGAAGAAAGAATATGTGGATAAGAAATATTGATAATTGTTCATCGTCTTAAAAAATATAAAATGTAGAGAGCTGTATAAATTCGTAAATTTTGACATAAACTTCAATCATTTGCTTTAAGTAAATTCGGTATTGTAAAACAAATTTTATTTTTGAAAAATGTTTATTCGATAACATTAATGTAATAAATGCTCAAAATGTCGCCCTCCGCTGTTTTCACAAGCTTGAATTCGTGCCCAAAACGATTTTTTAACATGCATTAACATTTCTGGAATGATGGATCTACATGCATCACGTATTTTATTTTCTAAATGTTCTACACTTTCAACTGGCATCTGGTATACTTGCTCTTTTACCATTCCCCACGGAAAAAAATCCAAAGGAGTAAGGTCCGGGCTTCTCGGTGGCCAACGATTAATTGAACCTCTTCCTATCCATCGGTTTGGCAAAACCAAATCAAGATGATTTCGCACTATTCTATGATAATGCGCAGGTGCCCCATCTTGTTGGAACCATAGATCTTGTCTTACTTGTAAATTTACATTTTGGAGAAGTACCCGTAAAATGTTACTTAAAAAGTTTACTAACTATCGCAAAAAAATAAGGCCCAACAATTTACTTCCCCAATATTCCGCACCAGACATTCGTCGAGTAGATAGTTTGAAAATGTCCTCGAATCCAACGTGGATTTTCTTGCGCATAATAATGCATGTTATGTTTGTTAGCTCCACCATTATTAGAAAATCTTGCTTCATCTGAGAAGCAAATGTTGTCATAAAATCTCACATTCAAATTTTGGTGTTCCCGAAAAAGTTACAAAAAGCCAGTCTTTTAGGATAATCTGTCTCCTTTAAGGCCTGAACCAATTGCAACTGATACGGATGAAATTGATTGCCTTTAATTATTCGGTGTACTGAAGACAGACTAATACCGGTTGCTCTTGAGACTACCCTTTGACTATAATATGAGGATTTTCGTCAATCATTTCCAATACTCTAATTTCATTGTCAGGGCCTGTTGCTGTTCTTTCTCTTGACTTTTTCAGTGGTGGCCAGTTTGTCCTTAAAGTTAATTCAAGTCTCTTGAAAATTGTATCGGCAGGAGCCCTTCTATTTGGAAAACGTTGTCTGTATAATACAGTGACAGGAACCATAGCACATAGCCGTCATGGATTCCCAATTTATTATGTAAAATAACCACATTGGCTATGAGAATGTATTTTGGGTTGCATTTTCAATTTGATCGAGGTCATTATCATTCGTGAAACATCCTGTATATTGATTCCGAACAACAAGAGAAGTGATTGTGATTGTGCAGAACTCGTTATGGAAAAGTGATGGA
The DNA here is from genome assembly GCA_025024175.1 of Rhyzopertha dominica. NCBI lineage: Eukaryota > Metazoa > Arthropoda > Insecta > Coleoptera > Bostrichidae > Rhyzopertha > Rhyzopertha dominica. Next base: position 13,450,972 of record QCXZ01000042.1, on the reverse strand, counting down.
GTGGAAAATAAATTAAGCAGGTTCATTGTTGATAGCATAAATCAAATAGTTGAGGAAATCACTGCCCCAGATGTGGAGTTTCAGGATACGGAAGCGTGAAATTCCCAAATTTTCCTAAATAAGCTAGATAAAATCGTTAAAAAATAGGTCAACAGTAGATGATTAGCTTTCCATAAAATTCCTGAAGTAATTTTCCGGTTGTTGGATCTGAACACGTCGCTGGAGACAGGAAAGTTACCCTCAATTTTAAAATGTAAAGCAGTCATATAGACGACAACACAGGCCAAAGCTGAAATGAGATGGGAGGTCGAGTGACCAATCGTTGAAAAGGTCTTTCTTCTTTATTCAACCACATCGAAATTTTTAATACTTGTGCACATTATTCACAGAAAATCGAAATCTAAATAATTTATACCCAAAACAAATAGTAAGACGTAATTTCATTTTATTCAATGTTCAAAATGCAAGCATTGTAGGGGAATAACCGATTTTCTATTTCCTTTCGCACGTTTTCAAGAACTTCAGAGATTATTTATCTGCAAACTCGTATTATTAGTTGACGCAAGCGTTTGTTTATCAGGATTTGCTCTTAAACCAACCTGGTCGAGAGATGTACACGAAGAACTTGCACTTTGTTTCTAAGCAAGCAAAATGCGTTTGTTTTTGCGTGTTTTGCCCATCGTACGGATCAATAGCAGACAGTTTGCACACCTCTCGCCCAACAAACAAAACAGATACGCGTTACCATGACACCACACTTATGGTAGACGAGGGCGTAAGCGGGACATACCTATAGGTAGATTGCCGCCAAAGGGCTTAGAATCGACATATCTCAAACAAACATAAGCTAGAAAGACGTTAATCTGTTGTCGTACACGCTAAACCTCCGTTAACAGCTGCGACAAAAGGAAAATAAGCCACTGAATTATTAACTATGTGCGCGTTCAAATGCCTAAGTGGATTCTTGTTCGGTTTGTGTTCTTTTATTGATGTTCCTGCTCGTTTATTTATTACCTTTAGTTAATGTTTAGTTGTCCTTTTTTGTGCTTGTTTAATGTTTGCTCTGGCACATGTACTGCCCTAGTTTAATACGAGCCCAGTCGCATATAAATTGGCCCAGGCACAAGTAAAATATGAAATCGTTTTTTGGACAGAGATTTTATTTTAAAGAAACGAATCCAAAAGTTTTGACTAATTATATTTGACCGACTACAATGTTAATAACAAGTCAACAGCAGTTCTATATAACTTAAGTGTACAGTTGGACAACCTAAACATAAAAGCAAAACTTCGCTTGGCGCATATGAATTGGCCCAAAATAACGACATACTGTGGTTTGCTCTAAAATCACGTTTGCTTTGAAATAAAATAAAAACAAAACTGTATCGGCGTCAAATGGTCAGTGTTCTAGCTGTCACGCGCCAAAGTTTAGTGAAAATGGTTCGTGGCAAGCCGCTATCTGAAGATTTGAGAAAATCTATAATTTGTGCACATAACGATGGAATTTCGGGGTGTAACATCGCTAAAAATTTAAGAATTTCTCGGTATACAGTGCGAAATATCATTAGATTGTTTAAAAAGGAGGGAAATGTAACAAGGAAAGTCAGAACGGGAAGAATTTCTAAAATAACGGAGAGAGATCGACGTGTTCTCCGAAATCTTATCAGACAAGATCGTCGTGTATCTTCAAGAGAACTAGCTTCCAAGTGGGGAAACGCAATACAGATGAGGGTATCAAAAGATACTTGCTTACGGCATCTTAAAACAATGGGATATGGTTTTTACAAAGTATGTTTTGTAACCTAAACTGGTCAATTTTTTATTCTACGCATTTTAGGCAAAAGTGAAACCCCTATTAACGCAAAAGCAGAAGAAAGCTAGACGTTTATGGGCAAATGAGAGAAAGAAGTGGGTGCAAAGACAGTGGGATTCCATAATCTGGAGCGATGAATCCAGATTCGAAGTCTTTGTTGGAGATACCAGAAAGAGATAATTCGTCTACCCGGTGAAGAATATCACTCTGACTGTTTACAAAGGAAAGTAAAATTTCCGGCTTCCGTGATGGTTTGGGGATGTATGTCTTCCCAAGGAGTAGGGCGCCTTCGTATGATAGATGGAACTGTAAATGCTCAAAAATATAAAGTGATTTTGGAAGAGGAATTACTGCCATCAATTGAAAAGTTACAGCTGCCAGGAGGAGAGTATTATTTTCAACAAGACGGCGCATCCTGTCATACAGCGAAACTTACAACTACATGGTTTCAAGAAAATCACATCCCCGTTATAAAATGGCCGTCAAGTAGTCCGGACTTGTCGCCGATTGAGACACTCTGGCATGTGACGAAGAAAAAGCTTCGAACTGCCCCAGTTCGCACAGTTGATGAGTTAAAACTTAAGCTTCAAGAAATTTGGAATAATTTCACTCCAGAATTTTGTAATAGCTTAGTACAAACTATGCCGCGGCGAATTGAGGCAGTTTTGAAACGAAAGGGTGATTGTACCCAATGGTAAATATTATAGACTCCTTGGGCCAATTCATATGCGCCAAGCGAAGTTTTATTTTTATGCTTAGGTTGTCCATCTGTACACTTCAGTTATATAGAACTGCTGTTAAGTTGTTATTCACGTTGTAGTTGGTCAAATATAATTAGTCAAAACTTTTGGTTTCGTTTCTTTAAAATAAAATCTCTGTCTAAAAAACTATTTAATGTTTGACTTGTGCCTGGGCCAATTCATATGCGACTGGGCTCGTATTGTACTGTATCCAGATGAACGGTATGGACAGTATGTATGATCTTCTGATTCAATTGGAATTAAAGGATTTACTATTAAACATTGAGACCCGTCTTCTATTAGATTTAATGTGTTTTATACAGGGTGTTTGACTCCAGCCTGTTTCTTCTACACCTTCTTTGCGTTCTACGCCCAACCAGATTACTTGGCTGCACATTTTAAAATTATTTTCAAATTCTGACAGCACTAGTAGACATAGCTCTGGTATGTTGCTTTATACGTGGACGAAGTCTAGATTGAATTTATACTGGAAACGATATTGTGAMGAAATAAAAAAAAAACAATGTTTTCTCAGCCCACAAGATTACCTCTTTTGTAACTAGTTACACTTAGATTCTTATATTTGTTTGCGATTCAATTACCTTTCGACTTATTTGAATAGAAATTGTCTCATTTCCGATACAAAGTTCTGTGTTTTGCTTTATCTGATTGAACGATTTTATCCCTCCAATTAAGATGAATCAATATAAAACGATAAAGTGAACTAAAGAAGTTGCTTGGTAAACATTGCATCTATACGATACCTAATGGAAATCCGAAGACGTTCAAGACTCTCACGGTTTAAAACAAAAGGCGACCATGGACTGGTTTTTCGACATCGTATACCTTCACTGAAAGCGGTGTTGCTCCTAATTTAGGTACGGAAGATGAGTAGAACCGCTTGTGTATAAAACAACTGAAGGTACAAACGTGCTACAGACGACATGTGTGGTCCGGTCACTCTAAACTCTCGTCCTTAGCAATCTTAAATTACACATGCTGGAATTGGTGGATTATTTATTACTCGAGGTAATGTTTTCGAGATTGACCTTTTATATATCGCTATGAGAGCAATAAAGAGAATGTCTTTGGCATGTCAAAAACGACGTCATCACAGCGGACGAAACGCATTTTGCTTTGCTATCGGCCAAAACCAGAGATGATTCACGGTGTCACAGCCGATTTCGGCACTTCAGGAAAATGTGCACCCATTTACTCCAAGCGAACGTTTTTATAGGAATGACATGGGTTACTCAATGTAGGTAAAGTCCCTTCATGTATTTCCTCCGCTGTCTTCCCTACCAAAAAGGAGCAAGAAGTTCCTGTCGGATGCTTTTTTGCAGTTCCAGTAAAACCGCGTACTAATGTATGTGGGTGACTTCTATACATACGTTTAGAGTTCTTTGTCTTCTGTTTTCCATTAAAATACTTCTATAACAATTTGTAATTTTTGCTTTTGGAATTGCAGCAGTTCGCAGTTTGTGTTTCATTGTAGTGTAAAACGACTGCGATGCTTTGAAGGCACGCGTGTTGAAAAATCACAAATTTAATATTTAATCACTTTTGTTTGTTCTCTAAGGTACCATAATTAGAAGTGCGATTCAAAACCGTACAGAAACCCAACAGTTGATAATAATGTTCGCCCAAGTCAAACATCAGTTTGCATTTTGCTCTTAAGGTGACTTCATGCGAAGTAGATACTCAAAATGCGCCCACTACTTTACACACCATGTTCATGTTATGTGATTACATTACAATATTGGATGATAATTACAGAAACTTAGTATGTGCAGCAAATTTAAACACTAGACTAGCTACACATTATTGGCTGCATTCTCATTTCTCACCGCCAAACGTTATATCCAAGACTTCAACTTTCTTAAATTTCTTTTGGTTATAATATATTTTTTTTATCGTAAAACATTCTTTCTGTCCTGACTCTGAGACTTGTTAGTGAAGGTTGTTTGCTTTTACAAATAACGGGCTGCTAACGTTGCTATTAATAATAGTAGTAATTATAATTCTATCAATAATATTTATTCATCCAACGAACAATGTTTGTCTAATATAGAATAATACAATAATCAACACGAAGTGCTCATTTCATGCTATTTCAACATAATGCGTTGGGAGCACTGAACAATACCATGCGACAGGAGCTAACAAACATTCTAAAATTACATTACTATAGATATTATTATATTTACGACACATGTTCATGATACATTCCTACTAGCCAATCTTGGAGCATTAAAACTAATTTGCTCCAATAATTCAGATGAAAATACTATATAAAATCATAGTTATTACAACTAGAATATTGAACAAAGAATTTATTTGCTTTATACGTTTATTTATAAGGATATCCATCAAAAGCACTGGAACATATAGGCTTACTGGGATAAGTATTTCCCAACATCCTTTCACCACAAAAAAAATACATCTCCAAAACTCCAAAATGGAAGTAATAATGTTCTTGCTTGGAAATGAATACAAAAATGACGTTTTATTCTCATAAATTTTGTAAAGACAAAATTCTTGGTTCTTCCATGTTCAAATTTTCGGCACTTTTTGAAGTGAAAATGGCGGACTTTATACTATTAGTACATAAACCAAGTTATTTATTAAACCACCCTTGTAGTTCCCTTGAAGTTGGCCAAGTGGCTTTGTTATCATATCAGTTTGCTGCTGAGAGGCGTTGCAATCTAAATTTTCACTTATATCTTACCATTAGCTTTGGTATATAGGCAAAATTAGTACTGTCTGCCCTAGACATCAACTGCACTGAAGAACGTAAAGAAAAACCGTTGTAGTTTTAACGAAAATTCTACTCTTACATCGTACTTTTTATGAACCTACTTCAATTGTTTAACTATTTTATCCGAGTTTCTTTGAGTGTTTTTTAATGCTCTTTCTATGTTTATATTATTAAGCAAATAGGTGGCATCATTATTATAGGAGCACTGTGAATGCCCCTGCTCGCAGCCATTGTTATTCGCCTAGCCTGTGCAACCTTCTAACTAAACTCATTAGGGGATTCCATTTCCGCCCACGCCATTATCCGTAGCATCTTCCCGTCTAAATTATCAAGGCGTGCATCTCCTGCACTTCGTGACGTCACGTACTGCAATTGTCTGTGTACCAGTACTCCCGATCTGCATGTAGTCCTGCTTAGTATTGACGACACAGCTTTTACAAATCTGAATTTCAGGTGTACCAAGTGGTCTACGTGATAATAAAGGCCGCCAATTCCCCGAGACCAGGGAACTGGATCCTGGAGCGCTCTCTGGATGGGAAGGACTACGAAGCGTGGCAGTATTATGCTGTCAGCGACAAGGAATGCTTGGACAGGTATGGGATACCGGGAAGGAAAGGGAAGCCTCACTACGACACTGATTCGGAAGTTATTTGCACTTCGTTCTATTCCAAGCTGACGCCGATGGAGAATGGTGAGGTAAGTCAATATAGCACGGCCTTTTCTGGAAACAATTTATGGTACTTTTGTCTCTCAATATTTTATTTTCTCTTAATTATTATGAAACAAGCTAAAGTGTTTCCCTTAAGACCTTAAAGTTTGGCACAGAGATAACTTATAAAATGCTGAGAAATAACAGTAATTAACAAATTTCTTTTAATATTCTTCATTACTACTGTTGCTCTCTAGATTTATAATTAATTCTTGATGGACATGTTTGGCGCAATAATTATCTTCGATTTCATTTACATGACGGACACAATTTGCCCAACTAACTTCAATTAAGTTTACGGTGCCTACACCAAATTTAGGATTTGTATGTTTTCTCCTCAAATTTCACTTTAATTCTGTCCATATCATGGAAGCCGATGCACTTGATGGCCACGGTTCGCTGCTTCTTGGTCTGCTTCATATTCTTTTTTTCATCTTTAGTTCTTAGTACTTCCAACAACTCTTCTTTCGTAGAGTTATCTTCAAAATACAGATCATGTTTCTCTAAGAAGTCCACAATCTCTTGTTTGGTCTGCCTCTATTTGGAATTTAAAATTAAATTAAATTACGCGTTTTGTACATAAAAAAGAGAAAGAATGTGCACATGTACAACAACACAGGTTTTATGTTTCCGATCATGTTGAATTTGACCATTTGCCTCATCTTGGGATTTCAAATTATCAATCTTCTTATCATCTACAACAAGTATCTGCGACTTCCTCAAACTGCATCCTGCATAAACTGGGGATATAATATTGCAATCTTAACCGCTGCGCCTTGTACCGTTCACTTTTCGCGATCAATTTGCGTATATTTATCGCGACGGCGAATTTCACCTCGGTTAATTACAAATTGAGCTAAATCGTTTTGTCAGAAAGCGGGGTAATTAGCACGGTACATTGAAAACATCGGTTACACTCCGCCGGACGCGGATATCTTGGCTGTTAATCTACGTTAAATGCCTGTGACGTTTCGATACGCGAAATTTGCCTTTTGCATCTGAAACAGCCGCGTCGAATCCGCGTTTTGACGAGCTTGACGTGTTCGGTTTTGTTTTTGGCAGGGGCAATTTTTCATTGGAAAACCAAACAGACGAGCGGTGACGTCTTGTAAACATGAAAAGATTGTGTTTGCTAAACCTCATATAAAAGCCTGAGGAAAGTTACACATGCGAAATTTAATGCTCCAATTATTTATATTATTAGGTTGTTCAAAACGAAATGCCGGTTTTTACCTTGAACTTTAAAGCATATTATTTGAAACGAAGCAAACATTCGTTAAGGCTGTTCATATGTTTTGGGCCAAGTAAAATTTTTAGGGCGGTAACATAATTAGTCCACGTGGACGTGACAAAGCCTGTTACTATATTGCAGCTGCACTATTGGTCTGCAAGATAAGTTATGACCACTAACCTGTCACTCTAATATTGACAGCATATTGTACACAGACCAACCGCTTATGAGCACGGTAATTTGTCATTTGAGCACAAGTTACTTTTTCTGATGAAACTCTTTTTTAATTCAACTGAATTACGTGTAATTAATTTCAGACCAAGTAAATTTATTACATTCTTACAACTCTGACTTGTACCCTTTACCCCCAAGTGAAACTTTTTTGACGAATAAATACTTTTATCCAAATTTAAAAAAGTAAAGCAAGTAATGGTATGTTTTATTATAAAATACAATCAATAGAGATTTTGTTTGTGAATATATTTGAAAAACTCAGTAACGTGCATTATGGAGCTAGGATATTTAATTTCTATAATGGCAGTGTCATTGATTGGACTGGCAGTATGAAATTGGTGATTGCAGTGCACAGATAAACCGGAGCTTTTAACTTTAAATCCAGTTAAAGTTTCATTTTTTTGCATATCAATACCTTGAAACTTTCAGCAATTATATCGGATTCCATTCAAGTAGATATTCCGTTCCAATTTTTGTGAATTTGTGCGCTGCACTAGGATTGTTCTCTGCCTTTGCACAATTGATGCAAAATTTATTTCACACACCTAATATGTATAGCAATTTTGCTGTTTTAACCCCCAAAAGTACTCTTTCCGGGTGTGTATTCAAAACTAAAACCTTCGAGTAGCATCTAAGATTTCCCTAGTGATAAAAACAAAAGTGGTGACAGTTTTAAGAAGAGACAATAAATACAGATAATTTACGACCACAATCATCCATCTGCAAATTATAAAAGGATTGTAACAAGGGGTACATCTGCATAGTTTACGAGCGCGAAGCTCCACCCCGCAAAGCATTAAAAAATATAAAAATAACTCCAAATTTCATGTCACAAATATTGTATACTAGCCAAATGTACAAATGTACACCGATCGGCCGCTGAAAAATTATCTGGCAAGGTGGAAGAACCATTAATCTACGATTTCAAATAAAAAAGTTAGGTATGTAGACTGTTAGCGTGAACACCCCGTATACAAAATTTCTTGTAAACGAATTGATAAAATGTACGTACGACAAACTCAAAGAAGTGTGAACATACAGTATAAGAACACGATTTAAAGCAAAAGTTTCAACGACTGTTGAACAAATATTCTAAAATACTGAGTTTTCCTTTCTCTAAAAAGTGAAAATATGTTCTAGGGTGCCATTATTTTCTAAAATCTTCAATATAAAGTGAAGGACCACCTACTATAATTGAGTCATTACTACTAAATCAACATAGCAATCGCTCCAGTCAATACCAGTAGCTCTATATTCCCATGGCTTGCACCGAGCTTTCATTGTCTTTCTTTGGATAATGGATCGGAAGGAATTTTTTCGTAGACAGTAGGTGCATAGTTTTTTCCTAATACGTCGTGTAAATATTTGAGTCCATATAGGTGGACCGCTGCATTTTTAAACAGTGAACAGTTTGTTAGTAAGTTGTTAAGGTTAATGATGCCCGCTTCTTGGCGACTGCCTTTTCTTCTAAATTATGTTCTTTCCGTGATCGTCAACCCAGAGGACAGATACGGTGTTTGTGTCTAACCTACTTTAAAGGCCTTTGATATAGCGAGATTTTTTTCTTCGGAAGGCCGATATATCTAGTGCATGTTTCTGAAGGAAAAGATTCAAAGCCTGTTAGTGATCAAATTATGCAAGAACTGACACCTAAAAATATTAATTAATGTATCCACTCGTAGAAAGCCGCTATAGCGCCCTGAAAATCAAATAAAACTCTTAATGGTAAAGAAATTATTATTAGGTTGAGCAAAAAATAATGTCTGTTTATTTTGACATAACATTTTGCTAAAAAAATTATTAAATTTCTGGCGTATGTTCTAACAATTGAAAACTATTTTTGTTGCGAATTTTATGTGTTATTAGCACTTTTTTGATATGTAGATATCAATGAAAGGGTGCATATTTGCTGTAATTATTAATTACAAAAACTGTTGATTTATCAATATGTACGATATTATGTACTCGTATGTATGCGTTCAAGTTTAAAAAGAAATATATCTTGTTTGTAACTGGAATATGTAGGATTTTGCTTTTGAAGATTTTAGGATGATATAGACTGAATCAAAAGACGCTTAACAAACCGGACACTTCGGGTGTCCGAAAAGCTTAAAACTTCTTTAGTGTCCGGATTATTAAAAAAATCAAAGACCATAAGCTTCCAAGTTCTGCCCACTTTCAGATACACACTTCACTCATCCACGGTAGACCTGGGGCCAACGAGACGAGTCCTGAGCTGCTGGAATTCACGAAAGCTCGTTTCGTTCGCTTGAGACTGCAAGGATTAAGGGGTGCGCAAGAGCCGTTGCCTAAGTGGTTTTCTCAGGACATCATGAAGGATAAAAGGCTATTTTACTCCATCAGGGACATCAGCATAGGGGGACAGTGCGTGTGTAATGGACACGCCGAAAGCTGCAGGCACAACGTCGCGTCAGGGGTGAGTTTCTTTTTCTATTATTTTGAGTTAGCAGAGTCAGGATGTAGCAGGACTAATGGCGAAGATTATACTGGAAGGCTTTGAAAGTTAGCACACTAATTTAAACAAACTAATACAAACTGATACTGATTTCAGTAACCTACTACTTCAAAGTTCTAATTTATCGTTATTACATATAAATAATTTGGTGTCGTTAACAAAATTTGTATTAGATCATTTTTTTCTGTTTCAATAAAAAATACTTTATACAAGTCAAGTTTACTTACGGGTTCTTCCCTTAGTCATGTTATGTAGATGATGTTTTATGTTTTTTTTTCTCAGGAAATCAACAAAATCTAAATGATTTTGTTACATTTATAAACTCATTACATAATTCTATAGATTTTAGTTTTGAAACAGAAGTTATTTACTTTTTTTAATGCCATGATATGCAACTAAATTAAATAACAAAGAGTAACCTGGCGTACGGAGAGGAGGTATCAATAATTGTCTTTTTATTGCCCATAACTCATCACCATCGCCGTTTGACCAGATCAACAGATCAATGGCAACCGATTATATCTGCCCGGTTCGCAAATGGACTTTAAAGTTCGCGCTTTAGTTATGATTCATAACAGGCCGCATTGTTTTGTTTGGTATTTTGATATCTATTTAATTACGGTTCTCTCGTTCGAATCATTTAGTCGCAGCCATAAAGGGCACTTTACGGTTAAATTATTCGACACTAATGACTACGGCTACACGGAACACCATAAACAATAGCCAATTTAGATATTGGATATCGAATTGAATCGGTTTTGTTTCCGATACACCCAGGGACAGTACGCAAATTAAGAAGCGAAACAGTCGAATTAGTCTGGAGATCTAATGTTGATAAATAGCAAATAGGAGAAGTTCCTTTGGGAATCTACACATTACACAATGAGTACAACTGGTATCTCTTAGACTGAATCTGTTTATCTTTATCGCTCGAGGGATTGCTGGAAATAAACGACTGTAATCTACGGTATATCTATACAGGGTGATTTTTTGAAAACTTCACACCTTAAATAACTTTAAATAGAGGAAAAATTTAAAATTTTGCAAAAACAGGTAAACTTTTTTTGCAGGGGGACAACTTTTGAGATAAGTTTTTAATGGATAGCGCTTACCCTCTTAGCGGGGTAGATACCCCTTCAAAAATTTTAAATGAAACTACCCATCTTACGATACATCATTTAAAAGCTTATTACACAATGAGTCTTGCCACGTAATTAGTTTTACTATTTTTTACCCATTGACGGGGTAGTGGGTCCAAAAGTGCATTGTAGCAAGTGGCTTATAAAATGGAATATTTTGGACTTTTTTTAACAAAATTTATTGTCTTGCAGTTACAGTAAAAATTGTCCTTACTTAAGCCTAAAAAAACTTGTTAAAAAATAATTGTTACACCTAAGCAAAATGCCAAAAATACTTAAAATTTTCTTTTGACATTACTTGATATTGCAACTCAACAGTTTATACTGAATTGGCTAAATAATTATCTACTTTGTGTTTCCAATTTTTTGTTTCAACTTTTTGGCTACTTCTTTGGCACGACCATCTTTTCGTTCACATTCCTTTTTATAAATCGCGTGAAATTTTAAAGTGAAAGTCCAAGTGATAATGGTTTATTCAACTGCCGAAAGGGTAGAAATAATTTTTATTTACGGTGCTGAGCATAGCTGTGCTCGTGCGTCAGCAAGGGTGTTTAACGATAAAAATGTTGACGCTAGGTACATTCTCGATCTCGTGCAGAAATTTCAAGACACTGGATCTGTAGTAAACCAAAAAAGAGCAGGGAATAGAGTCGTTGATGAAATGGCCCAACTTGAAGTACTTGGTCATTTTGCAATAGATCCAACTAGCTCTTTGCGTAACATTTCTACAGCCACTGGACTTTCTTATTCATCTGTAAGGAAAGTTACAAAACTGCACAAATTCCATCCCTATAAGATGAAAACTCTCCAGGAACTCGGCGAAGATGACTTCGATAGAAGACTGCAATTTTGCGAAATTATGACAGAAAAGATTATAGTAAATCCAAATCTAATAAAAAAATATCTGCTTCAGTGATGAATGCACATTTTTTTTTAACGGCTCTGTAAATACACATAACGTCAGGTACTGGAGTGACGAAGATCCTTATATTTTTCGAGAAGGTCATACACAAGTTCCTCAGAAGCTGAACGTCTGGGCTGGAATACTTGGCAACGCAATTGTAGGCCCAATTTTCATTGATGGGACGCTAAATGGGGGAATGTATTTAGAATTACTTGATAACGTTATTGATCCTTTAATCACAGAGCAATTAGAAAACCAACGTGACCCTGAAGGAAATCCAATGTTGGATGAATGAAACTTTCCGAAAAGTGCAGCAGGAGTTCGAGATCCGTCTGTATTATTGTATGGAAAGAGGTGGTGCACATTTTGAGAATCTATTGTAAGGTTTGAATTTCTATGGTTTTGTTTACACTGTTTTTGGAGTTACAAATAAATAATTTTTCTTTTTCGTGGACATGGACTTTTTAAAAGTTTTTTTTAAGTGTCATATTTTTTACAAGTTGTTTGTTTAAATTTTGGGTTCTCGTAAGGACAAATTTTATTTCCGCTCTAAAATAAAATACATTTTGTTGAAAAGAGTCCAAAATATTCAATTTAATAAGCAACCTGTTTCGTAGGCACTATTAATCTATTAGCCCGTCAATAAGTTAAAGGTGGTAAAACTAATAACATGGCCAGACTCTTTGTGAAATAAGCTTTCAAATGATGTATCACAAGATGGATAGTTCCATTTAAAATTTTTGAAGGGGTATCTACCCCGCTAAGAGGGTAAGCGCTATCCATTAAAAACTTATCTCAAAAGTTGTCCCCTTGCAAACAAAAGTTTACCTGTTTTTGCAAATTTTTAAATTTTTGCTATATTTAAAGTTATTTAAGGTGTGAAGTTTTCAAAAAATCACCCTGTATAGTAATGTATCTGTATCCCATCACATGTGATAAGCTGTAGAATTTTGGGGCTTTCCAAACTATTTGTAACATAACGAAAGAAAATCTATTGTAGTTTCAGTGCCAGCTTTTCTCGATTACTTGTTCACTTGCTCAACTCTTTAAAAAGTAGCAGTCCAGAATGTGAGCATTCCTGACCAAAAAAAACAATGCACCTCTACAGACTTGGAAGGCACAAAGAAGCCACGTTCGCTCCCAGACTTTACCATATAAAGGCCAAGAGCGCCACGACCGTTCTTAGAAGCAAGCGACACAAGTACGATCTGTATTTGGTATTATTTGATAGTTATCGCATGAGAATGCTATCAATCCTCCAAGTCCGACACATAACGAGCGAAGCGGCTTTTTYTCCACCTCTTACGTCGATGCAACGTGMTTTTGGCTGCTACCGATGAATTTTGAGCTGCATCAGGTGATGMTTTGTGAGGCTCGAGTAGAATGAGTTGTGTTAGAAATGACAACTGGAAGTGGTACTCTAGTACGAAACAGGACTGTACCTATTTYGGCGCAATTAGCAAATTTGAAAAATTCCTTTAAAAGGTTCTCTTCAGCTACTTTTGTCTAGGAGGATGCTTTTCATCCAGCAGTTGCTATGATTGATTGCCAGTAAAATGGCGATCTTGAGCCTTAAGTTTCCGAGTTATTATTTCTTGTAGATTGGTCTTTTTTTAGTTTATACGTACGAGTATATCGCATCCTGGCCTGCACTTAAAAATTTATGTAATTTTTAACCTAAAATCGTTTTAATATCCTCCATGGTTCACTAGTGAAACCCTCAGCTATATTAGATACAATATTCTACGCTGAAAAGATATCGTCGTTTCATTTGGGACAACTTAGTCTTCAGTGTCGTACAAAATCATGAATTGCTAAAGCTTACCACAACTATCTCTTATTCTTGTCAATATGCATGCTAATCATCATCTTAAAGTGGGATAAATTAGATTTAGATTTAAAAAATAGAGTCAATTTTAGCTTAAAATACAGAAGAGAAACCGAGCTTAAGACTTTACATAGAACCTTACTAAATATTTTGTTTGGTGTACGTATTGAAATTTAATTTACTATGTTAGAAATAAAGTACTGTTTTTTACTATTATACCTTTGTTAACTTCTTGTAAGTGAATTGGAGCACCATCAGCAACTGTTTCATTTTCAGCACCCCGAATGCGAATGCTCCCATCACACCTGCGGTTCCAACTGTGAAACTTGCTGCCCTTTGTACAACCAACAGCCTTGGGGTCCTGCTACCTCAAGAGATGCGAGGAAATGCATTCCCTGCAATTGCCATGGTCATGCCACCTCCTGCCACTACGATGAAGCTGTGGACAGAGCTGGTCTCAGTTTGGACGTCGATGGGAATTACCAAGGTGGTGGAGTTTGTGATAATTGTACGGTAAGAATTCTGGTCGTATTCACGTCTTAGACATCTTCATTGCTTCGTTAATTCTGATATCGTTTAGCTCTAGTGCAGTATTGTCTCTCATAATAGTTAATTCTGTTAGATATTGATGATTTGTAGGATTGCACTTTTTATTACTCCTACTATATCTTTGTTCTATGTTTGTTTCATTGCTTTCTTGAGTGTGAACGTCGTTCCATAATCTTTTAGTACATTAATTTCATGACTGTTTGGTTTTAATTTCTGAATAATTTTGAATAATTTCTCGATTAGCAGACACACTACTGTGACTGTGTGCACAAACCAAATATAACACTGCATCCTCTATAGTGACCGCTTGGAGAGCGTATTATTTCGATAAACAGTTTTGTAAGCCTGATGATGTGGTCCATAAGAAAGCTCTTAGTTGAAGTAAGTAATAGTTAAGAACTACTTCATCTTAAAGTGTTAAAAATGAAAATTAAGACATGAAGTCGTCTAATTTTAGGGCTTTGATAATCTACGGGACCAACAAAGTTTTTAAATGAAAATGAGATAATTAACGGCATTATTTTGTGCATGCTAAAAATGCGATTTGTCTTCTGTCTTGGTGCAGATTTTTAATTAGCCTTCACCCTGGGCGCATCTTCCAACAAAGCCCAATTTCATTGTCATTACCTAGAGATTGACACTTAAGTCAAATTCATCCGCAAGTTTTGACTGAGCCAATAATTTTTCAACTGGTAGATATTGCAATAAATATAAATACACTAATTAACTTTGGGTGGCATTCTGCTAGCATAGGAAACGTGTGGAACACTGGGATTCCCCTTAATATTTTTCTGCAGTTAGTCGGGGTCAACATTATTATGAATCGACTGTAATAGAATTTTATACTTTTTCACATTGCTTATAAATATTCTTGCAGTCATTATTAAAGTAATTACACGGTTTCAAAGGTTTCCCATCCCCAAAATTTCTATCTTTCTAGATAAAACAGCTCTTTAGTCATTTCAGTATCATTCATTACTTGCCTCACACAAACTGTCAAGTTACAAAACATACTCACGAGTATGAAGTATACCAGCTGCTCTAAAAACTTCATCTCGATATTCATAGCTGATATTATTAGAGGAACATCGTTGCTAGGGAAATGCGCTACCTCTGAAAGCACTATCCCTTCCGTTCGTTTGCCATACTGAAATCGAATTTTTATTGGCTTGTCTCTTGATAATTTTTATGCAAACATCGGATGAACAGGGCTTTATAAAGCGTATAAATTGAGTTTATGGCCGGTGAAAGGTATTCTCTAATTAGTTGTAGCTTGCCGCAAAAATAAACAACGCACGCGAGCGGGTTGTGTTTAAACTTGATGAGAAATATGCAGATTCGCTGCATACACGCTAAGCAATTGAAGGGAAATTCGAAGCACGACGCGATTTTTTTTGATATCGCGAGCGAACTAGATAGCAAGGTGTATAATTGGAGCTAACAAGACTTGCTCTGAATCTACAAACTTGATTTCTTTGTGATAATAGTTAAGCTTCAAGCATATATTCTCATCATTCACTTGATATCTGTAACTTCAGTTATGAACTGCAGTGATTCTTTACAGAATAATTAGGACAACTCTAGACTCTACACCTTATTTTATACGTACGTCTTTTTTAGTAAAGAATTGATCTATTAAAATTTTAATCGGCTTGGATAGATATTTTATCAATAAACACCTTTTTAGAAGTTTACAAGGGCCCCGTTAATTATTTATTATTAATTGAAATTTAGCTGATTTTTTCATATGTGATCTGTGGACCAAAGAGGCTATTACATATATGCAAAATCAGCACAATTTTCATTACTACTTGACCATAAATTTGATTCGAGTTCGTTACTCGCACATGCAAAACAGATGATCAGTATACGTTTGCCTGGCATTCTTGAATACCAAATTATAGGAAAATTTTTTATTAACGGAACTCTCAATCAATAGATGTATCTTGACCTTTTAACAAGCAAACCCTATATAGACGCAAAACCACCATCTGTTGACCGTATGTTCAATTGTTTGGAGGGGATCTCCACATTCACAAGAAGGGTTGATAGATGGATCCCATTTATTAAGGAAAGAGTTGCATTTCCCATGACCAGTGCGAAGGCGATTTAGAGTGACCCAAGACTTTCTCGGGAGGTTAGTTCTTACTACCTTTTCTGTAGGAACGTCTATAAGCTGTCATGTTTCTTAAGTTGCCAAGCAGAAAACCATCCATCTTCAATGGCATAAGGAGCACGAAGGAAATCTTCTGTCCACCGAGGTTTTCTGGAAGTTAGCCGAGTTATAGGTAGCTCTTGCAGATCTCGGGAAATCAGAAACTCATTAGGAGCTGGTTGATATTGATTAGTCGCATTGCATATCACCTTCAAAAACAAATTAAAAAACGCAATAATTGGTATACAGGGTGTTCCATTTAAAGTAACAGAATAAGTGAACTCGCTGTACCCATAAAATTATGTTATTATGTTTTATATACATTGTTTGAGCAAATACGGACCCATTCCAGGGAGCTTTGTCACCTGGTATACATATATCACGATTTGAAGCTACACAAGTAAGGATTTCAGTTTTTTGGTGTCCAAGCAAAAAATAAAATGATAATAACGGATCCATCGTTCTACTAGGGTATTGTACGACCTACTGTGACTGTGAATGTGATTGATACTGTAGTGTACACTGCATAAAAATTACTAAGAATCTACTTATGCAAACAATATTGTGATAAACACAAAATTGGTCCTTCTGCACTTTCATACAAATCATATCCTCAACTTCCATTGTTGACAAACTTTTTCTACAAATATAAAGATTTTGATTTGTATTAATTTCTCTTGCTTCTTGTATTTAGGCGAAATATAATTGTATTATACATATTACATGTATATTAAAACTATCTTTATCTGAACTTAGGCCCATACCACTGGTATCAACTGCGAACTTTGCACCCGTGGATATTTTCGACCAAATGGCGTTACCATCGACTCGGAGAATCCTTGCCTGCCCTGCGCTTGCGATCCTCTGGGTTCCACGGGATCGTGCGTCCAGGAAGGAGACCACGCCGGAGTCTGCGAATGTCGACCAGGTTTCACGGGGCCGAAGTGTGATTCCTGCGCGCCCGGATTTAGGGGGTATCCAGGTTGTGAACCTTGCCCATGCGATTCGAAAGGATCAATCGTGGGCGATGATTGCGAGGGAGAATGCGTGTGCAAGGTAAAAATGAAGGTCTTTGTGTTGATCTAAACTGCTAATTCTAGTGTCACATTAATTAGATAATGAGGTAAAACCTGCAGAACCATTAATATTAAAAAGTGACTTTTCCCTACAAATCTTCACACTCCGATACATCTTTGATGCAGTTTACTTTGTCTAGATCAACAGAACGCAACGTAGCTTAAAAGTGTCCCGCCTTCTCAATGAAGTGCAGTATCTCTTTCCAAGGTAACCTGTAAAGGTCTTCAGTCTTAATAAATTGAGCTTTTCTGGTAGCTTCCTCCAGAGATATCCTGCGTTTTCTATTTTCTAGTACTTTAAATGTAAAAAATAAATAAAGAAGTTGTAATAAAACAGTTATCTAAAAAGTTGTGATATATTTCCATTTCCTTGTGATAACTAGCTGTTTTGTTAAAGGCAAACGTAGAAGGCAAATTCTGTGATCGTTGCAAATCTGGCCACTTCGCCTTGCAAACCACCAATTCCGAAGGGTGTACGCCATGTTACTGCTCTGGGGTCACGACCTTATGCGAATCAGCTTTATTGACATCTCGAACTGTAAGTTTCGCCTTATACATACACAATAATCCTATTCTGATCGTTTTTTATACATTGTTTAGTTCGAATCTCTGCAAGATTGGTTGATAACCGACTTGAAAGTAACGACCATCGAAAAACCGACGCCAGACGAACGAGGGATGTTAACCATTGGTAACTACGAGCTTCCAGGAGTAGAAGCCTACTACTGGTTAGCACCAAAGCTCTATTTAGGCAATAAGCTCGAAACCTACGGGAGTTACCTTGTATTCAAAGTGCACTGGGTAGTTATGAGAGGAGACACTAGTGGGAAGCCAACACAAGGACCCAATCTGATCCTAGTAGGTGCCAATGGGATGCAGATAGCCTACGGGGATGATGTCTTCAGTGAAACCAACATGACCTTTAAGGTAGAGATGGTGGAAAGGGGATGGTATCATGTACCATCGGATGTTAAGGATATAGTGACCAGGTCAGTAGAGAATAATCATACTACTGTATTTTACTTGACAAAAATGCAGCCAAAGACAAAGAGAAAGTCTTATTACTTTATAATATATTATTTTAAAAAATAAGTACCTTCTTCCTAAATTTAATTCAGATATCACAAACCAGTACCATTAATGGTATTTTAAAATCTTTAAAATGTTGATACCAAACGAGGAAAAGTGTAACTTGAGAATCAGGAACCAGCTTGGTCTACCAAAATTCTTTATTCAAAGGCTATCATTTAACCTCTCGAATATTTCGGCATTTGTCCCTTTTTTACGGTTGTATCTTTTTGACAAAAAATAGAAGACGAAAATTGTAGACGGAATAAAGCTAGAATGTACAAAGAATGCTATTTTCCTCTCAGTAAATTATATCAAAGGGGCTAGTATTTGCATGAAAAACATGCTGAATAAAAACGGCAGAGATACACAAGCATAATTTGGGGATCTTCTCGTTAACAACAAACCAAAAATCAATGCTAAAATGCATGTAATTCAGTGTTGAAAACATAGAAAAATAAGATAGAGATGTGAAAAACATAATTAGAGAACGTATTGCGATTATATACTAAAATGAAAATACCTATTAGTTTTGCTGATCATTGCATTAAAAATAATACACATACAATGTTTCACTAGTCTTTATCTACGTGAGCGCGACTATCTCAGTACCAAGTGTGTGAATTCAGTTCAACCAATCATTGCTTAGATCAAAATATCATTAGAATTTTGCATTCCGAAAGTGAAGGTCTTCTGGAGCATTTGGAAACAAAAAGAGCACAATATACAGTCCAGTTACATCTTTGTTATTACCAAAACTTTAAATTCTTGAACCCAGGTCAGATATTTTTCAAAACCTCTGTAAAAATAAGGGGCGTGAACAAAGCTGTGTTGATCCGAGTTCAGTATAGTTTTGATGATGATTAAAACCTATTCGCAATGTGTACATTTTCCAAAGCATTGAGCTTTGGCAAACTTGTCAAAGATATATGCTTTTTGCAAGACAGTACTATCAGATCAATATTTGTTTCTAAACTTCAAAAAAAAATTGGAAGGTAAAAGATTTTGAATCATACGTATATTATATCTTTGGTGACTGGTTTGCAGATATGGAAAAAATGTTTTAAAGCTTTTAGGACGCTGGATCCATCATGACAGTTTCGTTAAATGTGGAAACCTTAAAAGATGTATGTTGAAAAAAGGGAAAGTTGTATCTAAAATACTAATTATTTATTAATTAACTAGCGAATACACTGCAATCGTAGATTTTATTCCCAGTCTGTTTCTATATATTGAAAATTTTAAAAATCACTAATCCCAGGTGATATAGCATATATTTTTTCTTTGATATACCCAACACGTTAACATTCAACCCTATTGAACCAATTGTTTTTTTTTTCTGTTATGCAGGCTGAGGAGAGCTGAGTACAAAGGGGACCAAGTTAAACGACAGCAATTTTTGGATGTGCTCGCCAATATAAAGTACATTATGTTACGTGCTACATTCCATACAGATCAAATTGAATGCTCTTTAGAGAAAATGACTTTACACATTGGAAGTTTGGAGGCGCCACAAACTTACAGGTGAGATGGGAACACAAAACGGAGTATCGTTATAGTCTACCGATCTTTGTAAAGATGTTTTTGCAGCAGTAAATAAAAACACTAACAATACATTTTTCTTGCCAGTGTTGTAGAAAAATGTTCCTGTCCTTCTGGATATTCAGGTTTATCTTGTGAGTCTTGCTCCTATGGGTACATGAGGATGACTGTCAATGATACATCTCAAGAACCACAGAGCTTTTGCTTGAAATGCGACTGTAATGGACACTCTGAAGGTCAGTGAATTTCCTACCATAGTTCTATTCTCCACTTGACTGTCTTGAAAAAAAATGAATGAAAAAATGTACTTTAAATAGCATCTAATATATCCACAATGTTTAATTGCTAACTTTAATCATACAGGTTGCAATTTGGATACTGGGGAATGCTTTTGTGAGCACCATACTATCGGTGAGCGTTGCGAACGATGTGCTGCAGGATATTACGGGAATCCCCTACACGGTACGCCGTATGATTGCAAAAGATGTGCCTGTCCATTGGAAAATGAAGAAAATAACTTCAGCCCTAGCTGCCAGCTTGATTACTCCGACGGTGAAGCTGGAATAAGCTACGTTTGCACACAGTGTCCAAAGGGATACACTGGAGACCATTGTGAGATGTAAGTTTGTATTTCCAGAGTTTTCTTAAGACCACCATGTGTTCACGCTGTCTTTTTTGACGAAGTCCAGCAACAGTCCTTTATTTGATTCTTCTATTTTTGCAGATGCGATAATGGATATTTTGGGGACCCAACTGAGTTAGGTGGTAGTTGTCAACCATGCACGTGCAATGGAGGTCCTTGTGATACGAAGACTGGCCAATGCCTCAGTTGTAAAGGGAATACTGAAGGTACTACACAACGCTTTACTTTTTTAGTTCAAGAAATAAGGAGAAACTTCTATCAACAATGAGCCTGCATGAAATTATTGTTGATTCGACAGTGTTACAAGTCTAGAACTTCATCGCGTGATGTTATAGTACCTAGTTGCCGACATCTTCGTAAAGCAGTGAATAATAGGCTCGAAGCTATTTCTCAAACCTTGGGAAAACCACGACAAATACGAAAAACTTACCTAAACAAAAATCTGGAGAATAAAATTAGCTGTGGGCTTCGCTTTTAGGCATAAGCGGAGTTAAGTAACCAATTTATCGAAATATGCCGATGTGTTACAATATTTTTACTCTGTCACATAGGTATCTGTCATAAATAAGTTAAATACAAGACGGAAATTGAAAAAAATGTTTATTGTAACACAAATAATGGTCATATAAGTTATCCAAACAGTATATTGGTACGCACTGACAAAAATGTAAGACCCAAAACTGTTTAAATAATAACATTAGTAGGTATTAACAATTAGAAGGAAAATAACATTCTTGTTGCAAAAATAAACGGATTAATACGCCTAGTAATAAAAATTCTCTTTGCACAGTTATAGTGGTACTTTATGATGAAAAAAATTTAAAGTTTTCTTCACGATGAAAAACTAGCAATTAGTGCAATTATAAATATTATTATGATTAAAGAAAGGTCAAACAACACAGTCAAAAAGTGAGAAATGCTGATAAAAAGTTCTAATGTTTTGTTTTGTCAAATGAACATTTCAATTTCTATAAGATAATATTTTGTCGGATAGATCGCTGTCTCTTGAAAACACTGATAAAAACTTGTGTCAGGCAAATTTTGAGGTTCTTCGTCTTTGACAAAGATTACAGGTGTAATCGAAACGTCAGACTATTAACTTTTTGTCAGTGTTTTCAAGAGACAGCGATCTATCCGACAAAATATTATCTTATATTTATGGACGCTGAAAGCATTCACCCTCGTATACTTCAATTTCTATTTTGCCAGCATTGTGTAAGTATAAAGAGTCCAGTCATCATGTTTATCCATCTTTATTTAAAACCTTGAAGAAAAATACTTCGAATAAAAGTCATACTACCTAAGGAAATTTAAAGTTAAATAAAAGACGCGTTTTAATGGAATCGCTCAGGATTAGCGAATGGAGAATGAATTATTTGAAACGTGGTTTGAACGTGGTTTGATTCGTATGATACAGTAAAAAAGGGTTGGGTAGGTAATTAAGAAAAGTATGTATTAGATGTGCCAGTGGGCGAAGGGCACCGTATAATAATACAATATAATAATATTGCACGCAGAATCAAAAGAGGGATGGATTAAAAATTGTTTACTATTAAGCGGACATGTCGGACGATATGTTTATAGATTGGTTTTGGAATAAACTAATGGAGAATGTACGAAAGGAGAGTTGTTGGAAGTACTAAGAAGTAAAGATTAAAAAAAGAATATGAAGCAGACCAAGAAGCATCGGCTACCACCCTATTTTTGTATTTTTAATCCCATTGAATTGATATGGGTAGAATTAAAGGGAAATTTAAGGAGAAGAAATACAAATTCCAAATTTAGTGTAAGCACCGTAAACTCAATACTATATTGAGCCATAAAATATAGACAAACTTTAAAAGAATGCTTCTGAAATTACGTGGCAAAGCCTTATTTTTTTTTTAGCTAATTGCATACAACATATCCCATAAAACGCCCTTCGCTACGCTCGACTACTGTCAGCAGAAGGTATACAGTTCCAGCCTGGTTAGATTGTCTAAAGCTGCGGTGCGTTCCATAGCTAGGCTCTATCTAAAAGAAACATTCTTCTAGGGCTTTTCTTCTCACTATAGTTCTTCTAGGTTTCAAGTGTGAAAGATGCAAACAATTCCATTTTGGGGACCCCATCACTTCGAACTGCCAACCCTGCCTCTGCGATCCACTGGGATCTCTTTCTAAAGAATGTGATAACGCAACCGGACAGTGCCAGTGTAAGGAAAGGTTTATTGGAAGAACGTGTGATCGTTGTGAGGTACGTCCACTAAGTGCTTCCTTGGATGACCTAATGTGACAGAAAATGCTTCTTTTCAGGAAGGATTTGGCAATGTGACTGCTTTCTGTGCGCCTTGCCAGTGTAATCTGGTTGGTTCAAGTTCTGACATTTGTGACCCGCATACAGGTGTCTGTGAGTGTCAGCCAGGTGTGGAGGGCTTCCATTGTGATGCCTGTCAGCATTTGCACTACGGATTTTCAGAGGCTGGATGTCAGAGTGAGTAGCGCTTTTCTGCGACTTTAATATGAAATCTCTTCTTGAATTCAACTAACCCAAACAAAGGGTTAATTGTGGGAGCTATGTTCGTGAAAATGAAGAAAGAAGACTTCTGATTTATCTATAGTTAAAGCTTGCCTGTTGTTTTGAAGGCCTTGCTTTCATGTTGCATGTTATGCGAAGCGAAAAATGCGAGTATTTGGTACAGCAATTAACATTGCCTTCGTACAAATTACCTCCTTAAATTGTCTAGCTTTAAAACATGGCAGGGGTACAACTGCCTATAATTGCACCTCTCTTGAAAAGAAAATTCCCAACATTCGGGACTTTTCTTTGGTATTAATAGTTCACCATTGAAATTTGTACGCTAATTTGTGTCCAATTTGTCAGCCCACATCGTTGTGGATCATCATTATTTAGGCCTTGCAGATTTCTGTACTTTATCGCATGCGCAGCAAATTACATCATAGTTAGTAAAGTCACCTTTAGATAAGCTAATCACAAAATTCGCTGAGCTTTTGGTGATTTTCACCACCAAACTGTAATGTACAACGTACGTAACCGAGTCAAACGCCGCCGTAGAATTAGAACTCCAGAAAAAATTGAACAACTMTGGCAAAAGGTATGCGAGGCAAAACATCTGGATCTAAAGATCATGCTAAAATGGTTGCTTATGACTAAAACGTAATAAATAAAAAATATATTAAGAATATTTTAACAAAAGAGTGCATTATTACCGTCCTAAAAAGTAGTAAGTAAGAACACCCAAGAAATAATGAAATAAAATAATTCTCGTTTAACTGTAATAAAACTATTTTTATTTCATTATTTCTTGGATGTTCAAATATTTTTCTTACTTACTAATTTTTAGGACGGTTAACAGTTGAAATGTTCAAACATGGAGGAAGCTAGCTGATGTGATAAAGTGGGCGATAAAAGTATTTGTAACAATACAAGATCCATTACATTATTAAATTACGAGTAAAAATATCCACTTACTTCATTTAACATGACTACTTCTAGAAAAAAATACCAGCGTGGTTTCAGAAGAGCTTTGTTGATCAAATAGTCGTAATGAATGAGATACTAGCAAAAAGATATAAAGATTACTTGAATGAATTATCGTATAATATAAAATGTAGGTTGAACGAATTCTATGCAGTCAAATCTATATTTAAGCTAGACAGAAAACATCGACCACCACTAGTCTTAAAAGCTATTTGCGTCATCTGTTTAGGAACATTCACGTAATAAATTCACAAGCTAAGTGGGAATTAATTGAGTTTTTACGATCCCAAATCGCTTGCTTTAATTGGTAAATCCTGAATTATGGGGTTTAGAGGCAGTGCGTGTATTCTAATACGGAAGTTGTGTAGGTGTATACCTTCCACAATAGGCGATATGTTCTCTAGGCTAAACCGATAATATCTTTATTAGTTGCTCCTTAAATAGTAGCAGCGACAAATAAGGCATTAGGGTTTTAGCCTTCTTCCTGCCATTGACACCTAAATTATTTTGCACCGTACACGAAAAAGATCCTAATCTACAACGATGTTTAAACTGAGGAGCCTGCTCTGCCTGACCAAATAGAGCACTACACCTTTTCGTTACATCACTCTGAGTTATCGTTGACGTGTCTTGCACCGCTTTTTGCGACTGTTCGTGTGAAATATTTGGGCTATTTTCGGAATGGCAACCACGGTAAATTGCCCCAGGAATATCTTGAACTCGAGGTGCTGCAATCGTGTTTGTAAACTGTACGCAGAAATTGGACATGGCACTTACATGTGAGGAGAGGTTTAGTGGATACAAGAATTCTTTATTATGCTTCAAGTGGTTTCGTACGGATTTTTTATGTTATGTTTGTTATAGACTGTGGTAAACAGAAAAAGATGCTACTTTGCTTAAAAAGTTTATGAAATTCATACCACAACATTGTTAAAAAATCAATACGAATATCACTGTTTAACAAAAGAATGCATAATGGTAAATTGTTATAAATTATAATAATATATTTGTGGCTTTGCACTACAAGCAAAAACGAATCCAAAAACTCTCACATTAACGAATGATACAGTTTTCTGAACAACKAATGTGTAGACAAAACAACAGCGACGGTTTTTCAAGCAGTACCCACAAGTCTTGACGACATACTGTTATCGATTTTTGTTGTAATATTTTTTACAGGTTTGTTTTTTAATGTTATCCTAATCTCACGTTAATGTTCACCCCTCACTTATACCTTATTTTTCTGATTAATTTCTGATTAAATGAATGTTATCATTTTTTATTTTAGCGTAAATCACAAAAGTTTGCAAATGCCAATATCATTTTGTAATATTATTTCCGGCTATATGTCACATTTGCAAAGTGTTTGTAATATTTGGTAGGAGTAAACAAAAACAAAATATTTGGTTCCAAAATTTGATTGATAAGTGTTCTGAGTATTTGCTATTTATTTTTATAATTTTTCAAATTTTTTTGTGGTAATGTCGCCCCATAAACAAATTCAAAAATAATAATTTATGTATATGTATACATTTTTAGCAGTTTGCAAATTGAAATAAGTGTTTCCGCGTATTTTAAGTAAATTCTAACAATGCTACAAAACAGCAGTTTGCAAAGTCAATTATTGTTTAAAGAGATATCGATACTAAATTTGGTCAAAGTTGCCAAAAAGAACATCAATAAATTATGCAAGTTTATATTTTTAAAGAATTTGCGGACCTCCAACAGCTTAGCAAAATGAGAGATATTAATCTGAATACAAAATCTATAAAAAAACATTTGGAATTATTTTTATTTTTTTGGCTATTTCCTCTGGTCTAAATCATGGCCTCTTTATCTGTTATGGCTAGTGAAACATTTTTAGAATACAACTTTTTGGATATAAAACGGAATCTGACTTATCTGAACATCTGACTACATCTGACTTAGCAGTTTTGAAAGAAAAATAAAAATCTTGTTTGTGTTTCGTTATTATTCCTGTTAGCAGTAGTTAGTTACGTGCGGTTGTCAATCTTCCATATTAACATCTTTTCCTTAAAAGAAATATTAATAATAAACAAGCCCGTTGCCATGAATATCTAGCGGATTTGAACTTAAAACAATTTTCTAGAAATCTACTAGATCTCCATGACAGTAGGCTTACGATAAAAAATGTGAACATGGGTCTGTTTATGTACGCACTTAAATCAATTTGCCTTTAGAATCTGCCGTACGTTTTTTGATACCTTGATTGTAAAAATGGTTGCAAACACAAAATAAAAACAGCTTATTCGTTTTTTATATCTAAAAACCTAGATAAGGTAGCTCAGATTAGATTAGAAAATGTAAAGAAGATAATACCAACCAAATTACTAATATTAAAGCAAAAGTGTCCTGAAAAAATTTCTATTCTACTTCGCCGCAGAATTTTGCGGTTAAAAAAAAAACAACACAAAGGAGAATGTCCCTAAATTTGTAAGTAAAACTATACAAAGTACGAAAATGGTCCTGGATGCGCTGGAGATGATAGCAACAGTTAAAAAACATTGATAATCTTTCAGGATGTATGTACCAATTAATGAAGACAAAATTCGTGGAACATATTGATTTGGAAAAAAGAACAAAAATAGAAAACGGTGCAAATAAACAGAAAGCCACTGAAAAGAAAACTGAAAATAATGTATTTGCTAAACGTATATTTTACTTCGATGGGCATGGATATTTTAAAATTGACGTGTTAATCAAGAATGTATACTCTGKAATGGACAGTCTCATATCGTATCAATTATGATAAGGAAACTCTTGAAAGCTCTCAGACTTAATTTTTTTGTTAAGTAACGAACCCTTTTATCGTACCTTGCAGGTTCGTTGTTGCCATTTTAAATTGTTGCGTTCGAATAATTGTGGTTACGTTATATATATGCATAACTTGTCTCGTGTTGAGTATACAAGACCTCAAGCTGGATCACGGTTTAATCACGTATGAGCTTTGAAGTAATTCACATGTTGGGTGGTCTGCAAATAACGAGATGCAGTTATACATAAAATTAGCCACGGGACGTCACAATAAACTTATTAGTTACAATAAAATATGCGCAGTTGCTGTTTTAAAATTAAAATCGAGGTGTCAGAGAACATTCGTGTAAGTTGCGCGTCATCATAAGATTGTTGCCATAATCCAGAATTGTTTTTATTAGAACATCATGCCAAACTTTAGATACTGAAATGTAGACCGAACTTTATTCTTTTGACAGTTTAATAAACGTACGTCCAATTATCAGAGTTGTGTAAGGCTAGCGGTTATAGTTATATTTATTGACATGACAAGAACAGTCGTACTGGAAAAATGTTGCCAGGTTTGACCGGATTTGAACCCGGGACCATACGATCACGAGAAGTTTTCGCCCGGACGTCTGAATTGAAAAAAATTTCGAGCTAGGTATTTTCCTTAATACAAGAATTGTTGCAACATTTTTTGGGCTGATGGTCGCGGGATAACTTGTACAACATATGCAAGAGCAAAAAAAGGTGGTTTAAATCAATGCCCAACCTACAGCCTGGTGATCTTGTAGTGCTAAGACAAGACCAAAGTCTACCAGCTTCCTGGAAACTTTCATCTGCGTAATAATAGTACGCAGCAGTGATGAGGTATTTAAATGTGCCGTTTGCAAATTAATGCCATCACCGAAACAGAATGAAGGAAAACATTCAACAATTGCTTCAACGGGAGAACGGCATGTTTAATATATAAAATCTTTCCATACAATAATACAGACGGTTCTCGAACTCCTGCTGCACTTTTCGGAAAGTTTCAGGTGGAATCCTCCTGCACTCGTTAATAATTCTTTCTCGCAGATCGTCCAGGCTAGTAGGTTGTGTTTTGTAAACCACAGATTTTAAATGACCCCATAGAAAGAAATCTAAAGCAGTCAATTCAATTGTTCCACGCCTACCAATCCAGTGAAGAGGAAATCTATGATTTAACCAATTTCGCACATTAATGGCGTAATGCGGTGGGGCTCCATCATGTTGGTAAAACAATTCGTATTCATCCAACATTGGATTTCCTTCAGGGTCACGTTGGTTTTCTAATTGCTCTGTAATTAAAGGATCAATAACGTTATCAAGTAATTCTAAATACATTCCCCCATTTAGCGTCCCATCAATGAAAATTGGACCTACAATTGCGTTGCCAAGTATTCCAGCCCAGACGTTCAGCTTCTGAGGAACTTGTGTATGACCTTCTCGAAAAATATAAGGATCTTCGTCACTCCAGTACCTGACGTTATGTTTATTTACAGAGCCGTTCAAAAAAATGTGCATTCATCACTGAAGCAGATATTTTTTATTAGATTTGGATTTACTATAATATTTTCTGTTATAATTTCGCAAAATTGCAGTCTTCTATCGTAGTCATCTTTGCCGAGTTCCTGGGGAGTTTTCATCTTATAGGGATGGAATTTGTGCAGTTTTGTAACTTTCCTTACAGATGAATAAGAAAGTCCAGTGGCTGTAGAAATGTTACGCAAAGAGCCAGTTGGATCCATTGCAAAATGACCAAGTACTTCAAGTTGGGCCATTTCATCAACGACTCTATTCCCTGCCCTTTTTTGTTTACTACAGATCCAGTGTCTTGAAATTTCTGCACGAGATCGAGAATGTACCTAGCGTCAACATTTTTATCGGGGTGCCGTTCGTTAAACACCCTTGCTGACGCACGAGCACAGCTATGCTCAGCACCGTAAATAAAAATTATTTCTACCCTTTCGGCAGTTGAATAAACCATTATCACTTGGACTCTCACTTTAAAATTTCACGCGATTTATAAAAAGGAATGTGAACAAAAAGATGGTCGTGCCAAAGAAGTAGCCAAAAAGTTAAAACAAAAAATTGGAAACACAAAGTAGATAATTATTTAGCCAATTCAGTATAAACTGTCGAGTTGCAATATCAAGTAATGTCGAAAGAAAATTTTAAGTATTTTTGGCATTTTGCTTAGGTGTAACAATTATTTTTTAACAAGTTTTTTTAGGCTTAAGTAAGGACAATTTTTATTGTAACTGCAAGACAATAAATTTTGTTAAAAAAAGTCCAAAATATTCCATTTTATAAGCCACTTGCTACAATGCACTTTTTGACCCACTACCCCGTAAATGGGTAAAAAATAGTAAAACTAATTACATGGCAAGACTCCTTGTGTAATAAGCTTTTAAATGATGTATCGTAAGATGGGTAGTTTCATTTAAAATTTTTGAAGGGGTAGCTACCCCGCTAAGAGGGTAAGCGCTATCCATTAAAAACTTATCTCAAAAGTTGTCCCCCTGCAAACAAAAGTTTACCTGTTTATGCAAAATTTTAAATTTTTCCTCTATTTAAAGTTATTTAAGGTGTGAAGTTTTCAAAAAATCACCCTGTATATCTAGTTTACAAAAACAAATACAGTACTGGTCCTTCGTTCAACTTTTTATTTAATATGAGCTATTAAGCAAGATTTATTATATGTATGTTAATAATTAAATTTCGCATTAGTACAAAAAGAAATCTACACAATGGGGTTCTTTTTAAGGTAAAGTATCAAGCAACGATCTATGAAACTCACTTATGCAGAGGGTTTTACAGCTTGATGGTCGGCCGTCGTAAACTCTTGTATTGTAAATGAGGGTTTTTACAACCCTATGGTCGGCCGTCCTAAAACTATTGGGATTAGCGGCACGCTTCAAAGTTCCTAAATGGACCGCATTAAAAAACATATTATTGGCTAAAATTTTAACTTTTCCACTATAAATTTTTGAAATTTGTTAGTTGTGATAATTTAGCAATCAATAAAACATAGAAGCTTTTATAGCAAATTTTATTTAATACAAACCCGATGCTAACTGGCGCGACCCATTGTGAGCGGTAATCGATCTTATAAGAAAGATATTCAAGCTCAAAGTTGACTAAATTCGATGTGGAATATTTAACAAATAGTTATTTGAAGTTACAAACAAGTACGCTCTTAGTTCTGAAGTATTTTGTTTGACCAAAGGCGGCAAAGAGTGTCAGGTTCATTTTGAAAAACGACGATAAGGATATACAGCTTCTGATGGGATACAACTTGTTCAACTGCTTATCTGGCATCAAATCAACGCTGCGTTCCACGAAACACATCAGGGGAATCACAGAACGATTAATCCTCTGCATTTCCTCCAGTCCCATCGCATTTTACGACTGTTTGAACACATTTGCACGCGGCGTTTGAACATTTGCAGCTTGGCAACTTCTTCGTGTTTACGCGCCGCAGCTTCCTACTTAATTAGTTTGATTTCTGTTTTCCTTATTGTCAGGACTAATGGCTCTATAATGCTGGCATGCGGCCGGTAATCCTGCGTTGTCGCGAGACAGATTAATATTTAAAGTAATTGTAACAGCATTTAAATATCTCGAGGCATTTGCTTCGAGTTTACTTTAAATAGATTGACGTCTAGCTCGCTTTGTTAACTTCGGCTCGCCCCAGGCAAGACAAAAAAGAAATAAAAAGGCCGTTGAATGTTTTAGCTACTGGTTTCGCCAGAGCGTTTGTAAGAGGTTTTTTTGTCGCGAGTTTTTTTTTTCGTTTTATCTTGATAAGCCGCTCGTGGGCTGGTTCATTTGTTATTTATCGGCATTACATTTTTGCACGGTGATGTCATAAGTATTAATTCTTTAGTGTGCCATTCTTTTATTTGCTGAAAGAGTTTAGCGACCCCTGAAGCTTTTCCATTGTCCACAGTTTGACTGATTTTGTTTTGTACACTGAGAGAAAGGATTTGTTCAGTTTACTTAGATTTTAGCAATTTCGACAAATTTTATTTGTAGCTATAGCGTCAACTGGCGACAGGGATACAAATATTTATGAGTCCTCGAAATACACCGACACCGATGATGGTTTAGAATGTACCTAACACAAGTAGAAACTCAGTAAAACTAGAGTTATTATCCCACAAATTGAAACATTCCCACCCATCCGTTCTGTGCAGGCTCTCTCGCATTCCAACATTCATCACTTGTATACCCTACACGTTTTCTCAATATCTAGAAACATCTGAAATCCACTGCTTTAATGTACCGACTTTATTAGTTTCTAACACGAGAGTTGACCCATAAAGTAAACAGGAACACCGATTAGTGTGTTTCGCGCTAGACTGCTTCTATTTTTAAATAAAGAAGSGAKGCCAGCGAATTGCATTATTAGTCATGTCGATTTGTGMGATGGATGGTTTCAGTTTCAGCCTTAGCCGAACTAATGTACCCGGCTTTTGACCACKTAAATAACAACAAAGTTGCGACATTGCTTTGATTGTTTTCGTCCAGGGTGGCCTATCATTTTGTGATATGGTAGCTCTAAATATATTTTTCCATCAAGAAATAAARAGTTATGAAAGTAATAAGTTTATTTTCACCCAACAGGCAAAGCCCGTTTACATGATGAATTATTTTATAATGACATATTGTAGTAACACGACAAGTACAGAGAGTAATAACACAAAACGTAATTTAAAGCTTAATCAAATAATAATAGATTTAACAATATATACAAATGCAATACTACAATCGAAAGAGAAAATATTTATCTTGCTAGATAATTTATTGCATAAGTGGTACTTACGTGTGAATTAAGTTGGAAGTTCAACACAGAGTAATGGAAAATGTAACAAGTTTTCTTGAGGAACATTAAAATTAATACGTTGTGACAATAACATATTTCGATTTTGTAAGGGACAAATTTTTGAGATTAAAAACAATTCATGGTAATAACCACAAGCAAAACCATGTCTCTTTAAAATGTATATATTGTAGTACTCTACTCGGTAATTTCTCAAGCGAGATGAAAATAATATGGACTCCAAACTATAGAAGCATACTCTATTTTAGGTACTTCTAATAATACAATTAAGTAAATTTAAAATACAGTACGGCTGAAGATCTATGACATTTTTTAATACAAAGAATACGTTTATAGCAAGAAGAAATTCGTCCATGTGCATATTAAGAGGCAACCTCACATCGAGCAGTACGTTTCTGCATTTTGTAATATCATTTTCAAACAAAAACCCTGAAAAAAATTTATGTTAKCGGTAATATCATTTGTTCATAAATCATGTCAAAATTCCCGCACACAAATACGCCATTGTTGTCAAGATTTTTCTGCTTAGAACGTATATGCTGTTGCAAGACTTTTATCCTTCCAAGTCAATAAATCGAAATTCACAAAATTCTGGAAGCACAGAACGAAATTTGGAGGACCCATGTCAGGACTCACGTGAGATGTGGGAGAATTTCACACCAGTTCTTCTCCTTTGACTGGCACTGCTTTACACGATCAAGCGTTATCGTGCAAGAGAATTACACCGCTGTCTTTCATATCTCGACTACACTTTTGGAATCATGCATTTAAATTTTCTACAAAGAAGACAAATACATTTATCTTTTGGTATGATTGTATTGCTTGTTTGTCCATGCCGTCTTCTATTATTGCAGCCACTGTAGCAGCAAAAATGTTTTCGGTAGCAGTCTCCAACTTCTGCGGTAGTCTTTAACACTAGTCTAACGCTCTGGAACGCTTACCCCATCAAGTTACTTACCACACAATCCGCTACAGTGACGCGTTCCATTGCATCAAAAAAACCCAAATTGAGAATTCTTTACACATAGATTGAGTGAACTACTTACACTCTATATATAGTTCAGTGATCTCCCAGTGAAAGACTTTTATTATTTGACTTCTTTTTTCACCATCTCGAGTTCGCTTTTCAATATTTTCTGCAATTCATTCAAAATTTCGTATGTAGGTACGAATTAAATTTACTGGCCCTTATTTAACTGGAACCCGGCAAACATGACCGTATACATGTTTTAAATTTATTTCAGTGCAGCCCAAGTTTAAACATACACATCCTGTTTCCGCGATCTTCAAACAAGGTTTGTTTGGCACTATATCACACTCCGCTTTCTTGCTTTGAACAAAAACAAGGATACAAAAGATTACGCGAAGTGGGTTATAGAATACAGATGTTCGAGCAATCATAAAATCGAGCAACGATATCCGGCCTTGTTGGAACTGTGTCATTTTTTGGGTAACAAGGAATCAAAGGGCGCGTATGCTGTTCAAGTGTTTTACATGCAATAAACTTGTAAAACACGACTGAAACTCTAAAAGGCAGCCAGTGATAGTCACTGAGTGGCTTCGGCATACCTCTCTCTGATATTTCAGAGATAAACCCCTTATTTTTAATTACTCTGAGGATGAATGGCAGATACGCACTTCATTGTGGCATTAAGAACACAGTTTATTAGATTTCCATTCACAAATGCACTGGATCGTACCAGTGGCGTAGCTATGATAGGTAGCTAGGATGATTATTGTATTTAATTAAATCTATTTCAGTTG
This sequence comes from Rhyzopertha dominica, assembly GCA_025024175.1. Classification (NCBI taxonomy): domain Eukaryota; kingdom Metazoa; phylum Arthropoda; class Insecta; order Coleoptera; family Bostrichidae; genus Rhyzopertha; species Rhyzopertha dominica. The sequence continues at coordinate 13,417,241 of QCXZ01000042.1, read as the reverse complement.
AAAAAATAATACTAATTAATTGTGACTTTCGTACTTAAGTATGCTTTTTTCACATTATTTTTCACCTTACCAGTGAGCTGTTTCTATTTAGCTTGTCCTCCATATACAATAGCTTTTTAACATACCGTATACATTTCTTAATCTAGCGTTGAAATCTCCCGAGTTTACAACTAGAATTGAATCACCTTCATACGTATCTTGCAGATAATCCCAGAGTTCATCTTTTACGTCAACTGGACATCAACTTCTACTACCTACTTAACAAATTGCTACCACTATCAAAAACTTTAACCATAGCATGCAACCAGTCTTGTTTCAGCATGATACATGTGCATTTTGTAGTGTTCTCTTTATTGTCACCTTAACAATTATTCAGTAACTGTCACCGGGGGCTACGTGCACGTCTTTATTACACATCTTTGGAATAATCTGAACAACATTGAGATATGACTATAAAAAGGATGGTGCCGTGATTATTCATAAAAATGGATCTTGTAGAACAAAGAACCTAATACACAATTGATTTCTAAACTGCAAGACGCTCTTAAAGAGAAACGCCAGGAAAAGGTAAGGATGGGTGTGTCCTACATATTGTATTGTTATGGCTGCTACACACCAAGCAAGCTTTGATTTAGTGGAGCACCTGCCATGGTCACCCCATTTGTTCCACAAATTACACTTAACACATTTAATTTCTATTCGAAAAGAAGTCGAAGTTTTTAAATAACACCAATATCTTTTCTAAAAACGATTTAATATGACATCCCTAATATCATATAGTGTAAGTCTGGCATAAATGGCCACAGGTTTTTGCAAATGCTGCGTCGCTATCGTTGCTGGTATCTTTTCATGGTTTTTTTGGCAGCTGTCGTTCTTTTGCTTTACATTAGTCTCCCATTATCTGCGTTGTTCTTGTGTTCATCCGATGTAAGAAGATCTAGCCAATTGTTTGGCTCTTTTCTTGCAGAAACTGTTAATGATGGGATTTGCGAAGGCTGAAGCAGGAATTTGGATGACGTTTCTTGCTCCGCAGATTCCTGTGGAACTTTAAAAAATAGAGAACTGTCAATCGACACTGGTTTGATCCGCAATTTTAGGGCGAAACATGCGGACTTAGAAATTATTTGGCATGTCCATCTATCCTGGACTTACCCTAAATGACTCAAATTTAACAAAAAGTGTGTTACACTAATCTAGTATTTAATTATACCTCCAAGTGGCTGTTGTGAAGAATTTTGAGCGAAAAGTAATGAAAATAAATTTCGTTTGGAACCCTAATCAATTAAAAGCCGCCGAACGCCACTGGCGTTGCCCACACCATTACCATCCAGACGCGTGGGTATCAATATTTTTTTTCAATCGTCTCACCGATCGACCGTGTGTTACCTGTTGTGTTCGATTTCACCATCACGTCTCGTGCTCTTTTTTAATCGTGTGACCCGCGAAGAGATCAAATTAAATTCGATCTCATAGGACGGTCTTCTAATCTCCGGTCCAGTCGAAATATTCATTAATATTTTTGGTAGTGTGTCATGCCGGTTGAGGTGTCGATTAAAACGCTATGTCGGGGTATTAATGGTCGATATGAATAATAAAATGAATAGGTTGATAAGACTTATCAAGCCGTGGAACAGAAAGGCTTTTAAATACTGCGGAAAATCTAATAAAAGGGCTAATTATGTATTTTATTTGCAGTTGAAGAGAAATGTTTGATATGTAATGTCGACAGTTTATCACTCTTTTTTATTAAGTCAAGTCAAGCATGCAAAAAAATAGTACACTCTATTTTACCAATTTAGTTCCAAAGAGGAAAAATAGTATTTTTGTTTTCTGAGATAAGATCACTGTTTATAAAAGGTTTAGCTTATTTTCAAACCCTAAAATCTAATTTCATATTTTGTATATCCAGTATGTGTCAAGAGAAAGTATTTTTTACGTCCCGCTGGTCTTAAGTAAAAACGTTAAGTAATGAATTAAAACTAAGTAGTTATGACGTGCGTGACTGTTCTTGAGTTTTAAGTAATACAGAAGTAGAACAACACAACAAATTTAAGTGAGTTTACTCAGTTTGATAAAGTGCATCACTGTATATTGTTACGGAAATTGAAGCGTATTGGCTTATGTAATAAATTATTTATGTTAATGAGATCAATTATTGTCATCATTTGTGGAATATGGAAATTTTAAATCGGAGGTATATTGTGCTAAAAGTGAAGTATTACAAGGTTCCAACATGCGCCCGTTACTGTTTGTGTGAGAGATATCAAAGATTATAAAGTATGTGCAAGTATTGCAAGAAAATCTATTTTAATTAATTTTTACTGTAATATAAGTGCTGTTCTACATACTGTTAATGTAACTGGTGCTGCTTTAAAAACATTGGCCTTCATAAAGAACACAAAGATATTTACTCCTGCTTACCAACATGAAAAATGTTGACGACAAAAACAACTCTCGAAAGCTTTCTACTACTACACTGAATCAAACAAATTATTCTTTGCTAAAGTGTAAGATATTTTAAGATTTCTAATTATTTATTATTATTGATTCTTCAAAAGAAAATATTCTTAATGTGAACTTCCACTTTATTTTTCAATTGTAAAGCGCTTTCGGCTACATGCTAGCCATCGTCAGTACAAACATTTGACAAAGTCAAAAATCGGAAACAAGCAAACTTGACTACAAACTGAAATGCAACCCACATGCCAGTAACTCAAACGTAACTCAGTTTGTAGTCAAGTTTGCTTGTTTCCGATTTTTGACTTTGTCAAATGTTTGTACTGACGATGGCTAGCATGTAGCCGAAAGCGCTTTACAATTGAAAAATAAAGTGGAAGTTCACATTAAGAATATTTTCTTTTGAAGAATTAATTAATTACTCCACTTCGAGAAGATGGATCAGTTTTCAATTTTTTATTATTATTGATTATTTTTTGTGCAGTTTATTTCGCCAAGGTTTTAACGCTCCATATGCAAAACTGTTCAATAAGGAAATCAGTTTACGAAAACGACATATTTCGAATACTGATACACAGCTACATTCTAATTCCACACAATAGAGAATTATAGCTTCTTGTCACGCAACGAAACCAGGTGAACACGTACGAATTTCAGAAGCAACGATCTTGGCAATCGTTCGACTTTTTAGTTTCAATCCTCACACCAAGTGCAATGAACTGTAAATGCAAACTTATTTCCGGAAAGTTTATGAAATCTTTTAAACTAATTTTGCTTAACTGAGTGCAATCAGAACAAAAAGGACTAGATCCAATAAAATTCACAGAATTCCTGTTGAACCAGCAAACTTGTTCTAGAAGGCGTTGTATAAAATATTAGCAAATTATTTTTTTTCATTGTTTGAATTAGCTTTGTTTAACGAGTTTTATAAGATAGCTCGGACGATCGTTTTGAGCATCAAGTACATCAATGAGCTTGTTTCCAAGCTACCTAATTAGCCCAGAATGTTTCTGAATGACAACACCTTTAAAAGCATTCAAATTGCTGCTTTGTTGTAACGCTGACTGAATGCTAATTGAATGCTTGTAAGATTGTAGAACATAGCTCCATCATAATAAATCCTTTCTTTACTACTATTTTTGATTATTTACATATTCTTTATTCTAAACTACTGTTCATCATAAGCAACATAGATGTAGAAGATATAGATTTATACTGAATAAAATTGCCCGGTACGAGGTCTCAGAATTTCATGATATTACTTCAAGAATTTCTCCATAAACACAAACACTATTGCACTATTGAAAGGAGGCACGCATATTGCGACGTAGTAGTGGCCGTATATACGTATGCTTTTACACCTATTCATCTATATGCTAGAAGATTACATTCGTACATGTATGTATGTACACAAAATATACAGGGTCTCTCCGGGTGTGGTATTCTTCTGTAGCTTCCCGCATATGCTGGAATACAGTATACAGTATACATAATCTGGAAATTTTATCACTAGATTTACTATATTTCTTTGCGGAAGCAGCTGTGTCTTGAGCATTTTTAACAGACACATGCCAGTTTTTCACAAGCATATCCACCGTCCGGATTCCTCGTAAAGTCATCAAGACTGGACCACTACAAACGCAGATAAAACAGGATATAAAAATAAAAGCTTATCAAGGAAAAGACCGAAGTTAAAAATGTACACAGTCTCCCCTTACCCAGATTTATCTCGAGTACACCACACTGCTACCTCCTAGTTTATTCCACCTGTAGGCGATGTTACGCAAGCGACAGGGAGATAAATTACCGCCAGTAATGTACCGTTCGCGGAGGGCACCTCGTATTTTTCAAATATATCAATTACTATTGTCAAGTTATCCAATTAACCTCTCTAATATTGACACGTTCTGCAATCTTGAGTTATTGGATGTTGTTCTTTGTCTCGACATCATTTGTCAGGTTGGCTCGCAGAGGTTGCCTTTGTGACAGCCAGATAATGTTTTGCAATATGCATTCCTTTCCGTTTGGAAAAGTTTTAGACAGGAAACTGTTGGCGCAGTTTGTACAATTTTTATGATATTAAGGGGAGACCAAATTAATTTCTAGTTAAACATTTATGTAACATTATTCTACGTAAATCGTATCAAATTTGCTCCAGCAATTCTTGCTGCTCTGTACATTACAGTCTTTCCCAACTTTCCTGCTGATTCGAGTCCACCAAACTTTTCGACTTAACCAGATTCTTTTGTACAAAGAGACCAACATTTCTCGATGCCTCGCGCTTGAGGAACATTTGGGACATTGTCCTTCTTTTCGATAAATAAATAAAGGAAATTAATGGCTTCTCCACGCATTCCCTAAGATAAATTTTTGAGTTCATAGAACCTTGGGAGATGAAAGCGTCAGAAACAAGATATTTTTTGAAAAATTTTGCTTTGGGCTTCTCTGTATGCATACTTTACGTCTGTCTTCGTACACGCATGGAAATATTGCTTGCCAGGAACATCGTTTGGATCGACAACCACATGCGATTCATCGTCTATGATGAGAGTTTTTCGTGGCGTTTTCTCATACACTTTTCGACATCCTCTTTTGGCACATATTTCTTAGTCTTTAAAGTATTTTGGCGCTGCCTTCATTACCAGATCCTCTAATTTAATCTGAGACACTGTTGATTTGTCCAGATCCAACTTTGTAAACTCTGTTTTACGCGTTTTATATTCCTCGGGGTTCTTTGGAACCTTGGACGTCCTGGAATTTTTCGGAATTCTGCACTCTTGGTAGCTTCGTACCTTTTATTATCCTTTTAAACCCCTCTCGTTTAAAGTGTTGAGTACACCCTTATTTACGGTTTTTTTCATAATGCCGAACAACTCTTTTTTTCCAAGCTTTCATATTCTAATCGTTTCATTGTTTACTTAAGTCTACAATAAAAAGTAGTAAACCTTGTACTCCAAATTATGAAAAATTCATTTATTGTTTTAAGGTAATTATTTAGTGAACAGAAGTGCGAGTTGCTCTTAATTTAAGCCTTGAAAGAGGATCTCCACTAAGATGTATTAGTTAGCAATTCCGTTTTTTAATTTAGATGTGCTTGATATGTCATCTTATTTTACGATTGTACTGTGGACTCTGCGATCTGTGACAGATTATTATTATATCGATTGAAGGCCAAACTCATACTTGTAATGTTATCATCTTAAATCACTTGTGACCAGCTATCATTCAATTAGCCAAATCCGTAAAAAAATCATCAATTTCTATGCGTATATCCCACCTCCACTGTTGGAGGATATCATAGCGTACCGCCAGGAGCAAGTTGCAAGATCCGTTCAGTATGTATTCATGCGTCGTCAGCGTAGTCCGTTCCGTAGCATCCCGGCAAGTAGACCGCTACGGTGAAGATGCCGAAGACTTTAGGGAAGATTGAGCGCGTTCACGAGCCAAAATGAGGAACACGGTGCTGGTGGTCGGTAGTTTCGTGATTATCCTGGTGATGTGTGGTGTTTGTGACACAAAGAGGACAGAGGGTGGTCACAGGACTAGAGCTGGTAGAGGGATGCACGATAGAGTCAATGGGTACTTCTACAATAGAGCATGCTCAAATGATGCGTTTTCGTTATGATTTGAGACGGAAATTCTTACATTTATTAAGAGAACTGACATAACTGAAACAATGTACAGTTGATGGATGATGGATTCTTTTCAAAAGTTGAAAGCAAAAAAAATAAACGAAACATGTCGGATATAAAGTCTGTAATTTCAAACAATCATAGACTCTGAAAGTAGAAAGAGAATATGACAGGCTTTTTTTGTTCACAAACGCCAATGTATCTTAAGTTATCTTTATCAAAGTATCAATAGATTTTGCTTAACTGATGGATGGTATACCCATACTAAACTCGACTGCACCCTGCACGTCAAAATTATGGAAAAAACTCAAATGTTCTTATTCGATTCTCATTTGTTTTCAAATAACTTAAAAAAAATTGGTTTCGACTATTGCGTGGAGATATTTGTCAGACCATATGTGAGTTGTGCGTATTATTAATGGCGTCACGGGTAAATGTCGTTTCACGTTTAGCATATCTTCCGGATGTAGAAACTGTACTTTTTGTAAAGTGTGTGTATTACCCGTGTTTGTGTCCAATTGAATAGCGATTCTTCTGGTGCTGGTCGTTGCATCTTCTTCCACCAGATCCAAAATATTTTCCACTTCTTGTAAAGCTTGTCAATCAGCTTTTTCAGATGTTACTTTAGCACTTGGAAGTCTCGCAAAGTTTGTTAAAAACTCGAAAAACACGTCTTTGTCAGGAGCCCTCTCACGTGGAAAACGTCGTCGTTATTTTTCTGCAGTAGCTGTGACATTGCCATTACAGAAGCCATAAACAAAAACCATATTAGCATACTCTAAATTAGAATAAACTTTTTACATTTTAAGAAAAAAAAATACCACTGGATTAGAACATTTAAGGTTATTTCACTATTTTGATGTGCAGAATGCAGTTCGGGAGTTCTTGCGATCTTTTCAATTCACCCGGTACAAATATAACTACAAAATTTGTAAAAGTTAAATGAGTATAAACCAAAAGCATTTAATGAAGTAACAATAATTGAGTTCTTGGATTATTATAGAAAATAAAATGAAAGTCCGATATCAAATGGGCAAAAATTTTGAGTTACAATTTGTGTCGCTTTTCTCTTCTACATTTATAATAAGTTATATCAAGCGACAGGGTTAAAATGAAAATGGTATGGAGAAAGAGGGATAACTTTTGAGATCATACTAAAATATCAGTTTTGTGCTTCTAGTTTGTACCTATTCGTTAATTGTGAAGTTCATATGTCTATTTCACTTCATCAATATGCATACTGTTTTTTCCTTATTCTGTAAAGAGTGCTAATGTGTTTTATAATTAATACAAGAATGGCGATATTTCTAAAAGTGAAGTAGCATATTCTATAACACACGTATATATCTAATTACACGGTTATTTGATAACTCTGGTCCATATATTCATGGTATAAAACTATATATCGTTAGATATTTATAAGCAAAGCAAAGCATCCACCACTAAATCTACTAAAGAAGTATCCACTGACCACTTGTGTACAGGAGCAAACCTCACAGACATCGCCACCATCATGCCAAGCGTCTCGAGGAGGAATGCCAGGAATACGTGAAAAACCTAAGAAAAAGAGGCACATATTACGCACCGGCCGGTGAATACGTTCCATCTAGATGTTATCAGACGTACTGCACTTGTGCTGTGTCAAGCTGTCGAAGACGTTGCCCATATGATTACCAAAGACCCGGGTCTATTTACCAGGGCAAGAATTGGTACGGTCCCAAATACGGTGAGTCTGCAGGTTGTGAATGGAGGTGTCTTCTTCTTAATTCAGAATTCGATCTATAAGTGGATAGTGAGTGTACTATACAGGATGTTTCACGAATAATAATGACCCTGACGAAAATAAAAATGCAACCCAAAATATATTTGCAGAGGTAACATTGATAATTGTTCATCGTCTTAAAAAATATAAAACGTAGAGAGCTGTATAAATTCGTAAATTCTGACATAAACTTCAAGCTTTAAGTAAGTTCGGTATTGCAAAACAAAATTTATTTTTGAAAAATGTTTATTCAATAACATTAATGTAATAAATGCTCTAAATGTCGCCCTCCGCTGTTTTCACAAGCTTGAATTCGTGCCCAAAACGATTTTTTAACATGCACTAACACTTCTGGAGTGATGAATCTACATACATCACGTATTTTATTTTCTAAATGTTCGACACTTTCAATTGGTGTTTAGTATACTTGCTCTTTTACCATTCCCTACACAAAAAAAACAAAGGAGTAAGGTCCGGGCTTCTCGGTGGCCAAGCATTAATTGAACCTCTTCCTATCTATCGGTTAGGCAAAACCAAATCAAGATGATTTCGCACTATTCTATGATAATGCGCAGGTGCCCCATCTTGTTGGAACCATAGGTAAAATATTTCTTAAAAAATTTAGGTAAGTATTGCCGTTTAAACTATCGCGAAAAAGATAATGCCCAATAATTTGATTCCCCAATATTCCGCACCAGACATTCGTCGAGTAGATAGTTTGAAAATGTCCTTCTCGAATCCACCATTATTAGAAAATCTTGCTTCATCTGAGAAGCAAATGTTGTCATGAAATCTCGCATTCAAATTTTGGTGTTCCCGAAAAAAGTTACAAAAAGCCAGTCGTTTAGGACAATCTGTCTCCTTTAAGGCCTGAACCAATTGCAAGTGATACGGATGAAATTGATTGCCTTTAATTATTCGGTGTACTGAAGACAAACTAATACCGGTTTCTCTTGAGACTATCCTTTGACTAATATGAGGATTTTCGTCGATTATTTCCAATACTCCAATTTCATTGTCAGGGCCTGTTGCTGTTCTTTCTCTTGACTTGGTGGCCAGTTTTTCCTTAAAGTTAATTCAAGTCTCTTGAAAATTGTATCGGCAGGTGCTCTTCTATTTAGAAAACGTTGCCTGTATAAACGGGCAGCAGAGGAAGCATTTTTCTCGCATTCACCATAAATCAAAATCATATCTGTTTTTTCATCATTTGAATACTTTTTGACTTTTAATAAATACAGTGACAGGAACCATAGCGCATATCCGTTATGGATTCCCAATTTATTTTTAAAATAATACCTTATGTAAAATAACCACATTGGCTATGAGAATGTATTTTGGGTTGCATTTTTAATTTCGCCAGTGTCATTATCATTCGTGAAACATCCTGTATAGGCAATAGAAATGTAAGGTAAAAAAAATCAATTCTTCAAAAGAAAATATTCTTAATGTGGAAGTTCACATTAAGAATATTTTCTTTTGAAGAATTAATTAATAACGCCACTTAGAGAATATGGATCAGTTTTCAATTTTTAAAAAAAATCAATTAAGTCGATGTTTTAGCTGTATTTATCAAAAACTCCTTTCTTTAACAGGATGGAAACCGAGGTATGAAATGCTTCGTATATGAATTTTATAACTAATTTTAAATAACAAAGATCCTGTCTGCTTTTCCCGAATTCCTAACAGTTCTTGAAATATCATGATTTGTAGCTGAAGTAAATTAGTAGAAGGCTTATGAAAATATGTCATTTACTTTAATAAAAGCGTAACTACAGTGGGCAATGCAATCATTGAATCCTCTTTTTTTAACGAGTTGATTCCTGTTATTGGGCGTTCCCATTAACGAGACAAGTGTCTTAAGATGTCCCCAATGAAGAAATCTAGTGGGTTGAATCCGGAGATCGTTTGTTTGGAAGAAGGGGGTTTAGATAACGTCGTTGATATTCCCTAACTGATACAGCAATACTACCGTTGAAATATCTATATACGAAAATCGTTTCTACTTATTCTTCATGTGAATAAATTACAGGCATGATTTTGACACAAATGATGTAAAAAGTAACAAACAAACTGTAAATGATGACAAGCACTGATAATCAACAACTATTTCTTAAAACCAGTCAAATGACGACCAAATAATCTTGATATCAACGTCATTCAGCAAAAATGAAGACTTCTAAACTGTATCTCGACCAGACTTTGGTATTTAACACTCCTAAAGCCATTTTCTTTGCTCGCCTGTATTAAATTACGGTCGACCTAGTAAAAATTCATTTGTGCCTTTAACACCACAGCCTCTAACGAAGGTTTCACAAAGAGAATTCGTCCGTAAGTACGTTATTAGCCGTTCAATTAGCCGGTTTCGTTTCCCAAGCCGATTTTTATTTGGCAACAACCTGCTGGCACGTGTGGGCCGCCTTTAGAAAGGGAAAATGACGTTTTATGAATGAACCTATGCATATCGTTGACCTCCATTGAGCAAATGTAGGAAATCGACCTTTGCTGCGCGAAACTGAGTTTATCGTGGCGATTTTTCAATGTCGACTGACGCATGCTGTTGGAAATCGTTCAAAAATGCGTTGTTTGCGGATGCAGAACGTTCAGATAGCGGCGTTTGTGTTAAATCATCGCTGATGTTGATGTTGTCCCCGCATATCAGCCGGTTGTATTAATTAATTCTACGTAAATGGAGGGAAATTTCTGCAAAAATTTGTTTGTTCTGGGAAATCAAAGAGATATTATTGTAGCTTATATCAAAAACAGCGGGTGATACAAGGAAAAWCAGCTTTCCTAAAGTTGAAACGTTAATTATTTATATTTTTGTGAAAATTACTTGGTTTKACAAAGTACAACGGAAAAGATATTTTTAGGGTGGGACGACGGTTAACTTCGGGAATGACTGAAACAAGATCTAACAGCCGATTAGAGGAATTACATATATTATTATGGGTATAGAGTTAGATCTAGTATATCGCATAAGTTTTTTAAATGACAATCTTCGGTATGGACATAAATAGATATATTGAATTCACCTAGTATTAGAATTTAAGTATTAATTCAAGAGGTAGTCACATAACAATTTCAGTTCAGAAGCACTCGCTGTTTTAGGTATATAGGAAGATCCAAAACGAAAAGAGATTACAATTGCAATTTCCACCTACAATATCAATAGCAGTTGTAGAAACACGTACGGATTTATATGAAGTAGTCCCAGAAATTTGGCAGCTAGCCCTCCTGTCTTAAATTAAAATTGCTAAATGTTAGCCTCGTACCTAATATGTTTAGTTATCAAGAAAAGCAAAAAAAACTCTCTCAGCAGGAAAATCTTTGGGGGTTGTATCTTAAATAAATAACCACGACACCTGCAAGAGGTGACCGACCAACACTTCCACACGTTTAAGCAAACAGTGCTGTTATTTATTTCTTGCATGTCGACACCTTATTCCCGTGAATCGAACCGGTTAATCGGAGCCGAGTTTTCTTTTTACTCTCGCGGCAGATACCTAATCATCGAAACATAATTCGTCGAGATGCACGGTTTGAAGGAATTGCAGAAAAGTAAAAACAGTACAGCAAGCACACATAAGTACGTTTTTCATAGTTCAATTAGTTTTCTCTGGATACTTTTCGGGTTCTCCAAAGAACTCATAAATCTGCTTAACTGTCGTTGTGTGTATTGTGTCTGACAGCTTGCGTAAGATACGCTAAACGACAAAATATGTAAAAACTTTCTATTTTTGTCGCACTATTTATAGTCCGAACTCGATCACCTGGGTCAACGAGATCGTTGTCAACCACATGAAGACAGTACATTCAGTTGACCACTTCATTATTTGGGATACATAAATTAATAAGCGCGTTACCCATTTTTTTTGTGTTCCACTTTTCAAAAAAAAATCTAGACCTAGAATTGAGGTTTGCTTTTTGATACCACAATAGGTATATCTTATTTAGTTTAACGAAATGGGAGTTATTATGAGGCCTAGATAACCTACTTATTCTGTAACCAATTTAACTAGTTGTGCAGTTGTACATTATAGATAAGATTAAGCATTTCAAGGATTTCCGATTTAAGCATGACGATTATTCTAACGACAATGGGTATAGTTATACATGGCGCCTTACGAAACGTAAAGCTGATAAAATGATTTCGGCAAATAGAAGTGTCTAAACCTGTCGTTAGTTTTAGTCCCAATTGTAGTAACAGCTGTGCAAACACAGGGAACTCCAATGCAGGCCCTTCGTTCTTATTAATAATAGACTCTAATAATGAGTTCAATTTTGGATGAGTATACTTGTGGTGTAATATTCCCCCTGGTCTAAAACTGCTACACTTAGGGCAGTGGAAGTTCTGATTGCAAAGTAAAAATTGTATTTTTTCTGTTAAGTGATTTCGATAACATATAAAGAACATCTGTTGCTTTTTGCATATTGACGAAATGACTACACGCCAACTGTTAATCCATGCCGTTGAGTACCTACTTTTTATGGTCATTATAAAGTCTTGATTCTAAATAAATAATTGTTATTCCGTAGATAATTCACGCTTATATTCTATAAGACCTAATTTTTTTATTTAATGTCATATAATAGTGGTTTAAATAGAAAACTTTTTTAATCTCCTGGTAATCACAAAAGAATAATTGAACGTCAATCGACTGATATCTCTACTACAATTTTTATATTTCAAATAGAACTACAGCATTCATAACAGCTTATTGGATACAACACATCGATTTTTTTTTGTTTTCGAGATAACTACTGTTCACGGAACATTACAGCATACACATTAGGTAACTTTTGTATTTTAAGTAGTAGAATAGCGGTGAAAATTTCTTGAAGAATCTCATGATGATGAGAGTGTTTACTAGAACTTTGTTACTTTAAATGAAACGAACTCGTCCTGGATATTGAGTTGGACAGGGTACATCGAATTAGGTAACCAAAAATTACTCAGATTGTAGTACCCTACAGTCATTTGTCGTAATGATTGTATATAGAGCAGTGGTACCTCAGTACTTTTTTGTTTAGTTGATGATCCCAAAAACAAATAACTGTAACTACTTAATGGTATTTTCAGATTAGTGCAGTAGATTTACACAGATTTTTACACCTTAATATCTTAAAGCGTAGCATCTGGACATTACAAATTTCGGCACATTTTTTTTAAAGTTCAAACCATCAATTTTAGGACAATATTATTACTCTCAACGTGCTTAAGTATCGATCACGATAATAGGTTACATTGAAGGCTTTACGCTTTGGTCACCTATAATTTCATTGGTTTTACACTCAAGGCTTGAAGGTATACCGTATAAAATTACCTGCAGACAAAAATGTCCTCCGGTATGCAGTTATCGTTTCAGCGAAGTGTGTTGAAATATTTCGTAATTGCCCGGATTAAATCGTGAAGTATGACATAATACGTAGGTAGGATGCGGTAAACCGTAGCAGAATTTGATTTGTCTCAATGGAATTACCCCCATTCAACCGCATTCCAGCTTTACCCTTAATTAGTTTACGCAAATTCATTCATTGATTACAGATAAACGGGCTGGCCGTTCATGCTAATAAATACATTCTTTTTTAAATGCAAATTAGTTGCCAGATTATCTCGCTTTGATTAGAAATTTGTTAAGCACCTATGTGTGTGGCAACGTGATTCTTAATGATCTTGTCTTGCTTGATTGGTTGTTAACAGTAAGATTCTGTGTTCGGTACAACCAACCCGTGTAATAATTCCGTTGCTTCAGAATCATTCTAAGAAACATTTTGGATAGATATCTTCATTTTAAATCCAGTGACATACTTTTTTAGGGGATCACAAGCTTTAGATATGATACAAACTTGCATTATTTTGATAATGAAAACCGTAGTTGGCTTTGGTCACATTTAGTGGTATAATCAACAATCGTCCGGAATCATTAGTAGCGTATAAAACATACGTAGTTTAAGGATAAAACAACTATAGTTCTTCCCTGAAACTTGGCTGTGCAATGACATTTCCAAAAGCGAATGTATAAATATTATAGCAATTCCTATGAAATATCCAGGAAAAAAAAACAGAGTGTTGGAAACTTGCAATAAAACACGCGACGGAGGTGTTCTTCCCTGATAATCCACGCAATTTTATTTGAAAACTGATTTTAATTTAGAATCTTATTTCCCATTTTTAATGAGCAACGAAAACATAATGTTTTAAAGGTATATTGTGAAAACTATTTCCACAATATTTGCTTTGTGTGTAGGAACCTTTGGTAGCGATACAAAATTAAAGGTTTCCCTAGTTACCACAAAAAAAAAACGATAATCCGCTCTCGATCTTTCAACTTCAAGCGTAATCCGAGAGCGATGTTCCTTGCTGTTGATTACCAGTTCTAAAATCGATCTACCAAGCATTTGCGCCCTTGGAGTACATTTTGGGCTGGAAAACGAGTACCCCTTCACAAAGATAACATTCCAGCGACGATTTTGGTAGTGTGCTAGCCGAATCTAGAATAACAACGACTACCTGTTAAGCTGACAGCGACCCCCCGACAAATATATTATTAACGATTTAGAATCGCCTTGAAAATGTTCTGCTGATTTTATAAATCCTAAAGGAAAATAATTGCCATAAAATGCAAAGCGGGTTTAGAAGAGGGTGGAGCACACAGGACCATATATTTACGATTAAACAAATGGTTGAAAAGATAGGCAAAGAAACAGGAACCTGTTTAGTATTCTTGGATAACATCCCTAGAAAAGTGGTCTGGGAAAGTATGAAGAAAAGAGGTATAATATAATAAACTCAGAAAAAGCATAGAGAGTTTATACAGCGACAACAATGGAATCACATGATTTTCAAGTAGTGTTTATCATGGTAATGGACGATATATTGTGGGAAATACACAACAATGAAACATATTAGTGTATAGAAAATTAAAGGTAATAAAGCTAGCAGAATGCGCAGTTGCAGATGACCTGATAATCTGTGCAGAAAATGAAGAGAAGTTACGACAAAATGTAGAGTTGTAGCAAAACGTAAAATGTTAATAAATACGAGCAAGACTAAAACAATGGTCATAAGAAAGGAGGACAAAAAGATAGACATGACAATAAACAGGAAACAAATAGAACAGGTTAAAAGTTTTAAGTACCTAGGAGTTACAATACAAATCAATGGAAGACATGTTGTTTTCCGGGCTGGTTCCCACGTTGGTTATTAGACCTTGACGTTTCGACACTCATGTCGGTGTCTTCCTCAGAAGTAGCTCTGAAACTGAGGGAGACACCGACATGAGTGTCGAAACGTCAAGGTCTAATAACCAACGTGGGAACCAGCCCGGAAAACAACATGTCATCGACAACAACCACGGAAGCCTTCAAACCAAAAATCAATGGAAGTATGGATGAAGAAATAAATGAAAGAATCACTAATGTAATAAAGGTGTACCACTCACTAATTAGGACGTTAATAAGTAAAAAGGAAATAAGTGAGAAGACGAAAATGACGGTATAAAAGACCAATATTGACATACCATAGTGAAAGTTAGATGTTAAGAAATAGACTTTTAAGTAGACTGCAGATAACAGAGAGAAATACCTGAGACGTGTTGAATGGGTGAATAAAATGGACAGAATAAGAAACGACAGAATCAGGGAAGAACTGGAAATAGAGTCGATTAAACAAACTATGGAAGATAATAAATTAAAGTGGTTCGGGCACTTGGTGAGAATGAACGAGGAAAGACCAGCAAAACTAGTATGGGGGGCGAAAGTACAAGGAACAAAAAGAAGAGGAAGACCGCGGAAAACATGGAACATGACAGTGGCCGAGGCGTTGAAGAAGAGAAACCTCACCTGGGAGGAAGCTCGAAGAATAGCAAAGGACATGAGTAAGTGGAAGAAAATAGTACAAAAGACGGTAAACGAGTGAGAGACACTGCATACCTTTACACCCTATGGGTAAAAAACATATTGCAACACCAATTTCAAATCCTGCTCTAAAACACCTGCATACGTGTCACCAAGTGGAATAGATCATTTCCATTCGCAGCTAGGTCTTTTAACCTGCTGTTTACGTAATACTTGTGGTTGCAATAACAGTACAGAGTGCTWTTATCTGAACGGCAAGCACCTACGCTAGATTAATGTTGATGATCACCTACACACTTTACACTCGTTCCAACTTTGGCGCGCGTATTGTTTAACGGTACATCGCTCTTAGGTGAGTAAAACGTTGGCCGCACGCTTCAGCATGTGAAAACTGTCTAATTTTGTTAAATTTTGTCAACCCATTTCAGACGATTAAATGCATGACTATGAACAACTCCATACTGCAGTAAAATATTGTAGATCGATTTGTCAACATTGATATCTGCGTCAAAACATCAGAAATTTTTATTTGTTTATTTGGCCAGGTTTTTATTTGTGTCGTATCGATAGATTAAGAAATTTTCCCGTTTATTGCTGTTTAATTTCATGAACCATATTCGCATGCTTGACTGTTATATAGTGCTGGCAGAAACACATGATCCATTTTCTAGAATGGTCACATTCTTATCAACAGTTGCTTCATAAGCTTGAAAGAGTTTATTTGCAGTGATATATCGATATGCAAACTACTAGATTGTTGTATTTCCAAGAATATCAAATAAAACACCTCATATATGAAGAAGCTGTTCACGAAGCAATGAAGAAATGTATATGGAAATTATAAAATCCATAAATGATGCCATCTTGGATGCCACAGCTCTAGGACTACAAATGTTTGTACCATTAGCAGCTGAAGTAGTGGATAAGTTTCAGTTATAGTTAATGATTTAGATAGATAATAAGATAATACAGATGAACTTAGCAGTTCTAAAAATAATGACGATCATTACTAGAGGGTTTGTCTGTTATTTCTTCAGTATCTGAAGAACTTTTAATAAAGGATTGTGCTGAATACAATATTAAACTAGACGAAAGTAGTCAATTCACGAGTGTAAGAGATAAATCAAACAAGGAGGTAACCTGAGTTGATTTCTAATATTATTTATGATGGAGAAGACCATTCCACGGAAGCGTTAGGAAATGTCAAAAAAAAGCACACCATTTGATAATCGTTGAAGTTGTTACTTTCATATACCCTTTATTACTAATCATATATTCATAGATTAAATTACCTATATTCTCAGATCAATTGTCTGGCAATCCTACTTGGTTAGAAGCTTTAAATATGGCGTAAACGCGTTACCTTCCGTAATGGGTCGACAATTATGGAAGTAACACTTCAACCTTTTCATTTGTCGATCACCCAGGCAGGTTATTAATCAAAGGCAAGACAGCGGAACGAAAACTCTGTGATTCATAGCCAGGCTTTCCGCATACGCCTCAAGAGAACCGTCTAAGTAGTGCCCAAGTGTTGCATACCACGTAGAGGATAACACAGATTCCCGTTTGTGACATACCCACACATCGCACAGATTTTTCTCCTAGCGAATGTGCTACTAGGTATGGCTACAATATTTGCACTTAGGTATCGCGAAATTCCAGAAAATAACAGGGACGTCATTCAGGAATTTTCACTTGTATCGCAGTTTCGAGGTCGTTACTTAATGTTTTAGTTTAGTTTGCTCAAGTATGTTTAGACTTGTGGGTCCTCTGGCTTTGTTGACGTTTGTGGGTGTTTTGAAGCACGATGAGGACGCAGGTATTTATTATTAAATTCGTTGTCAATTTCGCTAGTTAATGACCTCTGGTTGGTGGTGATATCTCATTTGTGTGGCCTTCTATAGTTTATTGTTAAAGCGATATAAACTAAAAATATAGAATATGCCAGTTCTGCTACAACTATTTTATTTTAAATGGAACACCCTATATGTTATTTTCGAATTCCTTGTTGAAATAAATAAAAAGTCCTTAATGCATTTTATTTCTTTTAATTTTACTTAATAATAATATATGTAGTTTTAGGCTTATCCAACTGTAAACTACTTTAGACTGTTTACAAATTTTGTAGATTAAATGCGGATTTAAATACATTTTAAAAGTTGGTTTCATTTATTCATCTGTTATACTTAGGTTTTTTTGTATTATCTATTAGGGTTATGTGCAAAAAGAACGAAAATAAATAACCATGCATTTTTTATATCAGTCAAAAACGGTAAAGGATAGGCCTATATGTGTACTTATTAATAAAATCGAAAGATAGAAAAATTCTCGTTTACCGTTTATCTATGACGCCATTTTCATAAATTAAAAAATGCAAAACGAACCGCGAAAACCACATATCGCTATTTTCGTCATATTTTAACAAGTTTCAATTGCTAAATTCTTGAAAAAAGATCAAGTTTGTTTTTGTGCTAAAGACAAATGCCACACTAATGAGCAGGTTTTCTTAATTAAAAGGAATTCAATGAAATTATGATAATGACACCAATAGAAGTTATATAAGAACGACTGTTAAACATTCCTAGTACTGTACAAAAGTGTTAAGTGGAGAAATCAAAACAGTAATTATTGGTGAGAAAATGAAATACACAGATATCTGTGTAAATAAGAAAAAATTATTAAAATCTCGAACAGAAGGAACATGAAAGATTTTTAGTAAATCATCCAATGAATGAATTCAATACTTGCAAAACTTCTTTAGTACCTTTACAAACTTCTGTTTGCTAATGCTACACTGATAACAAACTGTGAGTCATTTGTAATTCTGCATAACTGATAAGAATGGGTCTTTACCTATAAAATACCAGAAATGATATAATTCAATTGCGATAAACAAATTAAAGTTACTACAAATACTGAATTGTAACCTGTTAGAGCCAATAGCAACTTCTTTTTCATTTTAATACAGTGTAGTGTCCCGTTCTCTGTGTGTCTCTACGTAATACCCCATTTTCGCAAATTGAACTAACCAACTTGATTTAATATTCGTGCGAATCTAGCCAGCCCCAGCATTACTTACTAACTAGCTAATTGAATAACTCAGGTGTGTGCCAACGCACAGGTTTACCGCTTCTTCCCATGGCCCTCCCATCGTTTCCAATTGATTGCATAAACTTTTTCCGTTAATTAAATTTTATGATCCGACACTCAGGTATTTAGGCTATCATTCTTATATTATTATTATCCGTCATTAACGTAGATGTTTACATCGTTTAGCTTTATATCAATCAACGAATGTCTGTTGATAATTTTCCCATCGTGAACGCAGAAGATTCTTCTTGGAAAAACTACATTTTACAAGCCCATTCTCTAATGACGTTATATAATCCATGTTCACACACTCTGCTTGTCCGGAAATAGCTCACGCATCATCCTAGAGACGACATAATAAATTTTTGAGATAAGAAATTGGGTTATATTTATTAAACCCAAAGTCGGAGGATGTATCAGATAGTGAGTTCTTGTGGAAGATAGCTCTTAATAAGGTCAAGAGCTTTAATAGATTACGCGTTTTTGTAGACGATATTGCGAAACAGTAATACAAGGTTTCTGTATTGATATAATGGACTTAAGAAGAATATTTATCTTTACTTATTACTAGTACTAGTAGGGACATTCAACTGCAAAATAAAGAATTCAAATCGTTTTGTACCAACATTTCATCACGCTCATTTTTTTGTAATCGGTAGTATACATACAGCTAATAATCAAAACAAGCATCAGCGTTAGAATCTTGGTGGGGCTGATGGCTGTGAAAAAATGTACAAGATAAAGGTGGTGTTCAGTTTCAAATAAAAGTTACAACACCCAATTAGAACTTCATAAAGCTGTATAATCCTAACTTTTTATGTCGGATTTTGATTAGCAATCAAATCCTAAGCAAAATATTATTAAAATTAAGATGCATGTGCTGTAAAATTGACGGTTTTGGAGATATGCATAATTAATCTGTAAGAAAAAACTGTAATCTATAATAGTATAACATATTTTTCACGTTGTAATGGAGTTATTAACCACTCTCATGTAGACATGCCTCTTTTTGTCAGATGTAATATAGTCCGTAAAGAAAAAATAAATGTTTGAAGAAGGTTTTAGGCTGCTAAAATACACGCAAAGTAAATATTACATTTAATTTTGATTGTGCGGATATTGAACAGACATCCAAATGAATATTTCAAGATATCATTGGCTTGATATTGAATTCCTATTTGACCTCCAACGAGCGAATCTCAATGGCTACAGAATTTCGACCGTTGTACACAACGAACACTTAATAGACCGTAATAAATTGTAGTATATTCAAGTGGGCGCCTTCTATATGCTTATAATCACGTCACAAATAAGGAAAAGCAACCTACAATAAACTTAATGCCGTAATAACCACGTACCAAACACGGATACGGCGGATAATAGCTGGCATAAAAGAAATTCAGTGAGCAATCCTGTACCATGGAGTTTAATTTTTCGAACATCGCCGCTTTCTTTAGATATCAAACATACGGAAATTGGTTTCCCAACGGGACGTCAGAAGCACCGACGAAGAAAATAATCAAGTTATAATCAGATGCAGATCCATTTGATGTTATATTTTTAGATGGTTTTGTTTTGGTTTATAAGGACATAGCCCCTATAGTTGCCTAATACCAAGGCAATATGCTCATCGTCTTGGAATACAGAAACAAACGATTAAAAAGTGGCGTTTTGCAAGTACGCAGCCGATTAGAATGCCATCCTTCGACAACAATAGCGGAATAAAGATAATGCTGTCAAGATGCGTTATGTAATAATAAATCGCTTCAAAGCGACAAAAGCTCGACTGTCGCAACGATGCGCGAAGGCAAAAAGATCTTGCGACATCGCCTCTTTTGAGTTTAATGCGCTTTCGATTTGGAATCTCAAGAGCAACCCATTTGCTATAAAAATAAAACTTCGATAGGCCGGAGAAGCTAATTTGGCATCATTAAGTGCTAAATTCGAAATCGTACCCGTAATTTCGTCCACGTTATCACAGAAATGGCCAGATTTAAAACCAGATCGACCTGTAAAAGGCTTGAATAATCTTGTGTTGGCAGGATTATGCTAATAGTACGCGACCGACGATGGAACAAATGCATGAGCATTAAGGCGCGTAGAGTTTGCGAGAAGTAAAATGAACACACAAAATCCTTCAGCAGATTTCTTCCGTTATTTATGAATGCACGTCTTACCTCTTGTTGTGAGGTACAGTCTGTTCACTAGTCCTTCAAAAATTACGATTTTTAGAGAATTTTCGGAGACGAAATAAACTCGATGGGGCTGTCTCAGTTACCAAAATTATGCATCGAACAAAACACCTCAATTTTTTAACCATAATTGGCAACAGAACAACCATCTATCACCTTTCCTAGTAAACCTTTTTAAGCTACCTGGAAAACAATGTGAAAAGTACAAATAAATATTTTCCTGACATTGTAGTATGGATACGTAATTTTAATATTGATAGTTTTACTCAGAAATTAAGTAAAGGAAGGATAACAAAATCACGTTTAATGTTTTCAAAAAACCGTCACATACAGATGTCATTCACAGTTGGGTCCAGAGATTGCTAAATATTCCATTATCCACAAAAATGAAGTATAGTATATTTATAATTTAGTCAACTTAAAAGCAAATGATCACACAGTAGTTAAATACACAAATACAAAAAAAAACTTGAAATCACACTCGTCTTTGTCAAGAAAAAGAAATCGTATTGCACGAAAAATTTACAAAAAAAGTATTTTCTAAATTTTATATGAATGTTGCCTTTGGAAATAATCGTACATTAAGAAGTATTGTTAAATAAATCTGGAGTTTATTAAATTAATGCTCTGTGTCCAAAAAAGTACATTTTTAGTATTAGATTCAAAGAACATATTATGTGCCACGTAAACAATAGAAATAGAAAAATGGAGTACTGAAACAGGCCGCATAAAACACAATTGAAATCACCTGTTAAAACAGGTTTTAATTTAGTTATACTTGATAAACCACTAAAGAAAGATCTCGCAGCGGTTGAAATTCTGGCATTTGATTTTTCCAAAAATAAATTTGCAAGATTAATTTAGGTCCTGCTTGAATTTTTTTTCGACTGCCTTCTTCCATTATTTACAATAGCTTCTTATAGGTTGTCAGTTACTTTGCCAGTAAATGATTCCACACAAAGAATTAAGTTGTCATCATCTGCTTCTAATGTAGTCACTCTTACAAATAAGTGGCTTTCTTATATTATACTTTTATTTCCTCTGCCATTTTCTTCAGGATATTACTGCCTTTCAAGTACTTCATCATGCAGCATATGTGCAAGAACTAGTTTGTTTCTCTATAGTCTGCTCGATTGGATCTGAACATATTATATCATCTACAGATGACTCTAATTAATTTATACACAATCCATTTCCACCTATTTAGCAAACATCAATGTGACAAAGCGCTTCCACGCCCGATGCAAGTTTATTTACAGAATTAACACGCCGGTGTTTCGCTTCAGTACCTGTTTAACCATCCAGATCTCATAAATAATGCATTTTCTATTCAGAATGTGGCACATGGCTCGATGCACGGTAGCAAACGCAATCACTGCTGGCRCGTTGAATTTATTAATGCTAATGCAATTTATACGCGGCCAACCGTTAATTTGTTCGTATCGTAGGTGGAAAACGACTTGATCAGAACAAGTGTGCCTGATTACAGCCTCGTTTGTCATTAGGGTCGTCCATTCCGTTCATCGATTCAATTAATAGTACAAATTACTATTCTGCCAAAGAAATGCGTTATTTATCTCGTAACAAGTCGTCAGCGGAACCTATTTCTCGAACTGTAAACATAACACCAGCTGTATCCACTTTGTTGCTAACAATTACTTTGCATTGCTGCTCTTGCCTTCATGATGAATATAAATTTTGAGGATCGAAATACTGGTGGTATATTTGGGGTACTTAAGTACTTTCATAGATTATGGGTTTCTATAAATTATTCATGTAACGCGGACGGCATTGATTTCTGAATTCTTTGTGCCTACCTTTAATTTCATCCAAAGTTACAGCGTCTCACGATACTCCTTTGCAAAACCTTTGAGTCCTCTTCTCTGCTTCTCTGCCAAAAAGGATCAAGTACAAGGCATATCTCTAAAGAAAGGACCGTTTTGTTATATAAAAAGTTCATTCATTAAAAAAATATTGTACTTCTTCGCAGTTTACATTCTTGCAAAAATATTTCACTCTTCCAAGTAATCGCCATTCACCTTTCGTGAATGCACCAGCTTTTTTAACCCATGTGCATAAATTCTTTGCCTAGGAATTAAACCAAAGTTTTTAATGGATAGCGCTTACTCTCTGAGTAGGGTAGACACCCCTTTAAAAATTTTAAATGGTACTATCCATCTTGTGATACATCATTTGAAAGCTTATTTCACAAAGAGTCTGGCCATGTAATTAGTTTTACCACGTTTAACTTATTGATGGGGTAATAGATTAATAGTGCCTACGAAACAGGTTGCTTATTAAATTGAATATTTTGGACTCTTTTCAACAAAATGTATTTTATTTTAGAGCGGAAATAAAATTTGTCCTTACGAGAACCCAAAATTTAAACAAACAACTTGTAAAAAATATGACACTTAAAAAAAACTCCCAGAATACTGAAAATTTTCTTTTAACATTATTATTAACATTAAAGTATTTATCATGTAATTTTTTAGAAAGTCCATGTCCACGAAAAAGAAAAATTATTTATTTGTAACTCCAAAAACAGTGTGAACAAAACCATAGAAATTCAAACCTTACAATAGATTCTCAAAATGTGCACCACCTCTTTCCATAGAATAATACAGACGGTTCTCGAACTCCTGCTGCACTTTTCGGAAAGTTTCAGGTGGAATCCTCCTGCACTCGTTAATAATTCTTTCTCGCAGATCGTCCAGGCTAGTAGGTTGTGTTTTGTAAACCACAGATTTTAAATGACCCCATAGAAAGAAATCTAAAGCAGTCAAATCGGGTGATCGTGGCGGCCATTCAATTGTTCCACGCCTACCAATCCAGTGAAGAGGAAATCTATGATTTAACCAATTTCGCACATTAATGGCGTAATGCGGTGGGGCTCCATCATGTTGGTAAAACAATTCGTATTCATCCAACATTGGATTTCCTTTAGGGTCACGTTGGTTTTCTAATTGCTCTGTGATTAAAGGATCAATAACGTTATCAAGTAATTCTAAATACATTCCCCCATTTAGCGTCCCATCAATGAAAATTGGACCTACAATTGCGTTGCCAAGTATTCCAGCCCAGACGTTCAGCTTCTGAGGAACTTGTGTATGACCTTCTCGAAAAATATAAGGATCTTCGTCACTCCAGTACCTGACGTTATGTTTATTTATAGAGCCGTTCAAAAAAAATGTGCATTCATCACTGAAGCAGATATTTTTCATTAGATTTGGATTTACTATAATCTTTTCTGTCATAATTTCGCAAAATTGCAGTCTTCTATCGAAGTCATCTTCGCCGAGTTCCTGGAGAGTTTTCATCTTATAGGGATGGAATTTGTGCAGTTTTGTAACTTTCCTTACAGATGAATAAGAAAGTCCAGTGGCTGTAGAAATGTTACGCAAAGAGCTAGTTGGATCCATTGCAAAATGACCAAGTACTTCAAGTTGGGCCATTTCATCAACGACTCTATTCCCTGCCCTTTTTTTTTGTTTACTACAGATCCAGTGTCTTGAAATTTCTGCACGAGATCGAGAATGTACCTAGCGTCAACATTTTTATAGGGGTGCCGTTCGTTAAACACCCTTGCTGACGTACGAGCACAGCTATGCTCAGCATCGTAAATAAAAATTATTTCTACCCTTTCGGCAGTTGAATAAACCTTTATCACTTGGACTCTCACTTTAAAATTTCACGCGATTTATAAAAAGGAATGTGAACAAAAAGATGGTCGTGCCAAAGAAGTAGCCAAAAAGTTGAAACAAAAAATTGGAAACACAAAGTAGATAATTATTTAGCCAATTCAGTATAAACTGTCGAGTTGCAATATCAAGTAATGTCGAAAGAAAATTTTAAGTATTTTTGGCATTTTGCTTAGGTGTAACAATTATTTTTTAACAAGTTTTTTTAGGCTTAAGTAAGGACAATGTTTATTGTAACTGCAGGACAATAAATTTTGTTAAAAAAAGTCCAAAATATTCTATTTTATAAGCCACTTGCTACAATGCACTTTTTGACCCACTACCCCGTCAATGGATAAAAAATAGTAAAACTAATTACATGGCAAGACTCCTTGTGTAATAAGCTTTTAAATGATGTATCGTAAGATGGGTAGTTTCATTTAAAATTTTTGAAGGGGTATCTACCCCGCTAAGAGGGTAAGCTTAAATCCCAGCGAGTATACATAGAGGCAACGGCTCTCTAATAGTAGTTTCGTCTTTCTATCTTCAAACTTTTATTCCAGGCTGTCGTTGCAATCCAAGGGGCTCAGAAATCACATCATGTGACATTGTTACTGGTCAATGCAGATGTAAGCCGAACTACACAGGACTTCAATGCGATACTTGTCTGGTAAGTTTTTTATTGTATCGCAGTGACTATCACTATTAACTGGAGAAGTCTGGGAACGAACCTACCTACTTTAGCATTTGAAAATCTCGTCAATTTCTTCCAGCCTGGCTTTTGGGACAGTCCATCAGAGGGTTGCACGCGATGTTCGTGTGATCCCACAGGATCAACCGACACCAACTGCAACAAACACGGACAGTGCCATTGCAAACCAGGAGTTGGGGGTCTGCGCTGCGACATCTGCATGGATAAGTTTTACGGATTCAGCCAAAGCGGTTGCAAACGTACGATTTTTTTAAATTCTTGTTAGATGAGCACTAAGAATTAACTTCTTGTAGCTTGCCAACCATGTAACGAAGCTGGTCACATTTGTGACCCGGAAAGTGGAGCCTGCGTTTGCCCCCCTTTGAGGGAAGGTCATTCTTGCCAAAACTGCGTGAAGAATACCTGGTTGCTCCGCAATAACACCTGCATTGTAAGATTATTGAATTATGAATTTGAAGTGGTCGCTCTAAAGCGCAATTTTAGGCTTGTGGTTGTTCGGAAACTGGTAGCGTCAAAACACAGTGCAATGTGAAGACAGGGCAGTGCTCTTGCAAGCAGGGCTACACAGGAGACAAATGTGACAGGTGTTCTCATGGTTATTACGGCTATCCAACGTGCAAAAGGTGCAATTGTAACCCAATGGGTACGGACAGCCGCTCCTGCGACTCAGAAGGAATATGCCAGTGCAGACCAGATGGGTACTGCCCTTGCAAGGTACGAAAAACTCAATCAAGATGAGATTTGTCTGTTCAACTCGTGTTTTGCTTTAGAGCAACGTAGTCGGAAGAAGGTGCAACACTTGCAAGGAAGGTACTTTCGGTTTAGATATGGAAAATTCCGATGGATGTACGAAATGCTTTTGTTTTGGGAGGTCGAGTAAGTGTGATGAAGCTGGCTTGACATGGGAAAAGGAGTTAGCTAGTGACAGGACGCTCACCATCAGCCACAATAGTGCGCATCAGGTACGTGTAAAGATTTCTGTAGAATTCCAGTGATCAGTTGCTCATTTTTACTACATACCCTAATGGGGCG
Source organism: Rhyzopertha dominica (assembly GCA_025024175.1). Classification (NCBI taxonomy): domain Eukaryota; kingdom Metazoa; phylum Arthropoda; class Insecta; order Coleoptera; family Bostrichidae; genus Rhyzopertha; species Rhyzopertha dominica. The sequence continues at coordinate 13,390,827 of QCXZ01000042.1, read as the reverse complement.
AAATTCATTTTGGGTAGAGAAATAAACAAAAACGTCGTAGTGATTGCTAAAATGAAATGCCGAATCCAAGTATAAGTATATAAGTCTCCAGAACTTTTTTCTCACGTTAGATTTCACAGGAACTATAAGTCCCAAATTTTATTTTTTCGTCTTTCATAAATACAATTACTATCATTGCCAAGTTTCGACTTCTTTCGCCCAAGCCTTAAGGCAAAAACCGTTGTTTGTTTCAAGGACCAAACAAGACTTGCACACAGTTGCAGTGGTTTTCAGGTATATAATAAAGGTGTAATTAATCTTAAATGCAATTATTCAAATATTTGTTCGGAAACGTAAACGTTTCACATAATTAACAGGAATTTTGAATGCAGATCATTAAAATAATCTGTGCAGTACAGTAGAAGTTATGTGTATAACGTTATTGCATATATTATTTGTATTCTACAACATTCAACACAAATAATTTACTATATTATTCATGTAGATAACACTGATTTATTCAAAACATCCCGTAGTGAATAAGTACTGATGTCATGGCCCTGATACACTGTATCTTTACTAAGTAGTTGTATGTGGTTGCATGTCATAAAATTTTCACGAATCAAAATAATAAAAAAACGCTTGAGATTTAACACCAGTCAAGAATTAGCCGTTTTGTCTACCAAATTGAATTAGAAATAAGATGCTATTAATGAATTGAGCTGCAATGAATGTCAAATTCTAACCACGGATATTGAATTGTTCGGGTATTTTGTTATGCAGTACCTTCAGACGTATGCCAATAGGAAATTTTACATGCGAATTGAATTCTGGCAGTACCACCTCTAAAATACCGATTTGCGATGTGCCTCAAATGTGGTCGAGTTGGAACCATGCGGTTTTGTTAAAAACTAAGTCATAATTGAATTAAATCAAAATTCAATGACAACCGAAGTATTTATTTTCTTTCATTCAATTTGAATTACAATGAATCTCAAGGTGTTTCATTTAGATTTATGTCATGGATAAATCTTTAAACTTTTTGAGATACATCGCTGAACTTAATTCAATTCTTGAAACCACATTTCAATTGAAAATTGACAAATGTATCAATTTTTGTCACTATGTAATTAGCACTTCAAGACTCACATAATGTTAATTCGACGATGTTAGATACATAGAGTGTGGAATTTTTGTGAAAATCGACTAAACATTATTCACTTTAGGTACTTTGTAAATGAAACTTGATTAGCAATTTAAAATTAACTTTGAATCAAAATTGGATAAAATTGAAAATGTGGTGTATGGATCAAATATGTGAGTTTACAGAACGCAAAAGATACACCGCGCAAAAAATGGAATTTTGCTTTAATCCAATTTTTAGTTTTCCAAATTTTCTTTGTTCAAAACAATCAACCAAATATGTTCTGCCTATCGTCAATTATGATCGAGACTGCATATAAAAAATCAAATTTTCTTTTGATGGAACTTTCCAAGGCCTTTGCGAAGAAAAAGAAATTCAGCGAATCGTTAATTTTGACGCGAGTTCATACAAAAATCTCATTGCAAAAGACTTCTTTTAGAATTTTCCAAAACTCTAGTGAATTTTGCCATTTTTTATTTCTGTAAAACTTTATTTGGACTACTATGAACACTTAAAACAATGAGGCAAATCGGACTAGCCCTTCGCTTTCCAGCGAACCGCATTTAATTTTTATTTAAATAATTTTTTATGTGATTATTGGCTTTTATTTGAGCCAGCCCTGTCTGGGCGGATATCATATCCTTTAGTCTGATCTTATTTACCACTTCTTTAAATATATCTATCTGTTGTATTTTTTTTGTACTAAATATGTGAGAACTAATAAGAAACGAACGTGTTTAGCGCGGTTTACAACAACTTGGACACGCTAAAAAAATATTACTTCTATAGTAAAATGCATGTCTATGCTGTGCTGTCTGCACCTCAACCAACTGCAGATAGATCTATTTCGCTGTCATTACAGCTCATCAGTGTAGTTTTGGTCTAGTACAGACAGCAAGGCATAGAACTAGTTTTGCCTATATACCAAAGCAATGGTATAATGTAAGTAAGAATTTAGATGGCAATGCCATCTGTCAGCATTACACTGACATGATGACAAAGCTACCCGGCTACCTTAACGGGTACTACTTCCTAAAGGAAGTGACCTGTAGCCTGACAAATTGGCATGCAACTGCATACCTCCACGGCTGTCTACATTAGACCTAAACTGCACTGATGAGCTGTAATGACAGCGAAATAGATCTATCTGCAGTTGGCTGAGATGTAGACAGCACAGCATAGACATGTATTTTAATGTATGTCATTGTAATGCTGACAAATGGCATTGCCATCTAAATTCTTACTTCTATAGTTTTATAAATTATTTCTTTTCATAGCATTTCTCAATCAATGAGGAAACTGGCTTACCTACATAATGGCTGTACCTTTCACAGTACTAAAATGTTAAACTTGCCTCATGGATATGAGCAAAAGCAATAGATGCCCTAATTATTTCCAGGGTTTGACATCAAACGACGTGAATCCACTGGTTGAAATCCCATCACACCCAACAGACATAACTCTGTATTCACCTGCCGAAGCCCCGTTGTATTGGGTGCTCCCATTCAAAGGGGATCTGGTTTCTTCCTACGGAGGTTACCTCCGCTTCAAGGCGTCAACATCCGACCACAACTCACCGCAACAATTCCCAAGGGTACAAATTCAAGGCAAGGAAACCACGATCGAGTCCTACACGCTGCGCCACGATGAAATCAAGCTGCACGAATCGCAGTGGACCGAGCGGAACAGGCCCATCACGAGGGATCAGCTGATGGTCGTATTGCAGAGTGTCCAGAAGATTTTGGTGAAAGCGACGGAGACTGTTCAGTTCACGAATGTTTCCCTGTCGAACGTCAGCTTGGATGTAGGCAGGTATTTTAAAGGAAGACCTCCACCAAGAGCTTTGTCCGTGGAAAAGTGCGAATGTCCCAAAGAATACGAGGGGACGTCTTGCCAGGACCCTAACGTTGGATACTTTAGATATTTTGGTCCTCCACATGATCCTGAGTTCAGCTGGATTGACAGGGTTGTTGGAACGGCGAAACCTTGTGAATGCAATGGTTTATCTTCGGTTTGCGAGAGGGAAACTGGACACTGCTTGGTAAGTTTTTAGCTCGTTTCACAGTTAAGTAGATTTGCATTGGGGCTATAACCGGGCTGAGGAGATCTAATACATCGAAACTGTCCTCGGGTTGTTTTGATGTAGACACATAGCATACATTTATTCGAGTAGCTTTTTAGTAAATATGTTTAATTCATTAGTGAGGTGAAATTAAAACATGCTGTATGTATGTATAGCTTCTTGGTAATTAGTTTGTAGCACTCTTTAGTTACACGGAAAAGTATATATTGTTCGATAACAGCTACCGAAATACTTGATGATGCACAGCAGTTTTTAACAAAGTCGTTTTCTGAATGAATGAATGAATGAATGAATGCAAATTGCTCAGCTAGAGTGGCACTATACAACAGGTGTATACCGAAGTAATCCGTAAATCTTTTTACACACAAACCCAAAATTACACAAAATGTTGAATTAACAAGTGTGTCTCTAAAATTGTCATAAAATATTCATCTTATTCCTGTTCTGTTCAAATAAAGAATCAGAGTGGAAATTCAGTGTGGGCGTTATTTTCACAGGAATAATATACATAGTTATATTAATGACATAATATGGGATACAAAGTATTCACTATGTAATTTTTATTACATTAGGAATTCCCCACAAGATAGTTAAATACTGAACGATTTTTCAGTTGGGACGCGATTCCTTTTTTGAAACAAATATGTTGATTAGTTTGTTAATTTGATAAATTGTATTCTGTACAATATATATTCGTCATAACACTTAACATATGTACCTCCTAAACAATAATTGTACCTTATGTATAATAAATTAGTATTTTCAAACTGCATTATTGCTTTAATGTTTCAGTACATCATTTTGCTACTTTTGTTACTGCAGTAAATTCGTACTGAAAGAAGAAAAAGAATTTTAGTGACCTGTATTTTTTATGTATTGTGGTAAATTATATATCAAGCAAACACGGTAACCATTCAAACTCTCGATGTAATAACACGTCACAATAAATAACAGAAATATATAAYTAATATAAAACAACAGTGGAGTGGAGAGTGATTTTTATAAGATTTTGAAGACGTAATAAAGTTTACAGAAAAAGTTTATAAACTTTAACATGGCTGAGAAACAAAACATACCTAACTTGGGAAATTTAATACCAGTTAACATAAGATAGTTAAAATAGTTAAAAGACAACAATAATACTGCCATAAACCTATTAAAAAAAAGACAAAAAGTATCTCGGATGCTGCTGTTAATATTTTAGCTGTAATTCCATGGACAGTTCAAGAAGTAGAGATGTTATCTGTAGAATAATAATCTGTAGCATAATAGAAAAGTCATTCACTCTCATGTTATAACTCATTCTAAAAAGTTCGTTTGTTTGCAGAACTGTTCCGATAATAGAGCAGGCAGACACTGTGAAAGCTGTGCCGAAGGCTTTTACATGGACGACAGATCATTCTGCCTTCCTTGCGGATGTCCTTACGAGACCCTCAATTTTGCAAAAAGCTGCAAAATTAGAAATGACGGTAGCTTCTCGTGTTTCTGCAAAAAAGGTAAATGGCCACAAGAAGCCATTGCTGTGTTTTGCTAATAAATTTCTTTCTACGCTAGGGTATGAAGGCGAACGTTGCGAAATTTGTAGCAGAGGTTACTATGGCAATCCATTCCAGGAAAACGGCAGCTGTGAGCCTTGTAATTGCAACTTGGTTGGTAGCATCAGCAACGACTGCGATTTTCACACGGGAAACTGTCTTTGCAAGCCTGGGTTTACCGGAAAATATTGTTCGCAATGCGAGGCTTATAGGCATGTCATACAGAACCAGAGATGCTTACGTAAGTATTTTTCACCTTACTAAAATACAATACTTTCTAGGTCAAAAATTATTACATTATCTTCTTTCTGCGTTAACAACAGGGCTCGTCATTTTAAGAAAGATTTAATCTAGAATGTGAATATGAAGTAAGCAAGTTACGGTTTCTCTTTCAGCTTGTGACGACTGCACTCAAATGCTCTTAAACGAACTGGACATAATAAGCTACGACTTGAACAACAGCACCGTTCATTTACAAGGAGGGATAAAACCACCATGGGAAAAGCTTGCAGGCTACCAAAGAAGTTACAAAAACCTAAATGATCGATTTGGCAATTATGAAAATAAAAAGGATGAAGCTTACGACCTTATACAGAGTGGAAATCTGAACCTGTTATCAGACAGGGTACAATGGTTAAAAGAAAGACTAAACGGCAAAGAAAACGAAGTGAACGAGGTTGCAAACAGGGCAGACAATCTTTCCGGCTCATCAGCAAATATTCTGGGAGAAARAAATGGAATAAAAACAAAACTGAATAATATAAATACCATGTTAAGCAAATTCGGTACAACACATGAGACCACGAAAAGTGCGTTAAGAAAGGGCAGAAATTGGTTGAAAGAAATAAAGGAAATACAGTCGCAATTCAAATCAAAGGATGAATATGACGCAATTTTAGGCAGTTGCGACAAAATTTTAACGCAAGTGACATACCTGAACGAAAGTGTAACCAAACCAGATGGAATTAAGCACAGGTTGGATGATCTGAAAAACCGCATCGATGATTTGGGCACGCTTCTGGCTCAAATCGAAAAGTTGCAAAACACAGTCAACCAGACGAACTCCGAGAATGAGAGGAGGATTTTGAATTTGACGGAGCAGCTTGCACCTTACCAGGACATAGGTACAATCACATCTGGCTTGGAAGGAGCGGAAACAATGAAGAAGCAGATACAGCAGTTAATTGACAGCACTCAAAGGAATTACGATGCACTGAGAAACAACAACACTATCAAGATGCTACTGGAGGAACTTGGAAAGAGGGAATCGAATTTGAAGGAGAAGAATCCTTTGTTGGAGGATTATCTGCTCAAGGTCAAACAACACGTGAAGCAACTGGAGGAAAACGCTTCGAAGTACAACCGGTAAGATTATTATTTTATCGAACTAAAAGAAGCACTGGTTATTTGTTCGCGTTTGTGATTTCTTGTTTTTAAAACTAAAGAAGCAAAAATTCCTAAACATAGTCTCCTTGAACGTCGATGCATTTGGTCCAATGATGTTCCAATGCTCTGATTCCTCTAGAAGAGAATTCTTGTGGTCGGTCCTCTAACAAGCCGTTTACTGCTGTCATCACTTGATAATCATCGTCTTATCTGGCCCCACGTAGATATTCTTTCAATTTCGGATATAAAAGGTAATCGATGGGAGCTGCGTCTGGTGAATACGCAGGGTGTTTGCGCAATTCAAATCCTGCGTCCTGCATAGCATTCATTGCAATATGGCTTTTGCGTACAGGAGCGTTGTCCTGGTGGAACAAAATTCCTTACCTCAATTTTCCCCGTCTGTTTTCTAAGTTGGCATAGTAAAACGTTCCACGTCCCAAAAAATCAACCATTAAAATTCCGTCTGTATCCCAAAAAATTGTGCCCATAATTTTACCAGCAAAGGGCACAACTCGAAATTTGCGTGGTGGAGGAAACCTTTGTGATGCCACTCCATACTCTGTTCTTTTGACTTTGGGTCAGAGTGGTAGACCCATGTTTCATCAACAGTTACAAATCAAGAGAGAGACTCATCCGGGTCTGCTGAAAACTTTGCCAGACTGGCTTCAGAATGCAGGACTCCCGAACGTTTCTGATCAGACGTCAACATTCTACGGACCCAGCATGCAGATAACTTTTTAACATCTATTTTAACATTCTATTGTGCCATATGAAAAGTATGTAATTTCAGCTATCCGACGCATGGTCATTCGCCTATCTGCCATTACCATGTCATGTACACGATTAACATTTTCCTGAATAGTGACAGTTACTGGTCGTCCGGCACCCTTTGCATGTTCTTACGTTTGTCTTCGCAGTTTAAATTTTTGAGACAAATTTACCACTTGGTAAGAAGGAGCACTCTCACTTAATACACGCACTATATTCTCATGAATTTCTTTTAGCGAGAACCTTTTATTTTGCAAATATTTTATAACTGCGCATATCTCTGATTTTTCCATTGCTGGAAATTATTCAAGCACCTTCGTGTACATTCTAAATTATTTTAATAAACAACGAATAACAACAAATAAATAAACTTGATATGTCAAAGAATTTCACTATCAGTCAACAGGGACTGTAAATAATGATATGCCCTCGAAATTTTATAGTGAACATCGTCTACAGCAGTGACTTACATGACTTGGATGTTTATATATAAACATTAACATAAAACAGAGAGTTCTTAGATAAACCTTGTTACACTTTAACTATAAGTGTTTTCGAGAAATACAGAGGTACCTGTTATGTATGGCTCGGTTTATCAAAGTTTTTGATATAGAGTAGGTGTTTCTAAACGTATTTTAAAAATTATTTCATTTATAACTTGATCTAAATACTTCATATTCTTACTAGACCTCGATATTAGCTCTAGCAGTATAATCTTATTTAGTTTATATATCTTTTTTTGTTAGAGGTTTTAAATGAAGTATCTTCTTTAATAAGGAGATTGAGTTTAGTAGACTAAAAACAATCATTAAAAGTACATTATCTGTAGGATATTAGATGTTGGTAACGAAGAATGGAAAAAGTCCATAAACGCCTACGACGATCTCATCAGAAACATAAAGGAAGCAGAAGAAGCCGCTCTGACAGCTCGTGAAGAGCTTGAAAAAGCATACAGCATAATGCACCCCATAGGTGGGGACTCGATCTCCGACAAAGCCTCCCTCTCTTACGCCGATTCAACGAGGATGCTGGCAAGGATACAGAACAATCAGGATATGCCAGATATACGGGGGATTCCCATAGCTATAGCGACCGCCAACCTGGACCTGCAATCCAACGGCAAAATGAACAACGATCAAACCGCAAAAATTAGACACATGGCGAACAACGTTAAAATCGTCGATCTGTACGGCGTGATACAGAAGGCCATCGACCAATCAGCCCAGATGCAGAAGGTGTACCAAAAGGTGCTGGACATAAACTACAAGAAACACCACGAGCTGGGCAGGGATTACCATAAATACTTGAATTTGACTTCTGTGGATGGTAAGTGGTTCTTCCTTCGAGTGCTATTCAAAACCGCGTCTTACTTTCAGAACTGAACGGTTTGACAAAAAAAATCAATTTTGCTAGAGAAAAACTGCACTACATAATCGAACAGAACAGCACTTATTTCCAACACATCAAGGACATAAATGGCAAGTTTCATAGTGACAATTCAAGGTTCAAAAGCATCAGTGACCGAATGGATGAGCTCAAAGCCAAAATACAGCGGGCCAGGCAAACTGCTGATTCTGTAATTTAGTTGAATGGGCTTTTATATTGGCATCAACTGTTTTTTTATGCTTTTAGATTAAAGTATCCCTAGCGGGTCAAACATGCCATATGAAGTATCTTTTGGAAGAGATGGAGCCCACAGTCCACTTCAATATTTCAGTTCGTATCACTATGGTAAAAGAAAATGTCGCTTGGAAAGAGAAAAAGTACAGCCTGTTCCATGTAGAGAACCAGAAGGGTAGTCAGATTAGTTTGGAAGTTTTCAACCATTCAGTCACATTCACATGGAGGTTCAAAGATACTCAGAAAAATCTTGTAGTTACTGCGGACGACATTAACAATGTGACTGAAATTAATGTTGAAAGGTAAGGATTATTYAAAGTTTTAATCCAACTTCCAGTCACCAAGCGAATGCTTCACTGACGAAAATAAAATCGTTTGCATTTGTATTGTCAACGGTATTGCGGTATGACGTTACTTCTAAGGTAAATGTAGTCAGCCAATTACTACAAACTGAAGATTTTGAAAAATCTAGTGTCTTATGTCAAAAGTTTACGCAGTGATCAAAGTTTCAATGCATTTTATCAGGCGGTGCCAGACATATTACAACAATTAGAAATGTAAATCATTTCCAACATCGATTGCACAGCGAAAAGCTCTTTGTTTATTAATTGATCTAAAACATTTATTTATGAAAATAAAACAGCATATTTGTAGTTGTTGTTTAAAGTATCAAGCAACGATCTATGAGACTGAGGCAGAGGGTTTTACAGCTTGATGGTCGGACGTCGTAAACTATTTGTTACATTTGTTAGAAAAAAATTTACATTAGTGCACAATAAAATTTATACACAGTATCGATTATGTTCATTACAGCTTGTTAACAAGCACATTACAAAAGTCACAAACAAACAAAAATACTCACTATCACTTTCACTGCTAAAATCACGATTAACTTCTATTATTATTTCTTGTACATGATTCGCTCTGTACCGATTTTCAATGTCCAGTACATGCCGCACTGAATTTCTCCATGCATCGACACTTGTTATTTCAGCTTCGTGTCTAATTTTTAGCAGCATTTCATTGTTAAATTTTCCACAGGTGTTGCCTCGTCGAATTATTTGTTTCAACTGCCCCCATATCATTTCAATGGGGTTGAAAATGCAACGATATGGGGGTAATCGTAGAATGGTGTGTCCACATTCAGAAGCGAGAATGTCAATTTTAAATTTACTCGAAAGTTTTTTTGGGCCAAAAACTCTTGAATGGTTGCCTTATTAGTTGTTGTATTTCGAATTCTATCCGTTTGCTCCGAATGGTAACTAGCGTTGTCCATTTTTATGACGCTGTTTGGGGGCAAATTGGGCAATAAAATGTTTTTGAACCAATTTTCAAACACTTCCGCATTCATATCAGAATGATAATCGGATTAAAATCAGCAATAATCTGTTTGACCACTTGCCCTACGAAATGTATTTGTCACAAACGCCTCTTAATAAGTGGCTAAATGTAAACATATACGAAGGTATACTGAATAAGTAAAAAATATTGCGCTGGGTACGCTTAATATATGCTGTAAAACTTTAAAATATAAGTAAACACATATGCTTTCAATACCGTTTATAGTAGGAGTAGAATAGTTCCAATAATTTCTTATTTCCAAAAAAATATACATTTAGAAACTACGCTTATGACCCTCCGGATTAAAAGAAAATTTTAACCTGTGAAGAAACAGGCCGGAGGACGCGATCAAAAATTGGAAAGTATGGGCTGCCGCATTAAAATTGGAATGCTTAGCATTCATGGTTATAAAAATAGATACTACTGATTAAATTAAGAAAGAATACGATTTAGTCTACATTAAAAGCTATTAGATGAGAAATATTTGTAGTTCAAATAATAATACCAAATAATGCTCATTGATTTATGTGTACGGAAAAAAAATTCTAAAAAAGCCTGAACACAATTTTTGGATTCGGTCCACTCCGCTGCAAAACAGTGGAACGTGCCGAACCCGTCTGTTATTTACGACAGCTTCAGGTAATACTTGTAAACCATTGTGAGCGGTAATCGGCTGTTCGTATAATGAATCTCATAGATTGTTGCTTGCAACTATACATTCATTGTTATAAAAATCAAGGCCCACTCAAAATTTACACATATTTTTAAATAATGTAATGCATTTCATTACATTATATACAAATATCTCTAAAATGGTCGATTATAGCGATCTCTACAAAATACACATTTTTCATGAATAAGGGATAAAACAGTTGTAGTAACAAAAAAAATAATATAAGGTGACACAAAAAAGTATGACATTGTAAAGCGATATGAAGTACCGTAGATAGCGCCACGTGCCAATATTAAATATTTAAATTCCTTTGTCCAAAGAATCTGAAAACCATATTTTATGAAAGCATTTCAATGATTTAAAAAGTAATCAAAAATATCGAAAAAAAATTCGATCTTTAACACCCCGTAACTTTGTTGATAATAAATTTTGAACCGAGATAGGTCTAGTTAAACCGTAAAATATCGACCTGAGAAATATATGCATACCTTTTTATAATATTTAGGTTCTTAGGGAAGGACAAAATACGCTCAAAACATTATTTGGGAGTCATTATAATTGCCGACGTTTCGTTACAATTCGTAACTTTTTCAAGGCTTGTAATAAGTCGTCAAAAGTGTCAGATATTAAAAACACATTTTGTTAAATTGAAACGAACACTGACGTGCGAGAAAGACATCTTTAAATAAAAAAGCGTACAGTATATGCATACCTTTTCAAAGGCTGTTCAAAGGGAAATAAAGGGTTACAAAAGTACCTATTTGTCTTGAAGGGTAACAAACGGCATCACTCTGTCAGTAACAAATGAAACTGGTTACAAGAAATCCCAGTGGCTAAACGAAACGGCATCAGTGTTGTACTTGACCAGAAAAGATTTGGTAGAAGTAGGCAGAAATACTGGACTCCCTGGCTGCATAAGGGATATTCTGTGGAATGGAGGCAGGATAGGCTTCTGGGCTTTCAAGGAAAAACAAGGTGATTGTAGGGGATGTGAAAGGTAATAATAAACCTCTTACCATGGCGTGCTGAAGCACCGAAATGTTTAATTTTTACAGGATAGCTGATGAACAAACATCCCAAAATTTCTTTGATGGTACGGGGTATGCACAGATTAAGAATAAATTGAAACGTAAAGACAACCTCGGTATAATCTTTGAAATCAACACTTTGGATGAAAACGCGTTGATTCTCCTGATACCGGAAAATCGAAGTTTGGTAAGTTTTCTATGTATTGCAGTGTGTCCGACTGTCTTATACACAGAGAGAACAATTTGTTTGGAAGAAAAAAAATATATTTACGGCAAACTAATTATATGATTATATGATTTGCTTGTTTCAAACCCTCAAAATTCTTGAAGCGGCTAAAATAACATTTATTTAACATAATATATACAAAGCTTTAAATTAACTTTTGAAACTATTGAATCAAGAATAATCATTTCCTTTGTAGAACAAAGTATTTGTTTCACTAAACCATGAAGATGTTTGCAATAAACATATGATTAAATTTGACTGAAACAAATATTTGTTTGGAATCAGAGAAGAGGTAAGTGATTCTCGGCATACCAAATAAATATTTCTTTGCAGTAAAGATATCACTGATTTAGTCCAATGAAACAGCTATTTCCCGGAATCAAACAATTGTTTGACTGAAAGAATTCATATGCTCAATTCATTATCTCTGTTATTGCAGCAAACTGCATGTGAATTTTAATGATATATATATTTTTTAATTATATTGTATAAATATTGCATTCAAACAAGCCCTTTAAATATTTAAATTAATCGTTTTTAAGTTAAATAAATTAATTTTGATTAACCCACTTCGATATGTCTATGTATTTTATGCAGTGTATTTCTGTGGCTTCCTGTTTTTATAGAGCGTATAAAAGTTGTTTCTTGTAATTCAAAATGCAATATGTCACTCAATTCATTTCCGCAAAACTGTAATTGGTTTAGTAAAAAACATCTGATTTAAATCAGCCTAACCTAGACAAGTCCATTGACAAGGTAAATTTTCCTACTTATATAAACGAATATAATGCAGACGGAAAGTATGATATTACAATCACAAATCTACTGGTTTCTATAGCGTGATAAATGTGTTCCATTTTAGTATTACAAATATACTGATTAAATAACGCATTACTTGTAATAGTAGTTTGGTACAAATAGGGCGCTTGATTGAGCAGACTTTACTAACATATACCTACTTCAAGATGTAGAGAAACAACGCCGTAATTAACATCCTTACGAATCATAAAAGGTAATTTTGTAACAGAGCTTGCGTTAACGATCATGTGCTTGTTTGAATGCCTTATTTTTCACATCATATTAAGCAAATACTTTATTTAGGCTTCATACTTACTTTTAAAATCTATGACCATCTTCCTCTTTTGTTTCACAATTTTCCCGATTTACCTTGATACATTTTGTCCAGTGTCCAACCATGGCTAAAGAAGCGGAGCCCCAAACTTCCACTTTGCTAGTGGCACGCGCAAATTCAAACAATTATTTCTTTGTATCCCAAAACAGATTGTTGCATTAAAGCATCATATATTCTGTTTAAATACATGCTGTTTGCTGTAACAACAGGTGTGTTTGAGTTGAAAATTTAAATAGTTGAATAACAAAAGGAAACACTGATTTAATGAAATATATCTTTATTGGAAATAAGCATTTACTTTTGTTGATATAGGTAATTCTTCCAAGCATTTAATTTAAATATTTGAAATTTTAACTCATTGGAATAAATTGTTTGACCGTGAATAATAATATTTTATTCGCTCAAATAATTATTAAGTTCTGTTCGATTTCAAATAAATGGTAATATAGTTACAAACAAACTGATATTCCTCTTACAAATAAAATTTGTTTGTTTGAAATTAAATTTGTTGGGCCTAAAGAAATGTAAGTCAAACAAATTGATTTTATAAATCCAAACAAACAGTTTTATCTGTGTACAGGGTCCGTCACCTGAAACCCCCCAGGCACGTATTTTCTCTATTTTTTTAAGTACAACCTTAAGTTATATGTCAAATTCAAGGCCTTTTTCAACTCTTTAAAAATGGTAAAGTGGGTGTACGAAGCAATATTTGCCAATGATGATATTTCGCAAATAAATTGAATTTTCGTAAATTTTGTTTTTACCTTACCCTATACAATAAAAATTGCTTCGTCTTCTTCAATTTATGTCATAACCAATTTTTAAATAAATCAGGTACAAAGTTCGTTCCACAGGGAGGGACTAGAAAACGGTACCCTGTGATGAGGCCTGACGTAGAAAATCAAAGTGGTATAAGTAGTAAGCTTCCAAGTTTCAACGAAATCAGATGAAATTGATTCTTATTGTTCCATTTAATAAACTGGGAAGCAGCTGTTGCTGGGTAGTTTTAGGTGGCCAACCCTATACCTATAGATGTTTTATTGGATTTCTTCTAACATGATAAAATATAAATACCTAACATGATCACGATACTGATGTTCTGTAAAAAAGTTTTGTCTTTAAAATAAAAATTCCAACAAACCTGTATGTTATTTCAGAACAATAAAAGTGAATGCACGTCATTCATAGCTTTGTCTTTAAATGACGGACGCATACAGGCCGAAATACACTACCAGAACAAGGATCCCCTTATATTGCTCACAGACAAACGCTACAACACCGGAACCACGAAAAAGGTTCAATTTACTAGAGAGTCAAGTCGTGGTGCAGATCTTATCAAAGTAGACGACAATAAAGCATCTACAAGTCAATTTTCACCGATGAAAAGCAACGACATATCCTTTTATCTTGGAGGGGTGCCGACAGAATATCTGTTAGATCCTGATGTAAATTCTTGCCGACCACAACATACAGCAGAGGGCTTAGTAGGCACCCTCAACTCCATTCAAATGACGCCTGCCCTAGTTGGGACAATAAACCTGTCCCAGGGAACATCTGTTGGAGTTAGTCTTGCTATAAACAAGGTAGGTTACACGCGTAGCTCATAATTTGCAAACTTAACCACGTAATGTGGCTGCTTTTGGTCAAACATCGCTTGATAATTGATTTCCATAACAAATACCTACTTTTGTATCAGGTTTCGGTTTAGGTATTACTTCATTCGTTTAAAAAATAAGTCCATAATCCCATTCAGTACCACAATCATAGAAATAACTTGCTACCCATTAATAATGTTTACTAAACACCGATAACTTCTATTTTTGCTATAGAGTCAGTTAAGATTTTATTTTCAAATAACTAGTTGTCCATCCCAATTTACACTTACACTTTCAAATATAGAATTTGTTGCATTAAAATGAAAATATGCTTTCAAAAAACATATAATTCACTGTTTTAGTATAACGTACAAAATAAGTGTTATTAATAAATAGTAGACAATTATACTGATAATTATTATTCAGCATACATCTTATAACTGGCACAACAGTTAGTAAATCCCCAAAAGTATGTGGCATTTTTTTTTTCAAAACAAGGAAAAAAAATCAAGAAAACAAACTAAGTGACAATTAATGAAAAAATATAACCCGAAAGATCAATTAATATGTGCGCTTAAGCGGGCTGCCAGCTTTAGTGGAGATGGGCGGAGTATTAACTGATAGTAAAAAAAACAAGGGCGCCACGTGATTGAACCGCTAAGCGAATATCCGCCAATCACGAACCGCGGGTGAAAGATGTCAAAAATTCTGTGATCTAACAGGAATATCTCAACAAAAAAATCCAACGATTGTTCAACAAATTCTATTCAACAAAAATACAACCCAAGTACTTACATGCATCCAGCGGTGTCCTCGGTATACGTATATCGAGGTATCCACTGAAATATCTGAAAATTAATCACAAAAAGGCTGTTTCGGGTATCGTGACCCGAAACGAATTGAATTTAAAAATTATAACACTATTGAACAATCAAAGCATAACTCTACCGTTGTAATAGAAACAAAACTACAAAGGCAAAACATTAATGCAAAATATTAACGAAACTAGTCAAAAGATTGAAGTTAATGTTAAATAATACTCGATTACGTGACAATTAGAAAGAGATTTGAAAGTACAATATAAAATGAATTGATTTATATACAATGAATGAACGTGAATCTCAACGAAATATTAAAATAACAAGTAGTATACATAGCTTAAGTTCGGGGCGATCTCTTCGGGTCACAAGGAACTGGTGAACATCAAAAGTAAATAGGTGCGATGACGATAGGCTCCCTTAGGCTAAGGCTAACGGCGAACMGCTGTATATGGAATCCCGTGCCCCGCGATATCACCAGAGATAACAGGCCCTTGAAGAAACTCCTCGACAAAGAACGACAGTACCTCAGCGTTGTAAATACTATTCGGCACTATTGTAACCGACAGTAAAACCAAGTAACCTCAGCTGGTCGAGGGTCAAATCACAATGCAGAATCGGCGTAGAAAATGTGATTAAACTTCCACACAAACGATCGAGTAGGCTTCCGAATCCCCTAGCTCGGGCAACATTTGCTAACGCACAAAAACCAACCTAACGTGCGAAATTTCAGCAAATATACGTGTAACTAGTCCAAATAATCCCGAAAATCGGTGAGTACACTATAACCACTCAAAATGGAACCTAGCTACGAAGCTTTTACTCGATTGTGATTTATTTCCAAGTTAACACAAGAACGTATCGCCGTTTAATGATAGATTTTTCCAGCTGAGAACGCGATTCTTATCAAGATACAAAAAAGAATGGAGCAAGAAACTCTCGAGCAGGACAGGTCGAGGTAAACCATGAAGCACGTGAAGCAACGACCTGTTCTATTAAACCAATACATATACCAATGAATGATTGAATAAATGTAAAAAAGGACTAAATATAACTTTTTCTAAATTATAGCGTTACAAAGTAACTGCAAACAGTGTGTCTTCTTTGACTTCGACTAAATATGGAAATACAGTTTATATACGAAGTATTGTATATAAATCAAATTGCATGGAAAACCATTCATTTAAATATAGGATGTTTTATTTATGTGAACAGATCAAGAAAATGTTCAAGTGGGAGAAAACGAAAATATGGCAAGTTTAAACAAAAAAAGTCAATGTTTATCTCCCCAGGAAACACTCTTAAAGAAGATAAAATTATAGCACATAAAGAATAGATTAAAGAGACAGCGAGGCTGACAAAGGTGTCATACGCAGTGTGGAGAATAATTAACTGCAGAATATTGAAGAATGAATCATTTGAAAGAAATCAGAAAGTTTAGGGACAAAGGTAGACCGATAATTTATCTAGACGAAACGTGGTTTAATTCGTATGATACAGTAAAAAAGGGTTGGGTAGATAATTAAGAAAAGTGTGTATTAGATGTGCCAGTGGGCAAAGGGCACCGTATTATTATATTGCACGCAGGAACAAAGGAGAGATGGATTAAAAATTGTTTACTATTAAGCGCAAAAAATATAAAACATTCCTCAATTAACTATCACGATGACATGCCGGACGATATGTTTATGGATTGGTTTCGGAATAAACTAATGGAGAATGTACCTACAAACAGTGTAATAATAATGGATAACGCCGACTACCATTCGGTACAAAAAAAATAAAATTCCAAACAGAGGCAGTCGAAAACAAGAGATTATGGACTTCTTAGAGAAACATGATCTGTATTTTGATGATAACTATACGAAAGAAGAGTTGTTGGAAGTACTAAGAAGTAAATATTTTTGTATTTTTAATCCCATTGAATGAGAAATTTAAGAAAATAAACTCAAATTTAGTGTAGGCACCGTAAACTTAATTGAACAAGAGGTCAATAAAATAAATGAAGTTAGTTGGGCAAATTGTGTCCGTTATGTAATTGAAATCGAAGATAATTATCGCGACAAACATGTGCAAGAATTATTTATAAATCTAGAGAGCAACAGTAGTGATGAAGAATTTTGTGATAGTCACTGTGACCATAATTAATTTTTAGTATTTATTTAGTGCGAATTTTCTACCTGCGTAGTTTTTGTCGCAAATGTAAATACAGTACAGTACAGTACAGTACAGGCCCTAGAAACTGACTGGCGCTCGGCCGAAAGGCGTGCTGCAATTTATGGTTTTCTAGTGGAATGATGGAATTGCCATAAACAACCCAAAAAGTTAAATACTTACATTTAGCCATAAAATTCTTCAAACGGTATAAAAGTATAACATTTTTTCACTACCAGGAGTCTCAAAAATGGCTTTTAGCAACAATAATATTCACTTTTAATCCTAGAATTAAAAGCGTTGCTTTAAATGAAAACTCAGCAACTTGAAAAAGTTTATTTACAATAATTATTAATGTCTATCCACATTGTATTAAATACACAGTTTCAACAAGTACTTACATACTGTGTTTTATTATCCCAATTAATAGTTAAATTTACAATTTTTTGTTTAAGGTGGTTTACAGAAGAGTATGGTTTTCTGGCAAGGGCTACTTAATATTAAAGTCAAAACCAGAAAAGCTAAACAGCTTAAAATTCGTTATTCGTACGCAGATGTCATCTGGTTTCATACTATCTATAGAAGGGCTGCTTCATGTATATTTAGAAAACAAGACATTACATGTAAAGGGAACTGACGGTATACCACATGCAGTTTCATACAAAGATATCAGTGATGGTGATTACCATTTCATTGAAATCGTAAACGGAGAGAATCTTACAGTAGATGGAGAAGCTGGTTCACTAGTTGAGTTTAATGGTGATAAGAAAAGGATTATTATAGGTTCTAGCCCTGACATACCTGGAAACTTCACAGGAGGATTGAAGGATATCACTGTGAATAACCGGTAAGTTTGGGTGGTTTGTCTTTGACTCATAATCAGAAATTATTGTTATTAGGGTAGTGGAATTCACGAACGACACAATAGAAGAATTCCGAGGTGCCAAAATCGGAAGAAAATGGGAGGAACTTCCCGAAAAGGTTGTTACAGGAACGGCGCATATTGATAAGGACGTGAACACGCTGAACGAAATGAAAGATTCACAAGACACAGGTTGTCAAAGAGTCGATATTGTACCTGAAAGGAATGCTGCTAAATTCGGTGACACCTTGAACGAAGCCAGTTTTACCCTACATATGCTGAAAAGTAGTTTGTGGAAAAGTAACTATGTTATAGAATTCGACCTGCGCACTTTCTATCCAGATGGATTGATATTTTTAATTAAAGTAAGTGCTTCAAATAACTGCGGCTGTCGTTTATATTAGTTTTGTTACAGAATCCCAAAAAGCTCAACTATTACCTATTGAAAATCCGAGAAGGCATATTATTATTACAAATAAAGATAGGCAAAAACACCACAACATTAAAAATGGAACGGAAAATCAACGATGGTATATGGCATCACGTCACGATCAAATACGACAAGAAAAACAAGGAAATACAAATGTCCATTGACCGCACCAGAATGAAATCAACTATAATCAAGAAAAACAAAAAAAACTTTCGGGAACTATACATCGGAGGGTTACCAGACACTTCCAAAGATCTTAAAAGACTGGTGAGTCTTCAAATTATGATTGTTTAGCGATTATTGCATTTTGTTTTATTAGAACGAAGATTTGGAAATCCACCAGTTCAGGGGCTGCATCAACAATTTGAAGATCAACAGCGAGAATAAAAGTATTGTCGGAAACGAAACAAAACATAATAAGATTGGACAATGCTTCGCGTCAATTGAAAGCGGTTCGTACTTCCCAGGAGATGCATATGCAGTATACAGTAAGTGTTTTTGTTAATTTTCTGTTGCCTATCTTTTTGACTTCATAAATATTAAAAATAGTCCTGCCTTGTATGGTTTTTTCACTTTTTGCATTTCAAAATAATCTCCTTTAATTTTACACAAATCAGTTCGCTGTAAACCACTAAGTTTGTTTCAGTAGTACACTTAAAAAGAACACCTTAATCACTTCTTCCTCTTAAATAATTATTTCACCTTCCTATAAAAGATAATATATAAATATTGAGAATAACAAATTAATTAAATGTCAATCAGTCGCTTCTTTATACTTTTACATTTAGTTAGAAAAGTAGTTTATTTGAAATGAATTGTTCAAATTTGGATAAGACCAATGTTGTTGAGCGTTACATATGGTGTAATTTAAATGCTGTCCAAGTTACACAAGAATATGAAGATTTCTTTCATCATCAGCAAGCTTCCTTGCCTACATTTAAGAGATTTTATAATAATTTGGGAATTTGTGGATAAAACAAATAACACATGAAATGAAATAAATAAAGTCACAGAAACAGATGTGTCAGATTGTGTACTAAAAAAATGCATTTTAAAATACCTATCTATACTATGCTGTCTGCACTGCAACCAGCTGCAGATAGGTCTATTTCGCTATCATTACACCAGAGGTCACTTCCTTCAAGAAGTAATTTCCATAATGGCAGCTAGGTGGCTTTGTCATCATGTCAGTGTAATGCTCACAGATGGAGTTGCCATATAATCTTCTAAGAACGCATTTTACCACACAAATGTTCAGTGTTACAAACTCTACATGATGGTGACTGCGAGAGTCACTTTTGTTTAATAAAAAAGATGACTTAGTTTACTTACAAAATTGAGTGACATTATCAGATTGATAAATGTTTCAATGTGAAATTGTCTCACATAACTAAGTTAGCAAATAAAGTGACTATTTACTGATGAACATTTTATCTAAATTTGCTGAGGACGAATCTTTTAAAACATGAAGCCATGGAATTCAAAAATAATCAGTATAATTTGATCTTCTTAGAAAAAAAGACTATTATATACATCAGAGACCTATTAAATGTACTTCTTTGTAGTTGTTTTAAACATACACAAGCTACTAGAAATTATCATGTTCAAGCAACTTTGAGGCCTGATAGAAAAACATTTTTCATGTAATAAACTTATTCAGATGTAATATTATTTATATGAAAAGTTTAGTTTAGCAAAGTTATATACTGATCTGTAAATTGTACAAAAAAATCATTAACTGTTAAAAAATCTTAAGAATGTAGTTTGTAATCTCGATAACTACTCCAAATGTTTTTTCAGGCAACCATTTCACAGTGAACAAAATTCTGGAGCTGAATTTTGAATTCAAAACGAGCGAGCTGTACGGCATACTGCTAAGTATGTCCGGCGAAGGCGACAAACCAGCCCTTTCCCTCGAGCTTCAGAACGGAGCCATCGTCATGACAATAGACAGCGGGCAGGGACCCGTATCGAACGTGACCAACGACTTGTCGAAGCATCCCCTGTGCAACAACAGCTGGCACAATGTCACTGCCCTGTACATAAATTCCGAGCTGACGGTGAATGTCGACGGCATCAGCAAGACGTGGGTCGTACAGGAGGAGGCTGGAGTGGAAATGACTGCTCCTCTTTACATTGGCGGGCTGCCAGGTAAGATAATACCTAGTAAAATTGTACACAGTAGAATCTTGTTATTTAATCCTAAGGCTCACAATCCCATTTTGAGTTGTTTAAAAAAGCATTACATCAGTTAACTGATGGCCCCCATCTTTAGTGCATTGATTGAGCCTCTTATGGATTTTTTTTAAATATTGCAATTTCTTTTTATTTATTTTATATTTTTATATATACCCATACAATCCTAATTTTGAGTGATACTGGCTGGCTAAATATGAGAGACACGTTGGGTACATTTTTATTTTCTTGTTCATAAGTTGTTGAATGATAGGGTACCGGTTTACTTGTACAATAAGATTGTTAAACAAAGTACAATTCATACCAGAACAAGGTTTGTGGACACAACAATAAGTGTACCCAGCCCATAGTTCGGAATTCTTACCAGACATACAAAGTTTACAATATCATTCCTAAAGCACATCATTGACTTAGGTTGTCAAGTTTTAGGGTCAGAACTGCTAGCATGATTAGGATTTTTTTTGTTCTGCTTTGATATGTATTTTATGTTTACATGTGTACAAATAACTATATCCCGTAAAAGAGCTGTATATTTATTTACATTGTTATGATAAATTAAGTTGACAAGGCAGGAATGTTAAAAAAATAGTTTCTGACTTATTTTTTGACCTTTCTTTCTGTCTGTAAATTTGTATATTTACTAACAGAAAATAAACGATATTAAATTAAATTTTACGTCCTATTTGTATTATTAAAGGGCCACGAAACAACCTTTGTCAACTTCCATAAAAACTTGGAATTAACTTTCATTGTTTTACATGACCATCAGATATCCATAAATCTTGACATTCATTTCAGATGATGCACCGACAGGAACCCTCAAGATTAAAGAAAACTTTAAGGGCTGCATGCGAAACATAAAAATTGGCGTGGAACCAAAAGACTGGACTGACATGGACGAACTGAACAACGTGCTGTTGAACTCGTGTCCGGCAGCTGCCTGACATTACCTCAAAAAGTATTAGGAATCAACAAAATGCCATGATGTATTAATAGTTTACTGCCATACCATTTTTGTAAATATTTTTCTATACTGTGTAAATATATTAATTTAAATAGTTTCAAAGCAGTTTTGTTCTCCTGACATGGACTAAGCTGACAGCAAAAAGGTAATATGTATAATGAAAATCCTATTTTACAGAAATATCGCAGACTGGTTGAAGTAATTTCATCAAATTTTGCTTATTATTTTTTTAATATTTTTTTTAATAAATATTTTGAGGGGACTGGGAGGGGGCCAACCACCCACATTTTAACCCTTACCTTTAAAGCGGGTATTTTTCAAAAATGTTTTTTTTTAGTCTGAGCCTTATAAATAAAAAAATATACTCTTTGTTTTTGCGGCTAAAATTGACCACTTTCCTTACTGGAAATAGATTTCTTATTTTCTTTCAAACTTAAGCACACCAGTTATGTATGGTTGCCAGATCATTCCACTCTAATATAGTGGTGTCCAAAGCAGACTCTTCAAAATACAACAAAAAATTAAGGTATAATTATCATTGCACAAAAAAAAAATACTCTACAGCTTTCAAATGTAGAAGAAGAATAACACAAAAAGTAGAGAATTTGACAGAAAGGTATGAAATTATTTTGCGAATACATTGGAACACCCATTTTTTATGTTTATGAAGAATTCACTATATTCTAAAATGAAGAAGAATAAAGACAACTGAAAAAAACTTCATAAATATATTTGACCTTTATCATTAATACATCAATATTAACCAAATACAATTTCTAAAAGACTAGATTAACCAACTTAGGAAATACTAACTCCTTAAAAAGCCCACTCTGATTAACACTCTGTCTATTGGTTGTTTTCAAGACATACACGACCTTTTCTTTTAAATCAGCTTTAGAAAGATCCCCCCGCAAATACAACAACCTCAACAGGTGCTCCTCCGTCACATCCTGATATTTTTCCACGATTCTATGAAGATCAAACGACAACATGTCATCCTCGCACTGTATAACTTCCGCAAGAATCAGCAACACCTGCAAATTTTCATTCAGAACATAAAACATTAAAAAGCATCAACAAATACCTCCAAAGGGTCCTCTTCATCAAAATCCGCTGTGTTTTCGAACAACTTCTGCAACTGTTGGGCTTCCTTTTTTGTCTGACCGGCAGCACTGACACATTCTTCGTAGGTTTTAAAGCTTGTTCTCTTGCTGAGCATCGCTGTGAGATACCTTTTCGCCACGGAATTTCGAGCCTCTTTGATCACAAACTGGAAATTATCCTTCACCAGTCGATTGTAGTCTTGGAAGTAGTCTTCTAGCGTCGCACAGATCGTGTCCACCGGCAGGCTGACACCCAGCCACTTAGGTCCGAACAATTCATCAAAATGCTTGTTCAGGTCCAGGAAGACTTCTTGGAGGAGATAGTGAGCACACTCATTCCTTAGAGCAACATAGGTCTTCTCGAGTTCGCGGAAGTCTTCGTTTAGGTTCCTCTCGGTTGTCATGAAACGATGTTGGAGCTCACCGCCCAGCTCCACTAAACGAATGCAATTATTCAAGACCATAATCATATAATGGGTGTAATACGGGACCTGCAAGTCTTAATAAGTAAGGTTTGTTCTTCCGAATGCATTGTATAAGATGAATGGTTGATTTATTACAATAAATAATAGTAAATAGAATTTCAACGATTAAATAAAACTCCAACCTCACGTAATAATGTTGAAAACTGATCCTATTACTCTACGTGGATTTCTTGAATTTATTCTTGTTAAATAAGTCTCGCCAAGTTTAATCTACAATACAGGTGAATACAGGTAAAGGGCTTTCGGCTAATAAGCCATCGTCAGTACCAAATTACAAAAGGAAAATATAATGACATTATAAAATTAATCAAATTAATCTAATTGAAATAAATTACACATCATGAAGTAATTTTAACATTTGGTGATCTAGAAAAAAAACAGAAATGAAACGGAACGTCCTGTAGATATAACTTAGAAAGCATTTAAGAGTAATAAATCAACCACTCATCTTTTTATCAGCACCTTCAGTGTCAAGTGAACGTAATTACCTGGCTTCTGTCTTCGAAATGTTTGTTTTTGAACTCAATTATTCCCTCACGATAGGCATGACCATACTTGATGACTTGCTGAATGCTTAGGTGCAAAGCTTTTGCCGTGAGTTCTTCGCTGGAATGGGGCAAAGAAAAAATGTCTTAAAATTTCCTCAAAACTACCATCAAATTTGTAGTCACCTGATTGTCTTTGTGACTTGCAGATTTTGATCTATCATTTGAAATATGATCACGGGAGCAGCTGTGCGCAGGTAAGAGTCCATTTGCGGTGGTTCAGTGGAACGCCATTCTTGCTTTTCTGACATCAAAGTGTTTTGCATCCATTCATTGTAATTCTTCTCAATATTCTGGCCAAAAGTTGAGAAAATATCAAAATAAATTCTAAAACCACCTATCAGGTCTTTTTTTTACTTTTGACTTTCCAACACTTTTGTACTCCAAAAACAGTTAAAAAATGAAAATCAAATGTCTTTTTTATAAGCCCTTAATTATCTAAGGAATTCAACCCTTATATCATTTGGAATAAAAAATACAATCAATATGTTCAAAGTGTGATCAGTCCATTTACAATGTGATACAGATGATAAAATTTTGGGCTATTGATATCAACAGCTTTTTTACTACTTTTTGGAACTGTTGATGTTAAGCAAGTGCTTAATCCAGTCTAAAGTAATGCTAAAATTTGCAGAAGTCGACTTAGTAAAATTCCAAAATGCACTCAAAAGCTGATTTTGTAAAAATATGAAATTGGCAGTGACAAGATCTAGTTAAACGTCTAAAAAAAAGAATAATATATAATGATATTTGGACATACCGACAAATATTCCTCTTCCAAACGGTTGACAACAGCAATTGGCAAAAGCGGTGGCAACTGAGACGTATAATTCTTTAAGTCTGGGTGTCCCATCAGTTCTTCACCTCTGTAAGTATTTAGTGCCCAGGACAGCATCGACACATACTCATTACCTTCCAGACTATTTTGTATAATTTCCTGTAACTGTTACCACCACAACAATACGACAGGATTCTTCAATAACATTTCACAATACATTGGAAGTGAAAAAAATACATCAAAAAACATTTTACTTATAGGTACTTCTGCTACTTACGTGTCTCGATAAACAATTATGGTACAAACTGATGTACTCGTTCAAGATATTGTAACGTGGTGGGAAGCAAGGCACGCACAACGTTTTAACGACTCTCAAATCTTCCAGAATCAGCAACCTGGTTAATTCCAAATACCTAACCAACCACAGCTTATTATCTTCTCTCTCTTCGACCTGTGTACCTTCTATTCTGGCGGCGACAGCCCCCTCCAGCATTTTAAATGCCATGTGTTTCCAACGTTTCGGCCGACCCGGCGTTGAAAACTTACTTTTGACCTCGCGATCAGCGGCTTCTTTATCTGCTTTCTCTTCTCTCTCGATGATCCTCAACACCGTCACTATCACAGTTGGCTCTTTACGTACCGTGTTCAAAGTACGACTTAGAATCAATCTCAGCTGCTTTTCCAGCAAATTCGAAAGCACTTCCACGTCTGCAAAGTACGCTTTCAAAAGCGACTTGTCGTGAGCGTACTCGTTTGGTAATTTATGCAGTTCGAAAAGCAACTCGTCCCTTGCGTTTTCCAAATCGCGCAGAGACTGGAAATTTTTTATATTTT
Organism: Rhyzopertha dominica; assembly: GCA_025024175.1. Classification (NCBI taxonomy): domain Eukaryota; kingdom Metazoa; phylum Arthropoda; class Insecta; order Coleoptera; family Bostrichidae; genus Rhyzopertha; species Rhyzopertha dominica. The sequence goes on along the minus strand of QCXZ01000042.1, from coordinate 13,365,148 downwards.
AAACACATCCACATCTAAAACGGACACCAACCTGATGTGCATGGAGCAGCTTGCCTTCGTTAATCCACTGCTTCGTTTTCTGAACGCAGTCAGGGACGGTGAAGATATGTTTTAAGTTTTCTATTGCTGTGACGTACTGAGAGTGACGCATGTTCTCTTCTCGTACCTCCCCCAATGCATTACACAAGGGAATGACGGTGGCAAAATACTCGTCCATAGATTTTAAACTGAAATTAATCGCATATCATAAAGTGCCAGCTAAAAACATTCCACACACCTGCTTTCTATCTCTTTGATGTTTTTAAAGCACTGACTCAGTTGGTTCAATCCTACCAGCACTCCGTCTAACTGGCTCTGCATCGCAGACTTCAAAAGTGCCTCCGTAGAAGCCTTTTTACACATGTATCGCCTTTTAAATTGATCAACTTTCTCTAATTGTCCTGGCCTTTGAAATATGTTGACAATTTGACTACTGGCCGTAGCCTTGGCGAGCTCCTCCAATTCCTTCATTTTTCTGCAAATTAGAATACAATAAATAATTACAAATTTACAAGAGTTTTTGTGTACTTCTGAGCTAATTGACAAGTCAGGAACACCAACCACTCAAACATACATAACCTTAAATACTAATTTGCTAGTTACGTACCCTGGTATCGAATGTGTGTTTAGGACACCGGAAATAATTAAAAATTGTGCGGACAAATCATATAAACACCCACATTAATACCTGGCTGGAAATCTACTGTATTCTAGTGCTGTAATGTGATTGTATAGTTTTGCTTTTTAATATTGGCTACCTGCTTTAATGGTATTTAACCTCACTTTTAATAAGACAACAACAATTAACCTCACTTTTATCTACAACAAAGTTTGTGTCAAAACGGTCAAAAAACTAGCTTATTATGAAAAAATACGCAGATTACCAAACAACCAAATGGAAATTTTGAAAAAACGCTTACCAGAGCACATTTTTAAGCAATTACATGAAGMTACACTACCCCTACACTGTAATTCTGTGTTTTTAAACGCTTGTTTGCAGCAGGTTTAGCTTCATTAGAGCAAATAATAACAATAAATGAGACAGCTTTGCAGGACCTGATAGAACTGAGCTTGGATGAAGCTAGGAATGTTTTACAAGAAGCTGCTACCATTGTCATAGAGCCCAAAGTGCTTCGTGGTTTGTTAACGTAACTGTGGTGATCTTTTTATGAGTTAACATTGTTTTAGCATCAGTGATACCCCACTGGGAACGTATTAGCACAGGATGTGAGGTGATTGATAGTATAACTCGTGGCGGACTACCTGTTAATGGAATAACTGAGATTTATGGTGAGAGCGGTGTTGGAAAAACCCAGTTTTGTTTGCAGTTATGTTTGATGGTTCAGCTTCCCAAAAATGTGGGTGGATTAGAGAAAGGTTGGGATGTTCATGTGATGTGAATTAGTTTGTTTATGTCAAAAGAGATTGCAGGTTGTGTTTTTATCTCATCTGAAGGTTCGTTTCCATCGAAACGACTGCATCAGTTAGCAAAAACTTTTATGCTGCAACACTGTGATAAATTAAACATAGAGAGAGTAAAGTTTGAAGATAATATTTTTCTGGATCACATTGCTGACTTTGTAAGCTGTTTGTCAGAAGTTGTTTAGTGTTGTCATTAATTTTTTTTTTTTCAGGAGCAATTACGCCAGTGTTTATGTGTTCGTTTATGTAGTTTTCTCAAATATAATAACATTGGACTTATTGTTATTGATTCAATAGCTGGTGTCTTCCGAAGTGAAAATCTTGACACTAATTATGGTGCCCGTACGCAGGAGTTTCAAACAATTGCACGAAAATTAAACGAGATCAGTGAAAAATATAACGTTGCCATTTTATGCACGAATCAGGTATAGTGTGGTGAAAAATGTTTAATTTACAGCATTATTTCTGGTCATTTTTAGGTTACTGATAATCCATTAACAAATAAGACTGAACCTTGTTTGGGTTTGTCGTGGACAAATTTAGTAACCTGCAGATTCAGTATAACGAAAGCAAACAAAATACGACAGTTTAACATAATTTTCGCTCCCGATTTGAAACACAAGAGCTGCGTATTTGTGATTGAAGATGTAGGTTTAGTTTCCAGAAATACATTGTAAATATCGAAAATTTTTATTTCTAACAAAGCAATAAAAATACATATTGTAAAAATTACAAATATTTAGTTGTATGCGGTCACTAGACTAGATACAGTGTGGTTTGATCGTTGAAGCTGCCCTTTTACCACGAAGGTTTTATTTTCAGCTGTGCTTTTTCCTTAGTTTTTCTAATGTTTTGTATGAAAGTGATCCTGGTAACTTAAAAATATTCTGCAAAAGAACAGAAACACTTCAAAAAAAAACAGACTACACAGGAAATTTGAATGTTCATCTTGGTCTTGCGATTAGGGGTCCCTCACTTATCAAAAAATGTACAGTGATTCCCTCCTTTAGTGGAATATTTAGCCTTTATTTCCGTTATAAGCCTGAGTTCGATTTTTGGCCCTTTAACTACATAATATTCCACGGTATTCAAAGTGCCTGGTGGAATGTACACTGATTTCACTAAGTGAGAGACCTCTCCAAAAGGAACCTTTTTATAAAATCTCATTACTCACCGTCATAAAGACATGGCAGTTAATGACATCACGATGCTGGCCCATTTCTTTAAAGCAGGTAACCAATTCGCCCAGTTCTCTAGCCCTCAAAATCTCTGTCTTGTGCATTCGAATCAACGTCAAGGCCACCCTAAAAATAATCTTCGAACCTTCGTAAAATAGACAGTCCCAAATCCGCAGCACTGTCTCTGTAGGCAACACTTCGGCGTACACACAAATAAACCACTTGGTGGTCGCCACGGCCCATGGCATTCCAATTCTCTTGATGTGACGATGTATTTCTGGTTCCAGCTTGAGAACTAAATCGTCGAGAACTTCCAGGTCGGTAATTAGGCCCGACATGCTTTTTATGTAGTACTGAGGGAGGATACGCTCAACTAAAGTCTTTAATAACCAGAACGAGGCTTCTTCGTTCTTCGTGGCTAACAGTAACAACCCGGCGATGTAATTTAGGCCTTGACAATACCCGACTTCGGTGTTTTGATTGGCGAACGCGGCGAGGACGTTGAACAATTGCTGCTGTAGTGCATGTTCATTCACGAAGAAGATGTTATCAGGAAAAGTGCGTGGGAGATCAATTTTTATCGTTTCGAGTACCGAATGGCTTTCGGCCTTTCCTTTTAAGGAGCTATAGGTAAGTCCACACTCTGTTTGTAACGCTTTCGCACCAGACACGGCCATCCACACCGTTCTTCGCAAACTCAGAGGAATTCCTTTTCGAACGAACCGTTTCAGCTTGTTTCCTTTCCGATATCGTTCGTATTCTTGAAGTTCCTCCCATCTTTTAGCTCTACGCGTAAGCGTACGCATGTACCCTGAGAGAAACATCTCATATACTTCGTAATCGAAGTTCTCCGGGCGTTTGAACCCATACTCATCGACATCGCTAGAAGAAACACCTTGAAAAATTGAAAGGTAGTAAAGAAAGTCACTTACCTCAACTTGGTCCTTGCCATGATCGCTCTAATTGAGATCAATTAGCTCCTATTACGTGCATGACCGGCTCCTGAACGCCGTACGCCAGTTGAATATTAAATTTCACCTTTGTGTCTTGGGGAGCGAAATGTTTTGAAAACGGACACCGGGGGCATCGTCTGGGGGGGAACTGTTTCGCGTGCCGTAAAATTTATGGGGCACAACTAATGGGGCTCGGTGTGGGTGTTTGATAAGAACGTAATTAAATACGATACGGGTAAATTGAATCGGTCATAGAGGCGGATTTGAGGTTGGGTTGGCACCTGTCAGTCGGGTTAGAGATGGGCGCAACGCCGGATGACCTTGTAATGTCGACTTCTGGAATTTTTGACTGATAAATTTTGCGATACTAGAGCATAAATTTTGTATTACGCTCTCCTACATTTTTAACCATAAGATGTTGCTGTATTTCAAATTTCAGACATTAATAAACTGCCATAAAATTATGGTAATCAGGCGTACTTTTGCGTACTCCCATCTCTACCAGAAACAAAAACAAGTGACTAATGACGCCGTCTTTTAAATCCTTATTAAATTATTTGCTAAATCAAACCGTAACTGTGATAAATCTAGTAAAGACTTTATATTCTAAAGTATAACTTACTATTAATTTGCATAGAAATAATTCTAAACTGTACCTATAAATAAATAAAAAGAAAACCAGTATAGCTAAGAATGTAACAGACCGCTACCTACATCAAAAAGAAATAAAAACTGTAACACTGAAGTCTTAAGAATTTATTTATTTCATTTAAAAAGCAGTTAGGACCATAACCTCGCAAATATAATGATGAGATAAAACGCAAGGAATAACTTGATAATAGCAATATAATAAAATATTTAACAATAATAATTATTTGTCTTAATAACTCAATCTTTTGTTTCAGTGCATAATTGTAGAGATCCAGGCTGATACCGTGCAATTCCGGCAAATACTATGATCATACTGTTTTTAAAACCAAATACTGCTCGAATTTTGACATTTAGAAATGCAAGCGTCAACCCATCTCTATTTTCCCCCTCTATTCATCATCCTCTTTCTCTTCTTCCTTCAGCCCATCCTCAACATTGCTACTGTCGACCGTTTCATCCGAGACTGCGACAGCATCACCATCTGTTGTCTTGTGTGTGCCATTCTCAACTACTTTGTTTTCGTTGCTTTCATCGACAGTAGATTCAACTACAGCATCACCAGCACTGCTCACATCTCCATTCGTTTGTTTTTCTTCGTTAACAACTCCATTACTTAACTCTTCAGGTTTGGAATCGTCTGGCACCAACTTAAGGAATTTTTCGATTTCATCGATTTCATTCGCCAAGTCAAATTGTTCGTAATCCTAATTAAACAAAAACACAGGGTTCATCGACATGTAAGTCCTTGACGACAAATTTATTAGTGACTAATTTGAATTTCACGCATGTTTACATGCAAATTTTCCTGATAACACCTATGTGTCATCAAATGACTCAGTTTAAGTTTGAATACCTAATGACCTTTGGTATTTTACGGCCTAAATTTGTAGTGAATTCTTTGGCACTTACCCCACAGTACGTTTTGTCGTTAAAAATTTGTGGTGGCAAGGGATGCCTTGGTGTTTGATCGCAAGCTGTTGCACCTAGTGACGTAGAATTTGCTTGCATAAAGTCTTTTTCTTCCTCATTGGATGGCTCCGCTACATCAATAACTTGGTACTTGATGTTCTTTGATTCTAGTATCATAAGCACCCTTTGTTGACGTTTCTTTACCTGTTCCAAACAAAAGAGGTTGGAATATTATCTCATAACAAACGACAATCGTCTCATAGATCAGTGGCATCTTGGCACCTGAACTCACCTCTTTATTTCCAGAAATACCGCTTATGTACACTTTGACAACCATATTTATTTGATTTTGTACTCTACCAACAGTTATTTTGTAACACTACTGTTTTTTGACAGATTCGCCGTTTTGGCAAGTGTGGCGCCACACCTATTTTAGAAGATGACAGGCTATTGCCCCTATCTAGTTAAGATGCAAACCGCTACCTATGCACTACTGGTTTGCGTGACCGGACAAACGAAGAACAAATTTATTCTGTTCCTATAGCAACCGAAGGCACGGCCAATTGAACGAAATAATGCAACGGAATTAAAGTTAAATTTTGTCACAAATTAATTAAATTATTATGCACGTATCAAACTATAATAACATGTGGGAGAAATAGCAGTAGGACAGTACGAATGTATTGTGGCACTATTGCAATAAGTATATTACAATTCGACGTCCGTTGGTTAATAAAAAACCAAATGTGGTTACGATGGATAGAGATTCGTTCTGATATTCGTTCCCATCTCTAGCAACATCTGCATATTGACACATTGACAGATGACATTTTAAATGTCAACCTAACCTAAATGTGTCAATTATTACATCATGTCTACGTTAGTTTTTGTGCATAAATTCCACAGTGATCTAATCCGTTTACATATAAAATGTGCACACAGAAACTTCACAATATTGAACACAAAACGGAAGTATATCAGCGGCGCGGACAATCAAACTTCCGAATCAAATCACGTAAGTTACAAAATTTTTAGGTTATCCATCTGTCAAAACTCATCCATGTCAAGCTTGTTTTAGGCCAGAAACGAAAAGAAATCGAAAACTAGCGGTGGTATTTTGCAAAAGACGCTAAATCGCTTCACTGCCTTGCCGTTGCCAAAGGCACAACCTGCCAGAGGATGTTTTCACCCTGGTGCTTCGGTTTTATCGAGGGACACCCTCAAATTGGACAGCGGGGAAACCGTTACTGGTACGCAGATGATATCCGCAATGCTGCAGTATATTTGGCCGAAGGATGACAAGCGAGTACGAGATCGTGTCAAGTTGGCCGTCAGTTTGCTAATCGGGGCCAAAGTTCTAAACGTGTGTGTGCCTTTCATATTTAAGTATTCTGTGGATTATTTAAACGTCGCGGGGCATTTGAATGTGGATACTGCAGCCAGTACTGTCACTACAGTAGCTACTTCACTATTATTGGGATGTATGTAGAGTTTCAGGTAAAATATTGGTGTTATAATGATACGTTTTGTAGATGGTATTGCCAGAGCTGGTGCAGCAGGATTTAACGAGCTCCGTAACGCTGTGTTCGCTCATGTTGCCCAGCATTCCATTAGGAAAATAGCAAAGAACGTGTTTCTTCACTTACATAACCTAGATTTGTCGTTTCACTTGAGTCGACAGACTGGAGCCTTGTCGAAAACTATCGKCAGGGGTTCACGTGGCATAAATTTTGTCCTGTCTGCCATGGTTTTCAATGTTGTCCCAACGATCTTTGAATTAGCTCTTGTGTCCTCTATTTTAGGGATCAAATGTGGGGCTGCTTTTGCTGGTAAGTTTTACACAGAAGATTATGCTAAAGTTAGTTAATTAATGTTTGATGTAAGGAATTTCGCTGGGATGCGTTGGAATATATAGTGTGTACACATTGAGCGTCACACAGTGGAGGACAAAGTTCAGGATTTACATGAACAAGGCTGAAAACGAAGCAGGAAATAAGGCTATCGATTCTCTAATAAATTATGAGACGGTGAAGGTAAATGGTTACTTTTTAAATCTATGCTTCTTGATAAAATTTTCCCAATTTTCAGTATTTTAATAATGAAAGGTTTGAAGCGGAACGTTATGATAGCGTGCTAAAAAAATATGAAGAGGCAAGTCTAAAAACAAGTTCGAGCTTGGCGTTGTTGAATTTCGGACAGAACGCGATATTCAGTGCAGCCCTGAGCGCTATAATGATTTTGGCGGCTAATGAAATCGTTAAAGGTATTTATTTTATTTCGTGCGTGTAGTGAGGTAGGAATTTGTTTCTTTTAGGAAATATGACCGTCGGTGATCTGGTCATGGTGAATGGGTTGCTATTTCAACTGTCAATTCCGTTAGGATTCTTGGGGAGTGTCTATAGGGAAGTTAGACAGGCCTTGATTGACATGCAGACTATGTTTACACTGATGACAATGGACCCGTTGGTCAAGGTGAGTTAAATTACATTTAGCTAATTTTTTATATACTTGAAAACAAAATTCACAAGAATATAGTAAATAATAGGGTGTTCTATTTCAACAAAACCTCCAGTGCCCGTACACCTGCTTACGTTTTATAGAAAATATTCTAATCCTATCTTTTCCCTCACAGAATAAGGAAAACGCCCCATTTTTACACGTCGATGCAAAGAATTCCAATATAGTCTTCGAGAATGTCATGTTTTACTACGACCCGGCAAAAAAAATTCTAAACGGACTGTCCTTTACAATCCCCGCAGGCAAAAAGGTTGCCATAGTCGGTGGGTCAGGCTCAGGGTAACTAATAGACACTACCCGGTTTATTTACGTTTTACTTTGCCGACTTTCAATAGGAAATCGACGATTGTCCGGCTCCTGTACCGTTTCTTCGAACCAGCAAACGGTAAAATACTGATTGGAGGTCAAGATATCAAAGAAGTCGACATTGATAGCTTACGCAAGGCCATTTCCATCGTCCCTCAGGATTCCGTGTTGTTCCACGACACGATAAAGCATAATCTTCATTACGGCGATTTGACGGCTGATGAAGTGAAGGTGTTTGAAGCTGCGAAAATGGCAGAACTACACGATTCAATTGTTAGGTGGCCCAAGGGGTATGATACACAGGTGGGAGAGAGGGGACTCAAGCTTTCTGGAGGGGAGAAGCAGAGGGTTGCCATAGCGAGGGCTATCTTGAAGAATTCGCCAATTCTTATTTTCGACGAGGCCACGAGCTCGCTGGACTCCATTACGGAAGCGGTGAGTGTGTTTACTGAAATACAAATGTGTTAATCTGTACCTTTTTTCTCCTTCAGAACATCATGAAAGCTCTAAGAAGAGCAACAGAAGGGAGAACAAGTATCTGCATCGCCCATAGACTTAGTACGGTGATGGATGCTGACGAGATTCTGGTGCTGGAAAATGGCAAGGTGTCGGAAAGAGGAAACCATCAAACTTTGCTGCAGAACCCCAATAGTCTGTATTCGAGACTGTGGAAGGCGCAAAATCAACAAGGCTAACGACTGCCGACATTTTTAGGAAATTTTGTTTGAATTGTTGATTATTGTGTAAGATTATTTTGAAATGTATTTATTGATGTTTTTAAAAAGTGTATACATCTCATTTACTGTGGAACAATTAAAAAATTATGTTTGTTCTTTTCCTAATTTGTTTTTTTTTGGTCGCATATACAGTACCTAATACAGGGTGCATGGCAGAATACTAAGAATGCTGGGTAAGTAAAAAAATAATTGTGTTGTCGTGGAATAGTATATATCTGAGTATTAGGCGGGCCAATGTTTAAAAAATTATTTTGACTTGCCTAAAAACTAAAGATGTAGACTAGATTTTGGTTTAGAGATATGCATACTGATGTCCTAGATTGAAATGAAGTAGTTATGTCTATAAAAGGCAATTATGGATGTGTAATCAACACTCAGGTGTTTTAATATCTACTATGAAATAATTGCCTCACATTTTGTTATTAGCCGATAAAGTGTGTAATTTCATTCAGTGCACTGTTATGACAGGATCAACACAGACACAGATTTAAAAGAATTTAAGTTTTCTTTAATCTGTGGCACTACCTATGTGAAACATTCGTCATACTCACATATGTCCTGTAAAAATATATCAATCATAGCAAAAGAATATGACAATATTCTTCAGAGTTTTTTCTTAACCCAGAGTTTTAACATCAATATGGGGGCACATTAGGCAAGTTCTGAAGTTCAACAACATAAATCAATTCGCTTGACACATGGTTACTATGGCAACCACCCTGTACACAAACAGCAATGTGCCTACTACTTTTCAGCATTTACCATTTTTTTACAAACAACCGACCTGTCTAACCAAGTTTTTTTACAATGGCAAGTGTCAGTTCGGCACCTTCACAAAAGACAACAGATTTGAGGTCTTTTTAAACCTAGTAAAGCACCAACAAGCATACAGCGGTTTGTTTTCAGGCGGAAAAGCTGCGAAACAGTTTGCTCGTCAAATTCAAGTTGCCTGCTCCAGAGGAGGAAGCCCACGCATCCTCTGGCGGCCTCTGTGAGACCCATTGGAGTGAGGAGCGGCGGCAGTGTTGGGCAGAGAGTATTTTCGGCGAAACTTTTAAAATTACGCTCGTTACAGAATCAACTGAATGATGCCAACTATCATTTATCGGTAATCGAAATTTGAAGCTTGAAAATAGTATCAGAGGCTCAAGCTTTGATTGTAGGAACTGGCGAAAGAGAATCGTGCATTGAAAACTTTGCAGAAACGGCAAGACAAGGCCCTGTCGAAGTATGAAGGGGAAACAGCGGACCTGCCGAAGGTTATCAAGACATATGAAGCCGAAATCGCGGTTCTCCAAGATAAAAACAAGACTTTAAGGAAAGCGTTGAGGGAAGCTTCCGAACAGTTGAAAATCAGAGAAGACGAACTGCTAGTTGCTCGTGAACAACTTACGAAGCTGCAGAACTTGACGAAAGAGAAAAACTTGAAGGAGAGGCACAAACTGACAGAGGACGTTCACGAATTGAAGGAGAGCMTGCAAAAGTGTGAAGAACAAATCAGCGTTTTSAACAGAWAACTCATTTTGGAGACGAAAAATTCTAAACACAGGTTGAACGCGGAAACTGCAAAAACGAAGCAGTGCAAAGTGGAACTACAAAATGCCTTGGTGGAGATTGACAGATTAAATGAGTTACTGGGGGTAAGTAACACCTACAACAAATTGGTGGAATGAATACCTGCATAAATTGAAAAATTTTAATAGGAAATATTAAAATCCATATTGCTCAAAACTTTTAAAGTTCAGATGTTCCTCAATAAAGGGTTCATAATTTGGGTCTATTTACAGTTTTGTGACTGCAGAATATGTAAAATAAGTTGTGGAAATATGATAAAAAATCTGTATTAACTATTTTGTTCATTTGAAGTTTTTTGTTGCAATGTATACATAGAAATGCTATGTAGGTATTTTTTGCTGGTTTTATCCACATGAAATGTCTTTTATATGTATTAATAAATGTCCGGACACAGATCCCTGTGGCACATCTTGCTGCACAATAATTTGCTATTGCTTTTATGACTATTAAACACAGTATGCTGTTTCCTAGGAATCAAATAATTTGTAAGCTTTGATTTGTACTCCAATAACATTCAGCTTTTTAATTAATATCTCATGAAACACAAGATCAAAAATTGCAGATATACCTATGTTAATTTGTATACAGGGTGTCCCACATTATGTGGGCGGAATCTGAAAACTGGTATGAAAATAACACTATTTTACTATAACTTTTTTGAAGTAACGCCTGCATACTGACATATTAATTCTTAAACCTGGGGAAAGAGCAACAGTTTTTCAAAAATATCTCCTTTTCAGTGTATTTTTTAATTTAATATAATATCTTGTACAATTTCAGACTAAAGACAAGCCACTAGCTGTCCGCAGAAGATTTGCTCATCTTCCGCAACGTCAAGCAGTTTCCATGGTTTCCCTTGCAGCAAAAACGTTCCGTACCAGCAGCACCAAGACAGATGACGAAGAAAACCATTCGGATGACAAAACCTCGACTCCCGATTTAACAAAATTAGAACCGATAACGAAAAAACTAGAAAACCGTGCTGCCTCATTAAGTACAATACTAAAACCTGCATCGGAAAGCGTGAAAGCTAGACTTTCGGTACAGGAAAACGGTGATGAGAGCTCAGAAGACGAGAGGAGAAAGCCTTTCTCTGCAAAGAGCGTGTTCACAGTCGTTTCTGCGGAGCAATCGGTGAGAGTTAGACCATCATCAACACAAAAATTGGAGAAACTAGAAGCGCTCGTGCAAAATACAATGAAAAAGAAAGAGGAAAATGAGACATTGGACGCGGATGATAAGCTGCTTGGAAATATCTACACTAAGGTCATCTCTTCTGTTAAAGAGAGCAACCAGACAGTAAACCAACACAAGGCGACATTAGAACAATCAAAGATTGATGCAGAGAAACTCCTAAACGAGCTGGAAAAGACAGATCATATGAATAAGAAGCTACAACACACGAATTTTGTTTTAAATGAATCTGCCTCCAATAACAATGGTACAGTGGGCGAGTTTCTAAAAGAAGAGGTGATATTTCAATCGCACTTTAATAACAGTGAAAAAAAGGTGAAAGAACTTGATTTTCTTATTAATGCGACAGATAAGAATGGTAATATAACCTCTAAAGACCCAAAGGTTACCTTGGAGGAGAAGCAGAAGCTTTTGAGCGCTTTAAAGGCGATTGATAATGGTGAAAACGTTGATGTGCCCATTGTAAACAATGCAAGCAGGAGGAACAAGCTTATGAAAGAAATATTGGGAGATACTCATAAATAAAATGATTTTTTGTTTTTGTTATACAAATTTTTATTATTAAATATAGCTGTTGTACAATGCGATTGGTTGTTTCATATGTTACATAATAAATTTACTTGTGATTGGAACTTGTGCCTTTTTCCAAAAGAAAAGCCGTAAAAAACGGTCGCCGGGATGCAAAATTAATGGAAAGATGTTTGTTCCAATATTTTGTTAGAAGGTAAGTGGAAAGGGTAAAAAGTAATGCTTCCTAGAATTAAATTATAAAAACAGAACGCTTTCAGTCCTAGAATATGTATTTTCAAATAGTTCCGAAAAATCTCTGTAATAACATTGGACAATTAAACAAAAAACAGAGCACAAAAATAACACTTCCAAAAATATATATGGCCTTTTTTTGGGTCACCCCATATTGGCACAAAAGTTAGTTTGAAAAATGCACAACTAAAAACTAWAAGTGATTGATTCAAGCATTTTTMTTAAATAAGTACCTGAAGTTTTATTGATTTGATTTCAACTCCTTTGAACACATTGTATAATAATTTCTGACAGTTACTACGCTATAAACAAATAAACAACAGTTTAGATTGCTTCAACAACATATATTCTTGCCGAGTAATATTGACTACAATTATCGATCTTTTCTATGATCGAGCAATAACATTACATATAATATATATTTATTACAATAAAAATGTATAATACCAAACACGAAAAGAGTGTGAACCTACATACAGTCTTAAATACCAATCTAAAAACGGTGGCTTAAGTAACAATTAATCCAAAATAATTGAATCAGTATACGCATTTCTAAAACAGAAACTGCCCTAATAAAAATACAAAATCGACCAACCCCAGCTACATAGAAAAGCGGTTCATCGCTTAAATACTACAAATCACAATGTAAATAATTTATTGTCTGACAACGAAGGCATTGTCAACATGAAGACAACATTTAATTTTATAATCGCATGCATTAACGACGATAAACACCCTTCTGATTCACCGTTTTCTCAAAATATAGCGTGATATGTTAATTGGAGATATGAAAAATAAAGGTCAAATGAAATCCAAACTCATGTAGAAACTGCTGCAAAAACAACCCAATCAAGGTTCTTTGTACTTCTCGTGAATCTTCATAGCAACAAAACTTTAAAAACGGCAGCAACAATTCGCCTTCGTCCCACCCGAAGTACCTCAACGTGTCCTACTCATAATATCAAAAATATAAAGCCTAACTCTTGATATTTTAAGCAAATACTGCATGCTATCAACTGTTAAGGAAAAACTTTTAAACTGGGCAGACTATGGCGGCTGGATTTGGTTGTATAATACCTCCAGGGCCAGGTAGAGATGTGTCACCTTTGTTCAGGAACTCGTCCACCCGACGTGCTGCTTGACGACCTTCGGCGATTGCCCACACCACCAAAGACTGACCACGACGACAATCTTAAACAACATTGTACAGTTATGGCTTTTACTACTCGTAAATATAAAGTGTAGTAGATATTTCTATAAATTTTATACTTTTCTGTTTGTAATATTTATAATTTTTTTTCAGGTTTTATTTCTTTCAGAAATTGGATATTTCTAGTATACACACTCATAAAACACTACTTATAATAAATTTCCTGAGCACTCTGAACCATTAACGTTTGCAAATCTTCACAGGTACTTAAAATATACCATTTTACTTACCTCCCGCTGCAAACACATTCGATATATTCGTCTTATATTCTTTGGCCTCGATGTTGGAACGTGGATCCAACGTAAGCTCGAGCTGATCTGCAATCGCCCTCTCGGGACCTAGGAAACCCATGGCAAGAAGGACGAGATCGGCGGGATACACCTTCTCAGATCCCGGACGTTGTTCCATCTGCCATCTCCCACTATCGTCTTTCTTCCAGTCAACATTGACTGTGCGTACCCCGCTTACATGTCCCTGTCCGTTGTCCAAGAATTCTTGCGTCATTATGCTGAAGACTCTTGGATCAGAACCATACCTCACTTTTACCTGTGGAAGAAATGAACAAATAATGATATGGTCTGATAAAAGAAATAAGTAGGCTAAGAATATGTTAAGTGTAAAGTTAGATGGTTAAAAAAAAGTTTACCCAGGAAAAACAGGTCAGGATCCAGAACTTGTGTTTTAAAAGGAGTGTTATGTTAGATTTTTTCGTCAGGGGTATGGAACTCCTCTTCCGGAGAATCTGCTCCTAGTGGAATACACCAGGGAGTCTACCCCCCAAAAAATCATACAATAAAGATGATTAAAAATGCATTTCGAGGTGTGTTACTCTATTTTTTCAATGTAAGAGGCTGTGAAAAAGATACTACAATCTTTAGATTGGTTGCCACAAATAACATAGATTGTTCCATGAGAGAAAAGGAAAGGATGCTTAAGAATGAGGCTTGTTGGTATATTTTTTATGTAAAAGACTGAAAGATGCACACAAGTCTTAAAACTGGGAGTCAGAAATAATGTTAGCCCTGTTAATCAGAGAAATGGGAGACAGCAGACTTCCCCAAAAATTTTTGTTAAAAAAAGACACTTAAAAATACATTCTGAGGTTTGGTAGTGTACTTTTTTCAATGCAGAAGACTATGAAACAGGTATTAAAATCATGAAACTGTTCTCCACTGAAATGAGGGGTCAGGAATTTTTACTGTCAATTTTTTTTGTAAGTATTAAGGATCCTTAAAAATGTTAGGGTTGTTAATGACTTTCTTTCAGTGTTAAAAGATGTGTAAAAACTTACTTAATTGACTTAATAATTAATATAACCAAGCTACTATCAACCTACCTCTTCATGGCCATAATCCACCCTGAACACCCTCGGCCACTGGGGCCAAGGATTATCAGACGATCTTTTAGTACCAGGTTCAGGAAGAATTTCAAATGTCGTTATTGATGCTGCCCCTTGACGTAGAGAAGTTGCAATGCAGTCACATCCCGTGTCACCTCCGCCTATGATGATGACATTTTTGTCTTTGGCATGGGGACCCTGGTTGCTGCCACCTAACTGTCGCTTTTGCCAATTTTCGAGGAATTCCATGGCAAAATGAATGCCACCAAGTTGCCTTCCTATATATAAACAAGAGAAAGAGAAATTTTAGATATTAAAAGGAAAACTTAAAAAAAAACAAGAATAAACAAAAATAGCAAGTGAAAGTTGTTGTTTGAAAAACCTTGAAAATAAGCCACAATCAAATTTTTTAAATTGGTTTTGAGTGTCATTTTCTTACCTTCTAAATGTTTGTAAACTGACATGGCAATGAATTAAATATTGTAATGGTTACAATGTTACAATTGTTACTTCTAGTTTTGGTAATTTTAGGTGTAAGTAACTAATTACATTATTATTTTTGTTTCTAGTGGTACTTCTTAGACTTAGAAAAATCTTTTTTAAGACTTATAATTTGCATAGTTTTGGTTAATTTGGAGAATATAAAAATGAGGTACTTAGTTTTATTTATTAAACTTTCAATATGTTTATTCCATTTCAAGTATAAAAAAAAACAAATATTTACAATATTTTTATATCCAACGTTATTGGAACACCATCTTTGTAGTTTCCAAGGCACACAGTTTTAACAACATTCAAGAATAATCTAGTGTCTATCTGTCTCACCGGGAAATATATCTATACAATAATCTAATAAATCATTTATTTGGGGAATCAATAATTACAAAGTGAACTAAGTTCTACATAAGAAGCCCAATAAGTAATTGGAACTTTCCTAATTGACCCAAAAATTATGTGTAACATCACATTTTTGTATAATTAAACAGCAAAACGCTACAAACAAAACTCGGATATCTGCCATGGATAAGCAAAAAAAATACTTCAGTGGTTCTTTCCTTTAATTATTAATAACAGGCTTCAGTAGAGAAATAGAATCAACTAAGGGAAATATCTAACCTTCAGGTGCTAGTAACGTATCTTAAGATTTACAAAATACAGTCAATAAAACAACAGAACATTCTCACCTGGCAAAGGCAGATCCCTGGGCCACGTTGCCCCAGTACAAAGCACGACGGCATCATATTCTTCGCTCAAATCCTTGGCGGAGATGTCCT
This sequence comes from Rhyzopertha dominica, assembly GCA_025024175.1. Taxonomy (NCBI): domain Eukaryota; kingdom Metazoa; phylum Arthropoda; class Insecta; order Coleoptera; family Bostrichidae; genus Rhyzopertha; species Rhyzopertha dominica. Next base: position 13,349,082 of record QCXZ01000042.1, on the reverse strand, counting down.
TTCCAACGTTTATGTTCGTTTTGAATGTGATGCCCTCTGCTGCCAACAGATCGACTCTTCTTTGCACCACCTGCTTGCTCAGCTTCATGGTTGGAATTCCGTACTGCAGGAGGCCACCTATCCTGTCGTTCCTTTCGAAAACCGTGACGGAATGCCCGACCTTGTTTAGCTGGTGGGCACAGGCCAGACCTGCCGGACCCGAGCCAACGACAGCAACACGCTTACCTGTCCTGAACGGAGGAACCTAAAATGTAAAACAAAGGATAATTTTACAAGAAAATAAAGATAAAGCATTACAGCGGAATTTGAGCGATTTCTTTTGAATGATTTAGTTAAGTAATTTTATACTTTTGTAAGTGAACAACTATTAGAACTGTAGCAATGCCAAAATATTTGGAAATGTATCCTACAATATACTTGACGGTTTGAAATGCATTCAGAGATACAACAAAAAAAAATTAGAGATTTTCAAACAGTTTCATCATATAATATACATTCAAATCAGGTATACTCTGGAATGTTCTTTAAAATACTATCTATTACATAAATGATTAATAATTTAAAAATATGGAGGTGCAATAACATATATTTTTTTTAATTTTATATCTTCCTTGTTCTAATTTTATTGTGACACAGTAGAAAATATATGCTCTAGAAGATATGAAACAAATTTGTATGTTGTTCAGATGTACTACATACAATTATCACATCAAAACTGTACAATAACTTTATTATTTGAAATCCTAGGTAAGTAGTTAAATGAGACAGCTTCTTAGTTTTTTGTGAAGTGCTTAAGAATATTATGGCTTTTAATTTATACATTCATTTGAAAAAAATAAAAAAGGTACTACAAAGTATACTGATGAATTGTTTTTCAAAATGGGTTTACCTATGTGATATAAATCTTTAAAGTTTACATCCTACCAGCTTGTTCAATAAGTTTTGTCGTTCGATAAGAAAAATACAATTTTATGGTTCAAAATACACTTTATTATTCAGTATAATCTCCCTGAACATTAATACACTTGCTCCAATGATCCTCCAATCTGTGGATCCCATCCCTGAAGTGAGAACCCAGAAGGTCTGCAAAATACGCTTCAACAGCCGTTATGACCTCTTCAATTGATGAAAAACGCTTGCCACACATAAATTTTTTGAGTTCTGGAAACAAATGGAAGTCACTGGGGGCTAAATCTGGTGAATACGGTGGGTGCTCCAACATTTCGAACTTTAATTCATGGATTTTAGTCATTGTCAAAATGCTCTTGTGACACGGTGCATTGTCCTGATGAAAAAGGATCTTTTTCTTCTGCACACCGGGTCTTTTTTCACGAATTTTTCCCTCCAACTGGTCCAAAAGGTTCCAATAATATTCAGAATTAATTGTTTTATCAGTTTGCAAGTAATCTACAAACAAAATTCCTTTTGCATCCCAAAAAACTGATGCCATAACCTTCTTGGCCGATTTTCGGACACGAACTCGTTTCGAAGCCGAACAACCAGGTTCACACCACTCTTTAGCCTCTTGTTTTGATTCAGGATTGTTGTGATAGACCCAAGTCTCATCCATAGTGATGAATCGACGTACAAAATCCACTTTATCCTTTTTAAAACGCTCCAAATGTTGCATTCGACTTTCCATTGTTAGCGAATGCAGCACCCATTGTGCACAGAGCTTTCTAAAACCCAAAATTTCACATAAAATATGGCTCACACTGCCTAATGAGATGTATAGAGCCTCAACTAAATCTCTCTCAGTCAATCGACGATATTCCAAAACTATATCCTGTATTTTGGCTATGATTTCTGGTGTTGATGCGCTTTTTGGACGGCCATTACGTGGATCGTCTTCAAGGCTTGTACGACCAAGTTTAAATTCAGCAACCCATCTTTCTACTGTTCTAATTGCAGGTGAATAATCATTATACACTTTTAACATTCATTCGTGAATTTCTTTTGGTGCTACACCTTCCAAAAATAAGAATTTTATCACTGCACGATATTCAATTTTGACAGATTGAAATGAAACTTCACATACGTTCATATGAACAGTGTACCAACAAAACAAAAAAATTTTGGGCTAGTAGCAACACCCTCTCTTATTGAACGACAAAACTTATTGAACAACCTAGTATTATGAACAATTTTGAAATTAAAGGAATAAAAAACTGCCAGTTTTAAAAACTGCCTCCTATAAAGCATTTTAAATTGAAAATCAAACCAAAGTAGAGAAAAACTAACTCACCTGTGGTGTGATCCACCCATTCTCGAACGCATGATCGATAATCGCGCACTCGATATTCTTAATCGTCACGCTCGGCTCGGAGATGCCCAGAACGCACGCACCTTCGCACGGGGCTGGACACACCCTGCCCGTGAACTCGGGGAAGTTATTGGTCTGCAGCAGGTGGTTCAAAGCCTGCCGCCACTGGTTCTGGAAGACCAGGAGGTTCCACTTTGGAATGATGTTGCCCAACGGACAACCGTGCACGTTCGACTGGCAGAAGGGAACTCCACACTCCATGCAACGAGCGGCCTGCACCCGAAGTCCCTTACGAACATGCGAGAAGTTGTAGATTTCCTCCCAGTCCTTCAACCTTTTATCGGCCGGCCTGTAGACGCCCGTTTCTCTCGGATACTTCATGAAGCCTCTCGTTTTATCCAAGGCGCGTTCCGCTTTCTTCTGCTCCACAGACAGATCGGCGACAGAGTCCTCGATGTCTTGGACTTTCGGTTCGGCCGGTGGAATGCCGTTAACTTTGGCGGTGGCTTCGACGGCCGTGGCCTTCTGCTTCAGTACTCGCTGGTATTCGTACGGGAACACCTTGACGAACTCGCTCTGTCGCGTTTTGAACTCGTTTATCAGCTTTTCGGCGACCACCGAGCCCGTCAGGTCTTTGAATTCTTGGAGCAGCGTTCGGACTAGATCCACGTCTTCTTTGTCTTCGAGCTTACACAGCTCGACCATTTCCGGGTTGCATTTGGTGGAGAAGGTTTTGTCGATGTCCCACACGTAGGCAACGCCGCCTGACATGCCCGCGGCGAAATTGCGGCCTGTCAAGCCTGGAAATGATATTTAATTATTTAACTTTCGCATAGCAAACTTTTTCTTCCTTTGAGCACACTTTATTACTATGACATTCAATCTGTTTTTTAGAATGATTGAAATATTTCATTTAAAAAGAAAAAAAACATACAGGGGCATATAATAAATGGAAAAAAAGAAGAAACGCACATTTCCGGCAAAAGTTGACGTCAAAAATAAAAGTTTCCAATACAAAAGTTGTAGATAAAACCCTACCTAGAATCAGTACTACTCCTCCTGTCATATATTCACAGCCATGATCACCAACGCCCTCTACAACTGCTACAGCACCAGAATTTCTGACGGCGAAACGCTCTGATGCAATGCCCCTCATGTAAGCACGTCCACTTGTCGCACCATATAAACACACGTTGCCGACGATCACATTGAGGTGAGATTCAAATGGTGACGTTTTTGGTGGGTATATGATTATAGTGCCACCGGAAAGACCCTTTCCTGAAATCGAAAGCGAACGGTGTGAAAAATTTCAAGAAAGTCTACTTGTAGAATTTCAAATTTGCAAATTATACAAAAGTTTTATCTATTATGTTTAAATGAAAATTTGAGAAAATGCTGCATTTTTGATAGAGAACTCTAGTGCCAGAAATTTTAACATACTTAGCTTCAAATATTTAGACATTTAATTCTAATGAAACAATGTTGGATATTAAAGGAACTTAAACAGTTTATGACTGCACTGATAGTATAAGTGATAGTGAAATGATAATATTTGAAAAACATTAAATATCACAAAAAAATAATTGCATGTGTAATATAATTCTCTAAAGATCTTGATTATTTCTTAGTTCTGTAACAGAAAAAATATAGGATTTTATATTCCTTTGTATTTATCAATATTAATAATGATTAATAATGAGAATTCATGCCCTATAAATATATACAGGATGTTCAGTAACGAATAGGCCATCCGTTCTTGGGTAAAAATAAGCTGAAATAAACCAACTTAGCAATTTTTTTTACTTTATTCCATTTTTTCAACAGCTCTTTTGTCTTTCAAAATATTTCATTCAAATTTAGTACAGTGGTATATCTAATCTAAATAAGACAGTATATTTACAATTTGAATCAATCACTGAGGGCGTAGGACGCTCTTTTATTATTTTGTTTTTGCAATATCTTTTTGTAGAATAAACAATTATAGAAAAAGGTCATCCAAATACAAATGACCTAGATAAAAATTAAGAGGAACTTACCAACATAATCATTCGCATCCCCCTCCAAAGTACAAGTCACCCCTTTAGCCAAAAATGCACAAAAGCTCTGCCCAGCAGATCCCTTCAGGTTAACATAAATATTGCTGCCGTCAGGCAAACCCTCCTCATTATGCTTCCTAAAAGCAGAAACAACAAAAATTCCCCAAACAAATTATCAAACCAAATAAACTTACATCGATATGTGGTAGCTTAATGTCGATCCGAAAGCTCGGCATTCGTTGTTTATGTTCAAATCGATCGTTGCAGTTTTTTCCGTGCCATCAATTACGGGTTTTGCCTTCTCAATCAACTGGTTATCCAGCCGTTGCTCCAGCTGGAAGTCCTGGGCCACAGAACCTCCTACAATGTTCACACCAGGGCGCATGTGAAGTGCGTTCTGTAGGATGAGATTAAGATTGAGCATTTTGGCTTTTTCACTGCCCGACGAAGTGGCTTTGAGTAGATCTGTGCGGCCGATGAGCTCTTGGAAGGTCCTCACCTGAGAAAATGAAAGAAATTGTTGCAGTAAGGAATCCTTGAAATAAGTCTTTAAATGCTGTTATGTTTTTCAAGATATTTGCATAAAAATCGGTTTTTCTTATAGACATCATATTGGATTTTTTCATATTCAGATTCAGCTATATATATATATATATATATATGGTTTATTGAACAAATATTACAATTTGTACAAAAGGCTAACGACCGAAGTCTTTCTGCTATTTTTTCAGCTATTTTTTCTGATTAATTTGATGTGTCACATGACATAGTTTAGAATTAATTTGCATTAATAAAACGCATTTACTGCTTTAAACATTCTTCTGAGTATAATCTGCTTTGGAAAACCATTTGCCTCTTTACCTCACATACTTTATGGATTCGACACATAAATTTTTATTTACACAATTACAAGTTGTAGTAACAAGACAACAAAGCAGACTGAATAATCTATACCAAAGCAAACATTAAAAATCATACATAAACAAGAAATAGAAATAATAAATCTTAAATAAGAGATTTGAAAACCTTGAGAGAGATAAGCCAATTTAAAACAATTAAAATCAATTACATTAATAATTAATGCAAGAAGAATATGTTCAAATAGTTATAAATAATGTCCATCCATCAATGTTGTTGATTGCATTTCGCAGAGCCACATATTTGTAGTTCTTCCTCATTGTTGTAGTTTGTTATGCCATATAACTTATATTTTAAGTATCCCCAGAAAAAGAAGTCTAAAGAAGTTAGATCCAGTGATCTAGGAGGGCAACAAATCTTTCCAAGTGTTGTTATAATTCTACCATTGAAACACTGATTTAAGTAATTTTTGATTTTTCAAAATAACTTCTGAATGAGTTTGAATTCATTTGTTTTCTAAATGACATGTAATTGTGCATTGAATTCTGCACTACCTTCTCCTATTTGACCGACTTTATTTAAATAAATGCATAATCATAAAAACTTACTCCAAGAGAAGCCATGTGTTGCCGGACTTCTTCGGCCAGCATGAACAAGTAGTTGATGACATGCTCCGGCTGCCCGGTGAACTTCTTCCTCAGTATCGGATCCTGAGTGGCTATACCTACGGGACAAGTGTTCAAATGGCATTTTCGCATCATCGTACAACCCATTACAATCAATGGAGCTGTGCTAAAACCTATTTCGTCCGCACCTAGCAGCGCGGCTACTACCACATCAAAACCTGCAACAACATATCGCATCAGCAGGGAAAATAAGAAACGAACAAAAATTATTGTAATATACATTCTATAATGAATTACCTGTTCTTATTTGTCCATCAGCCTGCAGCACAATCCTGGAGCGCAGATTGTTTAAAACCAAAACTTGGTGGGTTTCTGCTATACCCAGTTCCCAGGGAAGTCCCGCGCTTTTGATTCCAGTCCATGAACTAGCTCCAGTTCCGCCGTCATGTCCAGAAACCACAATGTGTTCCGCTTTTCCCTTGGCTACCCCTGCTGCCACTACACCTACACCCACCTGAGAGAAGATTACAAAATTTATAAAAACAAGACAGTCAAACTCGTAATCTACCATATTATCACCAGAGATACAGATTTAAAAAATATTTAATTGTTTTTATACATAGTTTTCAGTAAATATATTCGGACATACAAAAACATTTAAATGCAAGTGTGATATAGAATTTGATGGTCTTTTTAGACAAAGTATTGCGTAAGCATTAAAATTCTAATTTAATGCTCACAGGACGTAAGATAAAAGACAAGAATTTGAATGTTTCAGTTTTAATATGTACAACATATTTGATGCATAGATTTTTTGGTATTGTTAGACAGGTCGGATGGGCAAATGATCATGCTACATTTACGACCTTTGCCTTATTTATTATCTCACTAAATATATCAAAAATAATTGTATGCTCCCACAATATGCGTTTCCTGTATAAATTATTTATCTCCAAGCCAATTTGGGAATCGTTTAGCAGCAGAGTCCAAGCTAACATCAATAAAAGACAGAGAAGACCTGCATTATTCAAATATCAATTTATTTAAATGTTTCAGAAAGCTGGAAAATATTTTAATGAAACACATCCATTCAATTGGCATGCTAAATTATATAAAGCAATTTATAAACTTTGCACAGAACATGAAGAAAAATTAATTTCAAAAAAAATTAGGAAAGAGCTTAAACTTTTTTATTCCTGTTACTTTAAACTTTTTAAAATTAATTGCATATTATTGTGTCTTGTATTGGTTTGTCTAAGAATCAGTTCTTTATTTGTATTTTTATGTATAATAGACTTTTTACTTTGTGAGAGTGTATTTCAGCCAATATTTAATTATTGAATAATAATTTAGCAAAAATATAACCCTGCACACTATTGTGAATTAACTATGAGTATGCATTACTTAAATATCTTGTACTGTGGTTACAGTAATTTAAAAGTATTTGTAATATTGAAGCTACTAGGTTGTTCAATAAGTATTGTCGTTCGATAAGAGAGGGCGTTGCTACTAGCCCAAAATTTTTTTTGTTTTGTTGGTACGCTCTTCATATGAACGTATGTGAAGTCTCATTTCAATCTGTCAATTCATTCTTTGTTTACAAGCCATTTAGTGTCGCCGTGTCACAGTATTTTTTTACGATGGAAAAAATTGAATATCGTGCAGTGATAAAATTCTTATTTTTGGAAGGTGTAGCACCAAAAGAAATTCACGAACAAATGTTAAAAGTGTATAATGATTATTCACCTACAATTAGAACAGTAGAAAGATGGGTTGCTGAATTTAAACGTGGTCGTACAAGCCTTGAAGACAATCCACGTAAACGTCGTCCAAAAAGCGCATCAACACCAGAAATCATAGCCAAAATACAGGATATGGTTTTGGAAGATCGTCGATTGACTGAGAGAGATTTAGTTGAGGCTCTACACATCTCAATAGGCAGTGTGAGCCATATTTTAAGTGAAATTTTGGCTTTTAGAAAGCTGTGTGCACAATGGGTGCCGCATTCGCTAACAATGGAACAAAAACACATTCGAATGCGTCCTTCTCAGCAACATTTGGAGCGTTTTAAAAAGGATAAAGAGGATTTTGTGTGTCGATTCATTACTATGGATAAGACTTGGGTCTATCACCATGATCCTGAATCAAAACAAGAGGCTAAAGAGTGGTGGCATCAGTTTTTTGGGATGCGAAAGGAATTTTGTTTGGAGATTACTTGCTAACTGATAAAACAATTAATTCTGAATATTATTGCAACCTTTTGGACCAGTTGGAGGAAAAAATTCGTGAAAAAAGACCCGGTTTGCAGAAGAAAAAAATCCTTTTTCATCAGGACAATGCACCGTGTCACAAGAGCATTTTGACAATAGCTAAAATCCATGAATTATAGTTCAAATTGTTGGAGCATCCACCGTGTTCACCAGATTTGGCCCCCACCGACTTTCATTTGTTTCCAGAACTCAAAAAATTTATGTGTGGCAAGTGTTTTTCATCAAATGAAGAGGTCATAACGGCTGTTGAAGCGTATTATGCTGACCTTCTGGATTCTCACTTCAGGGATGGGATCCACAGATTGGAGGATCATTGGAGCAAGTGTATTAATGTTCAGGGAGATTATACTGAATAATAAAGTGTATTTTGAACCATAAAATTGTGTTTTTCTTATCGAACGACAAAACTTATTGAACAATCTAATATTTTTTTTTTAATTTTAAATACATTTTAATACTAAATACCAAATGTTTGAATACAAGTATTTTAAATATCTTTACACTACTGTATTAGTATTGTATTAGAACTATACCAGAGCTGCATATAAATGCAAAAAATATTTCAAACATTAAATTTGTACTGAACTTACCTCTGACACTAATTTAACAGATATCCTAGCGACTGGATTGGCACATTTCAGATCGTAGATCAGCTCAGCTAAATCTTCAATTGAATAAATATCATGATGAGGTGGGGGAGAAATTAGCCCCACACCAGCAACAGAATGTCGAGTTTTCGCAATGTCCGCTGAAACCTTGTAGCTGAAATATATAAACAAAAACATTTACGGCACACTTTGATACGCTCAAGTTTAAAACGAAGACAACGATAAAAATGTAAGCTTTTTTTACCCAGGAAGTTCTCCTCCTTCACCCGGCTTAGCCCCCTGGGCCATCTTGATTTGCAAGTCGTCTGAATGAGCCAGGTAGGACGAGGTGACTCCGAACCTTCCCGAAGCGACCTGCTTGATTGCGGATCGTTTTTCCCTGTCGAGGTACCTCTCTGGGTCCTCCCCGCCCTCTCCAGTGTTGCTCTTGCCTCCGACCTTGTTCATGGCGATGGCGAGCGTCTGGTGGGACTCCAGACTTATGGAGCCGAAGCTCATCGCACCCGTGGCGAAACGTTTGACTATTTCCGAAGCGGGTTCGATTTCCGACAACGGCAGGGCCTGGTCGTTGGTGCGCAGCTCCAAACGGCCACGAAGCATGCAGTTTTTGACCGATTCCATCGTGGATTCCCTGAATTTCTCGTAGGCTGTCTTGCTCTTGTTGACAGCCGATTCCTGTTTTAAGAATTTTGCGTGTCAGGCGATGCAGTTTTCTTTCGTTTAAATGTGTTTTTCATCTCAAGAGAATTACCTGTAGAGCAGCAATGCTTCCAGGATCATTAAGATGCTTTTCTCCACCAGCCCTCCAGTGAAAACCGCCCGCATCTCTAAGTATTAAATTGTCTGGAGCTAAACGGTACGCAGAACGGTGCCTTTCAAATGCCTCTAGTGCCAGCATTTCTAGGGTGACTCCACCTAGTCTAGAAGGTGTACCTAAAAGAATAAGTAAGCTGAAGACCATATATGGTACACAACACACATTTGGGACAAGATGATAGACAGAAGACTAAATAAAAATCGTTACTGGCATTAGAAGTATGTTTTGCTGTCCTGGTTAAGAAATGAAACAATTGTAAGACCAAACGTTTTTCATTTATGACTGCAAGTTTCAAGATGAAATATTAAAATAAAAAACACTAAACAACATATGAGCAAGGTGGTTTTATTCTGATTAATCAATATTCAAAAAATCCTTTTCAATGATAATTTAGAAATCCAAAGACATAAAGCTGCCATCTTCAGTTCAAGGGAGATAAACACATCTATATGTATATATATATATATATATATATATATATATATAATATAATAATATAATATATATATATATATATATATATATATATATATATATATATATAATGAACATGTATGATATTTTTAATGGGTTTTACAGGCATATGAAGAAATGAAAAAGTATTGCCGCCTTGACCGAGATTTGAACTCAGGCCTTTTGAACACTAGTCAAACGCTCTACCCACTGAGCTACCAAGGCCCTATTCAGAATCGAGGTCAAAGCGGCATATATTCATCAATGTTATGTAATGCTGCTGAACGCCATCCAGCGCATTTACAGTTGAATCGCTCGTCGCTCGTTATTTGCGAGCTTCGGAGCGCAATTCACTGCGGTGGCCAGATTGTGGCGACCAGCAGCTAATTACAACCCAATTATATATTATTATACACAGTGAAAGTAGTAGCTCAGTGGGTAGAGCGTTTGACTAGTGTTCAAAAGGCCTGAGTTCAAATCTCGGTCAAGGCGGCAATACTTTTTCATTTCTTCATATGCCTGTAAAACCCATTAAAAATATCATACATGTTCATTAAAAGTCAATTCAGGCAGTAAATAACTTTCACTGTGTATAATAATATATAATTGGGTTGTAATTAGCTGCTGGTCGCCACAATCTGGCCACCGCAGTGAATTGCGCTCCGAAGCTCGCAAATAACGAGCGACGAGCGATTCAACTGTAAATGCGCTGGATGGCGTTCAGCAGCATTACATAACATTGATGAATATATGCCGCTTTGACCTCGATTCTGAATAGGGCCTTGGTAGCTCAGTGGGTAGAGCGTTTGACTAGTGTTCAAAAGGCCTGAGTTCAAATCTCGGTCAAGGCGGCAATACTTTTTCATTTCTTCATATGCCTGTAAAACCCATTAAAAATATCATACATGTTCATTAAAAGTCAATTCAGGCAGTAAATAACTTTCACTGTGTATATATATATATATATATAAATGGCAACTGGGAGTTCTTCCCAAGTCCACAAGTGAAATAAATGAATTTAATTTATATGTATTATCCTCTATTATGGAAAAACATTGTCTACATACCTATACCACAATAATTCCGTTTAAACTTACCTTTGAAACATTTATCGATGACATCCTCAGCCATGCCCACAGCCTCGAAGATCTGTGCCCCCTTGTAAGACTGCAGCGTCGAAATACCCATCTTGGCCATCACTTTACTGATGCCGGTTTGCATTGCCTGTGCGTAGTTTTGGAAAATGACTTCATCGGTCAGTGAAGAGTCCAAGACTCCCTGATCTCGAAGGCTGGAGGCCAGTTCCAGGGCAAGATAAGGACAGATTGCGTCAGCACCGTATCCCAGCAATACGCAAATGTGGTGGACCTCACGGGCTTCCCCGCTTTCCACTACTAAAGCCACCTTCATGCGAGAACGCATTTCGATGAGGTAATGATGGACGGCACCTGAAAGTAGATGTAAAGGGACCATTTTTTGAAGAGGGAGCAAGATTGTGGGTTTATTAATGGTTTGAGGATGAAAAATAAAAGAATTGTTGTGTTTTGCACTAAATTTGTGGTTTTAGACAAACCGTGTACACTTTTTGATTCACTATATTTATTGCTTTGAGTATATTATAGCTGATAAGGACTTCAATAAATTAGTTCCTCCCTCTATCTCTATAATAGCAGAAATCAATTTATTATTAATATAGGGGACAAAACTGAATTACCCAGCACTTTCTAATATTAATTTTCTCTGAAAAATTTTCGCTTTCTTAACAATAGTAATAATGATTAGTAATGTAGTTCTATATTGTATTTTAATAAGGTCTTAATAATTTTGTTTGGGATCATTCTTTTTTCCTTTGGTCCATAAGGCTGAAAATATTTWTTATATCTAACAATTGTACAGTACAGACAAAGATAGGTGATAACTGCTCTATCACTACTTTAAGTAGMATCTATAATACTGTTTCTTTTGTGTGCTAAATGAATGAGAACAAAMATGAAGGGGATATGTTTAGTGTAGTTTACAACACTTTGAACATAGCAAAAAAATTTCCCATTCAAAAGTTTCTGCTTTGTTCTTTGTTACAATGGGGAGCAAAATTCACTCTAAGGCAGACAAAMCATGGAAMAACATTATTTTATTCCATTGGACATTGTTGATTACAAAGCTAAACTTTCAACAATTAAGAAATCATAAAGTGTTACTTTATGAATGAATCTTATTGTCACTAAGGCACAAACACATGTCTTCTTTGATAATAGACTAATAATTTTAACAGAATGATTTTTGTGGGTTTTTAGAACAAAAATAATGAAATAATGAGAGCTCAAAAGCAAAATGATTTGTTGTGAAGTTCTATAAAATCATACATGGCAGTTTAAAAACATACTTAACAAGGATTTGGGACACTTAAAATAAATGTGTAATGTGTTTTTATAAAAAAAAAACAATATAGCTGAAATTCTAAATTACGACAGTTTTAAATTTCCATAAAATAAGTTAGTGTGACTAGAAAACAAAGTGGATAATGCTAAAACAATGAGATAAATGACACCAGCATGAATTTATAGTGAAGTTAGCAAAAAAGAAAACATGTCTTGCAAAGTTTCCCTATTGCATCATAAAAACCTTACAAAAAAGCACATTCTTTAATTAAAGTGAACAAAAACTAATACTTACACTACCTACAAAAAAACCAGAGTAACATGTATGTCTCGTAATCGATAAAAAAAGCTCATATTTACCTAGTGCCAGCAGACTGCTGATCGGGACGCGATCTTCAGATACATTACGGTCAGACAAAATAATAATCTGGTGATTTTTGCTTGCCTTTTCTGCCTCCTCGCAGATGCTCTGTAAATGGGCGGCGAGCCCCTTGGGGCCCTCTTTCACGGAGAACGTAGTATCGATAACGTGCGAGCACCAGTCGCGGTGCTTGGTCAACTTGAGCACCTCGAGATCGGCAATCGAGAGGACCGGATGGCGCAGCCACAGACGGTGTACTTGGCGAGGGCTCGGCTGCAGGKTGTTCGCCTCGGGACCGATGGGACACTGCAGGGACATGACGACCTTCTCGCGGAACGGATCGATGGGGGGGTTCGTTACTTGGGCGAAAAGCTGCTTGAAATAGTCGTAAGGGAGGGGGGCGAAGTTGGAGAGGCAGGCGAGGGGCACGTCGTTACCCATGCTGCCCAGGGCTTCTTTTCTGCAAAAATTCGACATTTCAACTTTCCAATTTTAAGTAATTGTTCAAGTTTCAATAATAATAATAAGTTGGTGCCTTCCTACAACTGCATGACACTTAAAGTCTAGATAGTTGCTTTTATTTATTAACATTCCATCAAAAATTAATATTTGTGTGCTATAATTTTTTTTTCTTTATACCTAGCCCTGAATATTAACACTTTTTAATGTTGAAGTGGAAAAAACATTGAATTATTATGCAATTTACTTTATAATAAAACTCCACACAGATGGATGAATGAACCAAAGTTTAGACGAAGTATGTGCATATATATGTATACCTTTTGTTACAAAAATGCAATTTTCTGAATTTACAACTTTAGACCCCAGTAAATGGCCAATATTTAAAGAGACCTTTTATTTGTACAAAAAAAATTTGGAACTTACTTGTTATTAATCATGGGCAACAGCAACATGTGGATGGTTTCAGTGGAGTACCCAAAGAGTGGTAACCTCTTGTCTGCCAGTCCACTAGGAGCATACTTGGGTTTGTCTGGATGCCCAGCTTCGATGTGAGCTTTCCTCAAGTCGTCCATTTTAATCTATCACACGATAAGCCACAAAATTCGATGAAAGAGCAAGCACGGGGAAAAAGAAAAGCAAAGGCTAGGGTGTTAGCAAGAAGCACTAGTATAAAATGGTTAAAGACAAGCTATTTTTCAATAAAAGTTGGGGTTTCTATCGCAGGCTCTATAAGCGGCAAATTAGAACAGGATAACTTAATAATAGTGAACACATGTAACATGTAACACGACCACTCACCATCTGTGTTTTCGGCAGAACATGCAAATACAAAAGATGTTATTATTTGTTCCAAATGAGGTGTGCTGTTATGTAAAAATTATTGTGAATGTGCAATGAGAATCAACCACTTAATGAATTTAGAAATATGTCACAAATTTAGCGCAAATATTTTCATCCTTAAATGAAAAACAGTTCAAAAAAGTATTGAAAGTTGTGTAAATCATAAGACAATCATAGTAACTTATTTTACCTGCTCTTTCAGCCATTCACTGTGTGGTCTTGAAGTAGCTATTTTTCTCTTCAATTCAACATCTTGGATAACTGCTTTCTCCTCCGTGTCAACTAGCAACATTCTCCCAGGCTTCAGACGACTCTTAAATATCACATTGGCTGGGTCAACATCATACACACCCACCTACAAATGACAAGAAAGCTGTTGGAAACTATAACAGAATACATAAGTAAACAGCATAACATTTCAGCCTAAGAGAATTTTTTAACAAATGATTAGGATTAAGTGGTGCAGTTAGTCACAAAAATAACTGATGTATAAACATTCTATAGATTCACAAAATCATGCAGGTGGTCGCATTACTCTTTCAGTATACTATCAACTGCACCTGTAATGATTAAATTCCAGATAGTCTGTTAATTTACAAAATGCAGGTGCCAAAACAATTTCAGTTGTTCATAAGACACAACAACAAGGACAAAGTACAAAGAATCAAAAGTTTGACACATCTAGTGAAAAACAAAGAACCCAAATAAATAAACTAATTGATAACAGGAGATATACTCTGAATCTTTCTTACCTCGCTGGCCATTATCATCATGTTATCCTTTGTGATATAGAATCTGGAAGGTCTAAGCCCATTCCTGTCCAGAATAGCACCGATAAATCTTCCATCAGTGAAGGATATCAAAGCAGGCCCATCCCAAGGCTCCATAGTACACGCAGCCCAATTGTAGTAGTTTCTTTTGTCCTCAGGCATAGTTGGATCATTCTGCCAAGCCTCTGGGACCATTGTCATGACAGCCTACCGAGAATAGTATAAAAGTCAAAACCATTAATTCAAATTTCAGGAAATAAATTAACAAAAATTACCTCTGGTAGCTCCCTACGGCCTGCATGAACCAAAAATTCAAGCACACAATCTGCCGAACCACTGTCAGACAGATTTGGTTCAACTACTGGGTACAACTGTTGTAAATCACTCCCAAACTCTTCATTTTTCATGACACCCTCTCTGGCTTTCATAAAGTTCACGTTGCCCCTCAGTGTGTTGATTTCACCATTGTGGGCTATCATTCTATTGGAGAAAGATGTTTAAATTAAGATCAGTTACATAGAGGAAGTACTCTAATTCAAGCAAAATGCAAAAGAAGTTGTAAAAGAACTATTCTAATGTTAAACTCTTGTAAATGTAAGAAATGCACAAATTTACCTTAAAGGATGGGCCCTCTCCCAGCTAGGAAAAGTATTTGTAGAGAACCTGGTGTGCACCAATGCCAGGTAAGTCTCGAACAACGGATCTGCCAAATCCAGGAAATAAGACCACAGCTGGTCTGAAGTCAGCTGACCCTTGTACACTACGGTGCGTCGATTCAACGAGCAGATGTAGAACCTCTTGCCAGGAGAAGGAATTGTGTGGCTGGCCCTCTTGCGCAGAATGAAGAACTTTCTGTCCAAATCAGAATCGGGCAGTTCACTCCTCAGGGTAACAAAAACCTGAAAGAGTTGAGGAAAGCATATCAGTGTATATCATTTTATGTTTCCCGCCCAAGTTCTAGAAATACACTTCAGTTTTACATGAATTTGCTTGCACTGTACTGCTTTTTTACATTTGTAGAATCCATAATAATTAAAATGATAAAATTGACATTTTCCATAATTGTATTAATGCTTTTACTAGGAAATGCAAAGAAGTTTTACTTTCATAATGCAATTTTACTACTTCATTTCTTCTCTATTTCGAATTTCTTCTTGTAATGGATTTGTTGGAAAATAAATTACTATTATTATTGTTAACATATTTTTTTTTGTATACCTGTCTCATGAACGGTTCAGAGTTCTTAGCCACAGCTCCTATGGTGGAATTGTTGGTTGGTACGGTACGCCAAGCCAACACCGACATGTCCATTTCCTCAGCCAGGGTACCAAACTTAGATTCAGACTCCTGGTGGTGCAGCTTGTCCAAGAAGAATATCCCGGTGGCGTATTTGCCAAACGGCGGCAACTGAATGTTATTTTCATCTCTGCAGGTGAACAAAGCAATCAGAAAAGAGGCTTCACCAAAAGATATAGATTACTCGATTGTATTGCTCTTTTTAACCAAATGAACGTAAGCATTCTGCTTTGATATACACTGGTTATTTTCTATGCAGTAAATTTTGCAAAACAGATGACAAGTTTTGTTAGCTTCCTTCTTGATTTTTCTGTGAAGGCTTAAAAAAAATTGATAACTGTTTCATTCCTCGAAGTAGAAAGGAATGGAAAAGTCATCGTCTTCTAGTTAGCCGAAAGTGATTTACCATATTATAAATTAATAAAGTGGATTTAACTTTTTTTTAAAGACAATATTTCTTCTTTAGCATATTCAAGTAAGTACATTATGAAATATAATCAATCAATTTATCTAATTTAGCATGAATTGTTTATATTTTTATCAGTTACTTAATTCTGAAATGCAATAATCTATCGGTTTCTTTATCTACATCCATTATTAAACAAATTCTTCTGTGAATTATAAGTAACATCTATAAATGTTTTACAGAACATTGGAACCACAAAACAAGTATCAATATATCACTTTCATAAGCCACCATATATCTTTCACGGACCAAGATAAAAGATAATGTTTTTAAGCAACCATAAACTAATTCTATTAATTTTTCATTTGGCAGTTTGACACCTCATGTGTTTGTAAACAAATTAACATGATGCAAGTGAACCACACAAGATAGATAATACATTGACAGTGTGTAAAATGAGCTCTGCAGGCTTTGCCACAAACAAGTGTGGTATCGTAATTTAATACCGTTATGTAGAACAGCAAACATTATATAACTATCTTATCATTGGAGAAAGAGCTATGTTTGATTAAACAGTTACTACTTTAAGGTAATAAAAAAAAAAGTGGCATTCACTTCATTCAAGGCTGAAATACCTCAGTAGAGAAACAAAAACTAAGCAAAATATTGAGTTGTTTGCAATTAAATTCTTTTTGTAGAAGAGGATAATTCGATTTCGGCATTACATAAAATTGCAATAAAAATAATATTTATACCATTATATCTAAGAAAAATGGTGGTGACAAGTACAAACATGTGAAAAACGACAACTGATGATGCTAGTAATGTAAACAATGCTCTTCTAAAACAATTTTAATTTACTCAACCACCCTCAAAATTAAAAGCCTTTAAACTTCAAAAGTTTAGTGTTCAATATGTCTTTATTATTATTATTATTATTATTTATTATTATTAAGTGTAAGAATCAAAAAGTTAGGGTTGAGTATGTATTTTTTTACTTTGATAAGTACATGACCAATTTTCAGCTTGTTTAACGAATGATTAGTCTGCCTGATCACTACTTCGTACAGGTCACTAACTGGATCAAATCACTTCTGGTGGCATTTCTGAACTCACTTCAGCTTGGAGTAGTAAAAGTCGTGTGGAATGGCTGCCAGTAGTCCGGCTCCGTCACCAGTGTCGTTGTCGCAGGCACAGGCGCCCCTGTGGTTCATCGAAATGGCGAGACGCTGGGCATCCCGGACGATCTTGTGGCTCCTCTTCCCATCTATGGACGCTATGAAGCCGACACCGCAAGCCTCCTTCTCGAAACTGGGATCGTACAGGCCTTGTTTTGGCGGCAGCTGCCACGGCTCCGCCATAAGTCTCACTGGAAAAGGAAAAGTGGTCATCCTACTGACTGCGCCAATGGGATCGTATCTTTAAGGCAGTGATCCTGAAGAGAGAGTGAGAGAAGATATTTTCGAGCAAACCATCTATTTTTGCAAAACAGCACCACTCAAAAACTACTGCTCAGTACTGAGTGCTAATAACCCAGGCGTAAAAGACATAAAAAAATTATTATTTCAGTTTGTATGCAATTATTGCACCTATTAATATGAGTTAATAGTAGTGAAATATTCATCTAGATGATTAGGTATTGGATCAAAATAATATACTTAATAAATATAAGCATAAAATCATGCTATATAATTTCAACAGACAACACATTTTGATGTCAAATGCAAAAATACTTTAATAACACTTGGGACTTGCCATTTGTAAAATAAAAACTTTCTCAATTGATAAAAGTCGTATACAAAAAACAAGTATTTCAGTGGTCTTACAAAACAGAGTATTTAAAAAAATTTACAACACCAATCTTTTTAAAAGATTTATTAAAAAGTGTACACTATAAATATGTATGATCACCTTTACTATCACTAGAAATATATTCAGATTTTGTTAGTAGCTCCTTTATTATTTTTCTTCTTTATCATTTGCTTTTTTAATATTAGTTTGTGGTTTCTTTTCTTTCCTTATATTGCTGTTTACATTTTATAGTATAATTTAAGGTATTGTGAATTTTTACGATCGTTGGATTAAAGATTATTAAATTTTCACGCAAACGTAGCCGTAAAATAAACTTTATTCATTCATTCTTTATTGTTTGATTTATGAGTTTCTTACAACCAAATCTGTCCTTTATATTTTCAAATGCAAAAAATCTACAGATCTAAAAACGTTACGAATTAAACCGACACTTGAATATAGACTACTATATCTGTGAACAGGGATAGGTACTGAAGTATCTAAAATTTACCGCCAGATTTTTACAATGATCGTTTTAATTCTAATATTTTTTACAAGCATTATATTTCGTATTTAACACAACTTTATTATATTTTCAAATAAAATATAGACACATGTAATTTATGAAGAATGACCACAATGCAGTCGTGGTGTTTTTCATACTAGTAAACTCATTAATTGTGTATAAGAACACATGCTACCAATAAATAATTCCTAAATAAGAAGGCAGATTTGGATAACTTCCAATAATGCGACAGGGTAATAATACATCAAAGTGCCAATATGGATTTGGTATTTTCATAGAAGTAACATTTAATTTTACCATGTATCTATAAAAACCAACTGCATAAGTGCTAAATTTACTGATAATGCTTCAATATGTCATTGTTTTGTACACAACATCGCACTCGAATGAAAAATCACCACTCGCGTCCTTGAGGGATATCTCCTATTATCCAACAGCAAACAACGGTGTCTTTTCGTTATCACCCAGACAAAAAATGCACTCGATGAAAGGTCACAAACAAATCGTCAATACTGTGATTCACTGGCGCTTTTTTTGTTGACGTCGTGGAATTTCTCAAACCAAAAATGGACCCGCGCCAAAATTTCAGCATCACGAGGAGTTAACGCGACTTTGTTGACTGTAAACACGAAAATCATCAAAGTCCGATTTGTATCCGACTCCATTTTCGTATCTGTTTACAGTTCTTTTCAAAAATCCACACAAACCTTTCGTACAATGCACCGATTTCTGGTACCAGTTCCTGGCCAACGAGAGCAGAAGACCTGATGAGCGTCTCATGTCGGGGGCCAAGTCCGCGTTTTAAAATTAGAAGAGATGATTAAAAATAACCGGAGCACATGTTCAAATCACAAGTTTCGTGAATTATAGGCGCCAGACGATCCATCCTGCACCACACATAGTGGAAAACTGCAGGGGAAAAGCTGGCAATTAGGAGAACAACGTTGCCGAGTTGAAAAACGATTGTCGCTAGGTTTTTCGCGCGATTTTCCCAAACGAGATTAGGATGTTTTAACTGATTCATGACTGACATAAATGATGGTGTGACCAGTCAGATGGTTAGTAAATAGCATCCACAAATTGTTATAATATAATTTTAGTTAAAAATGCAATGTCACCTGTTCATTTTTGTCAACACAAATTCATAACAAAACTTGTATGCCATCAACTGCAAGAATATAAATGTATGTTAGCAAGGCGACCTTTTCCCTTACGTATTATATAATTTCTTATGAATTGCCCCGAATCCGTTCATGCTACACTTACCAAGCTCACTAAGTAATACGAAGTGAATTATCTTTATACCGCAATATAAGAAAAAGAATTCTGAAACTGAGCTGTTTTGTTCATCGGTAGACTTGTGGACTTCCGACTAAAATGCTGATTTTTTTTAATAGATACATATTTAGGTTTGTCAAATTTTGAAAAAAAAACTACGCATGTGGATAAATCGCCTCTCTTTTAAATTTATTCAATTTAAAGCTAATATGCCTCTCCTTAGTTTGAGAATGAGCCCGACACAATTTTGAACAAAATGTAAACGAGAAACGAGCACGATTTTTCCCCTCAGTGCAGGACCACACACATAGAACTACAATGATTGCAAAATCTCTTTAGTGTTGAAATTTAAAATACCTTTAGCAGTGTAAATTAGCCTTAATTTTCAAATGTGAGTTCAGAGTCGATAAAAACATCTAATTTTTTCTCACATCCATAAGGGGAAGTACAGGGTCATCTAGAACGATTTTAATAGGTGGAGCAACTCCAGGTTGACTGCCCTGGAGCTAAACAGCACAACATCAGACTTTAGTGCTGACAAAATACTTATTTGACGTAAATTAGCTGGATTGTTGATGCTCTTTTAAAATGTTTTGATCATACATTGCTTTCAATGAAGCAGTTCATTGTATGAAACAAATACGGCAATATACATGGGAAACATAAACCATTGACCTAAATGAAAGGAGGGATTGTAGCACCTCGATCTTGGTAATGAAATTAAATAATCTTCCCTAAGAAAGACTCGATTAGAAGATCTTAAAACAATTCTTGCAGGTTTGTGTACAGCATGAAAATTTTGCGTGTCTGGCAACGTGCACCTCTACATATTTTATACTTGGCAAACATGAGACTATTATGTATGTTATGTTTGCATTGCACAACGAATTTCAGAACAAACTAAAAATAACACGCCGGCAAGTCGAAAAACTTTCTGTATGGTCGAAAAGTTTTGTGGACGTCATATGCAGGGTAAATTGGAAAAAATATTATAGTACCATCTACAAAGAGGTGTGCTTTTTCTGTCGCATGATAAAACTTAGTGATAAAGTCTCTACAGTTCTTAATAAAATTATATATCTAAAGACAAAACTACCTTTATTTTGAGTTTTCCACTTTAACACCAGATTATCTAGATTACCTGGCCAAATACAGGCCATCTTCCTTACTATCCTACCAACAGACTCCAGCTTACTATTTTGGCCAATACAAACTGCACTAAGCAACAGATCAAACTGGATACGATTCAGGAAACAGATCAGTAATTGGTTTGAGAAGGTATTTTTGCAATTAACTTTATCGAACTTTGTTAAAACTGGCATTCCCAAGTTAATCAGCTCGAACTAAGATTGCGTAAATGAAAACACGATAAATGTTTAAAAATAGCACAACTGTTAATAAGAATGAGTTACATTAAGACCCCCGAGGAAGTAAGATAAACAATGTAATGTAAACAAGCAATTATCTGCTAGACAAAAAACATAGAAACTGATTTGTATTATTGGACAGAAAAACAAAAAATTCTTGCATTGTTTCATGGTACTATTTCTGAAACATGCACGTTAAGATATTGCATACATTTGATAATCTTTTTCTATGACCCATACTACCCACCAGGGCTTATCAGTTGTTAAATTTAATACAATCCCCATTAAAAAATACCCTGTTAATAAAGTTGAGGAAAAATACAAGATATCTAAATTTTCCTAATCCATTATTTAAGTTGCGAAATCTAACCACGCATAATTATCTATTAATAGCTACCTATAAACAAACTCGTACGAAAAAAAATGCGAAGCAACGGGATTCGCAATTAAAAAACTCTGCAATAGTAGGATCTTATTAACGGAATTAGCAGAAAAGGTCGTACTTTATTACCCTTTATTTTAATTAAAGAAATCACAGCACTAACGATTGTTTTTGCATCACTCTGATAGAACTAACTGCGTCTCTTCATCTAACGACCTTCTATTATCACTGATCCATGTTATAACAAAAAACAACAACGGTACTCGAGAAAATAATACGCCATATGCCATAATAGCAATGGCGTTATATCTTTTTAAAGTAGCGGCATTAATCAGTAAAGATTAGTTCGACAACTTTGATTCTACAATTTTAAACCACGATTTGGCTTTGGAGAAATCCCTTTGATTTGATTTCTGCTTGTACTGTCAGAATTTGGAATTATCACAATGAATAGATTTGGCTGAGGGTTTGTTATATTTCTGTTGTAACAATTACAATGTTTATATAGCCCCTTTTTTCCAGTCCTACAGTCGCCGCCATTGATATATGCGAATCCATTTCGCAAATAGCATTGCATYAAGAAGCTTGGCGATTTTATTTCGATAAAAGCTTGTAGGATTATCGAGATATAGCACAGCTATAAAGGTATGTTTACAACCGTAAATTTATTGACGAATCCAAATCTGGCACGTGATTCGTTTCTCTAACTAGGTCGGGAGATCTAAAAACAGGAATTTTGAGTGAAAATAGCTATAGTAGGAAGTAATAAAGCAATTAAAGAATTTTTTTGTTGTTGCAAAATAAACACTTCTAGTTGTACCTTAGTGTAATTCAAGCATGGCTCCTTTATTTAATTACAGATAATGCTGGATGTTAGTTATCAAACTGCAAGCGATAAGCAATAAATTGCAAACGTGGCTAAATGCTCAGATATCACAATACAATGAATTCGTAATTTGAATTATTAAAAACTGTCATAGCTGCAAAAACCCATTTCGTAACCAGTCCAGCCCTGCCGCCAATAAAAAGGCAAGTTATGTATTATTAATTACAGTTAGCCAACCTTGTGTATATTTAGAACATCGGCTTGCAGACACAGTGTGTTCACGTGAAATACTTGAATGCAGGACTTCTCTAGTTTACCTTCATAATTATCATAGTCAATGAAAATCGGAAAAATGTGTGCTAGTATATTTCGCAGGATAGCAATAATTAGCGCAAATATTTATCTTTCCTATCTGTCTCGAGTATACGCACTTAAATAAGTGATAACCCCAGCAGGGGACTTGAACTATTTGGACAAACATAATCATTTGGTGGCATTGTGCAATGCATTGCAACATAAGTGGAATTTTTTTTTCATTGTGAACCGCATTCGTTTCTTCTCTGGCAGAATCTTCAATAGGTGGAGGTTCTTGATGTAGCCCCATGCGCACCAGAATAACTATATTTCCATGTGACTTATCCATGACAAACATATCAACTATATATAAAATTCGCCCAGGAATATAATACGATCATATTAGATCATCCTGAATTTGCTGTGGGATTCCTACCAGTTTACCCCAGCAAATGAATAAAGCAGATGTTTTCCAAATCATTTTAAGCGGTTTTCTGTGGTATACCCATCACGCAGTCTGGATATAGCCCCAATAAAATTACCTAAATCAGCTACTAGGATATATCTTGACAACTATTTTTCTACTTATGTTGGTTCTATAGTAAACAACAGAGTAAAACGCTATATACTACTAACTACTAATATATAATTCCAAAACAGGCGAACATGAATATTTTTTTGCTGTGTTTAAAACATTGACTAGCCACTCCTCCACCTTGATATCCCGACTTGGCTCCAGAGTAATCAGAATCTCAATTACGATGACAAAAGTGTTAGAAACGGAAGTTTKATATTACATTATCAAGTGGTGTTTCCAATTAAAAGACGTAATCTGCTTATTCAGTGGAAAACAACCAAAAAAAATACGTGTACCTTTTGTAAACAGTCGGAACTGGATTGTACAGACACTCGAACTTTTGTTATCGCTTCTCAAACAAGATTTTTATGATAATGTTCAACATGATGAAGGATCTATCGTCAGACGATGAATTTTGCGTGAAGTGGGTGAACGTGATAAATACTTGAGGAAATGGAATGTTTATATTTTTATCTTTCGAGTCTGTTGAATAATATTAAACTAATGTTCAGTGCTAAAATGCCAAGAGCGTTTTTGCTGCATCTGCCGCTCATTCTTATGCAAATGCTACGAGAAGGCGACATGAAGTCGGAGAATGATACGTAAATAGGGCTTAGGGCCACCCAAATATTATTGATTTTTGCCAAATCTGCCCCCGACTTGCGCGCAAAATTAATAAAACTTTTTGATTGACGGCCTCTGCTTGCCATGAAACGCCACTGTTATTCAATTGACCAAACCAATGACCCGTAATTTAAACAAACCAGCGAAGATATCGATTCCGAATCGTCCCAGGAAAGCAATAGAACGTCGCGTGTCGGTGTAGACTTAACCAGCGGAAAATAAATGAAAAATCGTCAATGCGACTTACCACTTAAGTGTGTCTAGATTTTATACGCAGTTTCCAAAAGAAAACTCGAAAACACAGTGTTTGAACGGGGATCAGTCAGATTCTGAACCGTGCAGGAGTTTCCTTCTGTGACACTTGGGAGTATGCGCGAAAAACTGTTTTATCTGGATACAAGCAAAAAGCACACGTTTGTTTATTTTTTATGAAAGACGTCCGCACGCATTGGAGACCCACGACCGAGTGCGGATGCCGGCAATCTACGGTAGACGAATGTTTTTTGTGGAACTACGTCATTGAATCAACGTGGGTTGAACTGGTTGTAGCGTGGTGGATTTAGGGACGCTTTTCGCTTGCTGCGCTGTCTTATTATTAAGGGCAAAGTTCCAAATGCCAAAGGGAATGGATCGTTAATTTGTTTAGTAGGTTGCCAAGTTAATTTCGCTAATGGGGAAAATGTACGAAAACATTACGAGCTGGATGTAGAGGAAAATTAGAAGTTTGGAACGTTATAAAAACGAATAAACCATTTGTTAGTAGGAAATCGGTATTTGTCTCTTATTTGCTACTTGTAGGCAGTGTTGCCAACGAATTTAAAAAAATCGCTATTATTTTTAACACATAAAAGCAATGGAATACATAAAAGAGTCGCATAATAATTTTCTCTGACATGTTAGAAAATAAAACCACATAATATTATAATAACTATAATCTTAATGTTAGTCCAAAATAGAAAAGACATGAATAAATTAAATTTTAATTTAACAATGCATTAATTAATTCTGTACAAATAGTCAAAGTTAACAAGTTGTGCCAATTGTACAATATTTTTTAATATGTACCTATACGATCCTCATTTAAATTTGTATCTGACAAGTACTGCAAGTATTTTGAGATGTTACCTCAGGTTTTGGATAATATTTATTTTATTTGTATTCATTCTTGGCTATATCTTTATCAATATTTATTTTATTATTATCTATAACACGTATTAGATTAAGTTCAGCATTAAAATAAAGAATTAGTTATTTACAAAATTAAAATTCTTACAATTCCTTCTTCTTTTATATAACTTCGTTTACTGTCTTTTGATAAAATCTCAGATGACACTGTAATAGAAATTGCACATTTTTTATTTTATTTAAATTTTGATTAATTGTCCCAGTATGTGTACTCATGCTTAAGTCTTCAGTTGCCAAAATAATATGCACCTATATTTTCAATGTAAACAAATGATAGTACATCTGATTTAATAAAATTTGTGGCTATAATTTTTATAAAACAAACACTTTCTAGATAAACATGTTATACTAACAACTTTCATTTCATTTTATATTCTTCTAAGCTTTTTTAAAATTTTAAGTTTTAACTTGGTCGTTGACAACATATTTCACGAGTACACATAATAATCGTTGGTTGGATACATCAGGGCTTTATTAAGTACCTACATTAGGATTGCCATAAGTGGAACATCAGTCACTGTGACACAGAAGTCAAAATTCTCAAAATAATCAGTAAAAACATAGAATTGGAAAATAGAAAACTAACTAGGCATATTCACCAATTCTTACAAAAAAAAGTTAATCGCTTTATTTTTGCTATAAAATGTGGTGAAATGATACAGTATAATTATTAATCTATATTAAATTATACAAATAAAAGAACAAGAAAATAACAAATAGTGTATTAAGGATTTAGTTAGCTAATAGACTTACTTGATTGTTCACATATACTAGTAAAATTAGAAAATCAAATTAAAATTTTCTTTGAAAGAAAAATCACGTGGAAAGTTTGATTTCTAATGGATTTGTGTAGACAATATCCATCACGTCCCAGAAATCTAGAAATAGAGCTTGTGTGGTGTGTTGCCTATAAAACAGGAGACTGTAATTAAATAGTAGTTTACAGGTGATTGGAATTTCAATTACCCAGGTAAGTACTTGTAATTCTCCTGGCGTACTTCACTCCTTCCTTCCATGTACCTAAAATAACGCCGCATCCAACTACAACAATTTTGAAGGTCACAACACATCATACTGTTCAAGTTCATCGAAATCTAGGCCGAACTTTCTCTCACCTACTTTCTTCAGTTATGAACGAACCTCTCGATCCTTCACTTCCACAATGTATTCGAGATGTTTAACTAGTGCTAAAAAAACTGTGCTACCAGGTATTTCAAGTGTACTCAAGTGGCGAGGGTTCGGCACTAGCAATGTGGTGTCTACGAAGCACGCTCATGGGAAGAAACCGGACTGGAACAGGGCGGTCAGTGAGGCTGAGAAGATTGTTGGGTACCCTACATCTTTCCTCAGCCTCAGGTGGCTGTTGAGTGATGAGATAGCAAATGTAGCGCTGCATTTGAGGAAGCTGGTTGGATCGAACCATCCGCTGCTGAAAACCGCCAAGTACGTAGATTATAAAAGTAAAAAAGTGCTAATTATAAATATTGGCACGTGTTAAATTTCCTGTGGCACTTAGCACTCAACCCTACAAACATTTTAATAGTTCAGAAATTATAATTTTCACTTGAAGCATTTCTGCGTTAGTGCCATTAACGTTTCTGAAATGTTCGTGTACACACAAATGTCCTACCCTCACTAATGCTTCATGAAACATTATCAAACATTGTAAGTGAAACATTAGTAATAACACTTTATGCAACATGTTTTGAAATGCCTATATTTGAAACATTTTTTTATCATGTTCCTGAAATGTTGGTCTTAAATTACCATAAATGTTTCTACAATCTTCTATACTGCAGAATTTTAAATAAAACACATTTTAAAAACAACTTGTGTTATTTTGTATAATTTCAGGGGTCTTTTGTACAATGGGAAAAATAACATGCAAGCGTGGGGCCTTATAGTGCTTCTAGTGTCGAAAGCAGCGGGTCATACCTCCGATATTCCTGATTTAGAGCAAGACAAGGCTGCTGGTGTTCTTCACAGCCAGCGGGCTTTGGCAGAAGTTACCGAGATGATAAGAACGAGCCATCTAGTACACAAAGGCATGTCCTTGAAAAATTTCAGCACAAAATTGACACCAAGGATAATTTAATTATTTCCTCCAGGCCTCGTCAATTTGCAACCCACKCCGGACGCCAACGGAGACATGATGTTCGGAAACAAAATAGCTCTTTTGAGTGGTGATTATTTGCTTAGCAACAGCTGTGCCGAGCTTGCCAATCTTCAAAACCAAGAGCTGGTGGAACTGATGAGTTCTGCAGTACGTGATTTGGCCGAAGCTAAGTTCGTTGGTCCAAGAGATGGTCAAAACAATCCTCTACCCGCAAGGCCGAGGCAAGAGATCGTGGAATACAGACAAATCGTGAAAGATAACATAGAGCCGATGGTGGTGAGTGAAGCTCTGGGGGATGCAAGGGCGGAATGGACTCTAAGACATGTATTGAATGCTGGTAAGTGGACATTTCTCTTTTGTGATTTTTTTGATGATACAGGGTGTGTAACGAAAACCTTTAGTTTGAACTATATGGGAAAATAACAATTGGATAGTTTTGAAAGTTGGCACTAATTGATCCAAACAATGTCATTCAAACTAAAATATTCTCAAACTGCTACAACTTCCGGTAACTTTTTTATTTTAAAGGTCATTTGTATCTAAAATCAACTGATGCACAAAAACTTGTCTCGGAAATTTTATTATATTTAGTAACTAAAATTCTTCCGTATTCTAAATAGAACCATTTATAGATTTTCTATCGTAGTGATGCTGTATAAAAGTTATAAGCAGCAGACTTGAAATAAATAATAGCCCTAGATGCAGTCCAAAAATGCATCCGCATAGCTTTTTAGAGTAGTCTTTAGTAAAGTCTTCTTTTCAGGCAGTCTGTTGGGCAAGTCCTGCCAGGGCACCCTAAAACTAGCTGGCCACCCTCTCGCCCTCCAGGAACAGGGCTACCAATTCGGAAAGCACCTCGCCCTGGCCTGGCAGGCGTGTCTCGACCGTGAACCGTTCATTCCCGGCACGACGGGTCCCTTCAGCCTCGTCTGCGCCCCCGTTATGTTCCACCTGCAGCACGACCCCTCTCTCTACGACGAAATCGAGAAGGGAAAAGAGAGAGTCGAGGACGTCGATTATGAAGCCGTCAGGGATGCCGTACTGGCCGGACCCGGCCTGGAATTGACCCGGAACCTGCAGAAAGAGCACTCGAGCGCCGCCCTCGAGGTTCTGAATCAGTTGCCCGCCTCTGACGCGAGGACGGCGCTTGCGAATATAATTGCCGCTATGCAGGAGGTTTAGAGGTCATTTTTGTTGGTTGTTGGCTGTTTTGCTCGTGATTTTGAACAGATTGTGGTAWTTTCAGGTACTTTTGTGTTCTGAAAGACCTTATACTGGTAAGAATTAATATAATATTGGTATTTTTCTCGATTTTGATCATTTGTGGGTGTTATTACCCCCTCTATTCTAAATTTGGTGTTTGTGGAATATTTAAGTAATGTACGGTGGAGGTAACGGGTAAATAATTAATTGTCTGATGTACAGAATGTTTCCACTTTTTACATTAAATGAACTAACTAACAGTATTCAAATATGGAAGTATTTATTCCAGTATATTATTAAATTTTATATTACACTTTATATATTTTGTTATACTATTTGTATTTTTGATATTGTGCATACATTTTACAATAAAAGCTATAATAATAGTAATAGTAATTTTATTTTCAACACGATACACCCATAACTACAGAAATAGGACACACAGTAACATAATAAACTAAATACATATTAAATGCATACATCTAACAAAATAATCAGCAGACAGCAAATGTAATACAACAATTATAGTATATAAGTATAATAGTCTTTTGAACTCTAAATTCCTTTAGTTTTATAAGGAGATTGGTTTCGAGGCTCATTATCGGACCCAAGACCACAAAAAGGAAGGAAAGCATACAATACATACAATGAAATTTACAATTATTAATGGCAGCAACAAACTTTGTCATTTTTGGCATTTCCAACTTCCAGTAAAAAGAAGTGATTAATATATTTAATAATTATTCAAATGTGGGGTTCCACTACGGCAAAAATTTAAAATATTTGAGAATAGCTCCATCTATCTGACAAGGTATTCAACAAAACAAATATTTTTCTGATCTGACTATCCAAACTGATACAGTAGCCATTTGTTTCAATGCCATACTGGCGGTTAACCAAACGTTTGAAACTATTTTTTTTGGTACCGCATTCCCTTAAATTAAAATTAAACATTTATTTCCCTTTCTCGGTACTGTAACCACTGCATTGGATATTGATTTAGCCACTTTGCACATGCGCGAAGTGCACGTGGTGTGTTTGTTATGCAATGAATTTTGCCTATTTTTAAAGGAATTTGAGGAATTATAAATAATTTTTTTAATACATTTACCCAACTGTAATTTTTGTGTAGATAAAATTCACAAAAAGTGATTGCTGTATTAGAAACTACTGTAATCTAAACTAGAGAAAAATCGAACTCCAACCAGTAATTTTTTATTAACAATTTTATCAACCTTGAACATCACATGCCAGTATTTTAATAAGCACTGAATTTGTTGCCAAGTCTAACAATGAAGCAATGATTATTATAGCACGTAATGCCGCATTGCACTGTGTTCGAAGCCAGATCAACCGATGTGTTGTGCTTTTAAGAGCCGTTCATACCAAAGAGGAGAAACCCAGATGGGAGGGTGTCGTAAACGAAGCAGAGAAGATTGTTGGCTACCCTACCTCTTTTCTCAATCTGAGGTGGTTGCTAAGCGATGAAATAGCCAATGTAGCTTTCCACTTAAAGAAGTTGATGGGCACTGATCATCCTGTACTCAAAACAGCAAAGTGGGTATAAGTATTTTGAAAAAACAAAAAAAAATAAAGAAAACATGGCACTGTACAAACAGAATCTTAACTGTTTGCTATTTTTTGCTTCAGAAGTTTATTGGTCAATAACGATAAACCATCATGGGGACTTGTGGTGTTGCTGGTATCAAAAGCAGGAGGATTGAAGAAAAGTTTTCTGGAAGTGGAACATGACAGAATAGCAGGTAAGTTGCTAAGAAATTAATTTTAAAGAACTTTGTTCAACATCGAAGATTTGTTAGTCTTACATTACTTTTATCGGTGTAGGGATACTTCACAGCCAAAGATCGTTAGCCGAAGTCACAGAAATGATAACAACTGGCATAAAACTCCACAAATCAGTCACCAGCACCTCTAATTCATCAGACATGAACTATGGCAACAAAATTGCTCTTCTCAGCGGCGATTACCTGCTAAGCAACAGTTACCACGCGCTTGCATGTTTAAAAAACCCAGAATTGAACGAATTGATGGCATCAGCACTCAGAGATTTAGCCGAATGCGAATTTTTCGGAGACAAAGACGAACAGAACGAACCGCTACCGGGAAAACCTCAGAAGAGCAACGGGGAGGTCTGGGTCGGTGACGAAATGGGCACTGAACCAATGAATATACAGGACGTTTTGGGAAATGCAAGGGCAGAATGGACTTTGAGGAGTTTGCTTGGTGGTGGAAGTTTGCTAGGTTTGTACAGGGATTTGTCTTTGGATCACTTTTCTTCTAATTTTTTTTATAGGTAAATCATGCCAGGGAGCTTTTTTGTTAGCAGGCCACTCTCTTGAACAACAGAAACAAGCTTATCTTTTCGGAAAGCACTTGGCTTTAGCATGGCAGGCCAGCCATGATATTAATTCATTTTTATCATCAGAAGCTGGTGCTTTCGATCTAGTCAGTGCTCCTGTTTTGTTCCACTTACAACACGATCCAGTGGTGTTTGAACTGATAGAAAAAGGACGAAGAAGTGTCTGTGATGTTGATTATCAAAGATTATGGAAGTTAGTAGCGGAAGGTCCAGCTTTAGAATTATCCAAAGATTTAAAAAGTGAACACTGTAATGCTGCACTTGAGGTTTTAAACAATTTTATGGTGCGAGATGCAAGACAGGCATTGAGCAACATGATAAATGCCATGTAAAACATGATTTTATATTATTATTGCATGTTAATAAGTGTTAAAAGTTGTTTTATTATACCTTATTACCTTCTTATTTTTGTTATTGCGTAACACAGTCTATAATTATTCTAATTTATTATTAGCTATTTCAAATTCTCGCAGTGTTACCAAATGATATCAAATCTAGTATGAAAATAATTCATTAATTTGAGGTTCTATTTCATTTGAATATTACCTACTCTACAATAATTATCTATACCTACTTCCTATATGACTATTAATTTCGTACCTGCAAGTTAGATTCCCCTAAATTTTGAGCTAAACCTGTTAGGTTGGCAGCACTAAATATTTAAAATCCCGATCCGCGACTGGTTGATTTATTAATTCGAATATTACGTACGATCTATGATTGGTGCAAACAGTTTCTGCCGAACCAAGCACGTGTGTTTCTGAATGTGACGCCACTGTACTCGCGTTTTTCTGCTTCTATTAATATACTTTAGAATGCAAGCTGTGAATCTCCTTAAATACTTTGCAAACAAGAAATACGTACGTGTGTTATCCACTACTCCCATATCTTCCATGCTTGACAATATAAAACAAAACCGATCTGACTGGAATGTTGTCGTTAAAGAAGCGGAAAAAATTGTGGGATACCCAACGTCATTTCTTAATTTGAGATGGTTGTTAAATGACGAACTGGCCAATATAGCCCTGCATTTACGAAAACTCGTCGGGACTAATCACCCTTTGTTGAAGACTGCCAGGTATTATAATTAAATATCCCCGGCACGTGCGGTCTATAGTTAGAACTTTTTTGTAGGGATCTTTTTATTCAAAACGACTTGCCCTCTTGGGGCCTAGTGGTACTTTTGGTGTCAAAGGCAGCAGGTAAAGGGGTTGAATTTCGAGTCCACGATGAAATCGATTCTGACATTAGTGCAGGTTTGTACCCGTGGAGTTACGTAACGATTTATTGAGGAAGGGTAAACAATTTTGTTTGTTTATACGTAGGTGTTCTACATAGCCAACGCGCTTTAGCAGAAATCACAGAAATGATAAGAAAAAGCATCATAATTCATCAAGGCTTGCTTAACTTTTCGCAAACGGATCAAGAAGCTGACGCTTTGAACTACGGCAATAAAGTAGCACTACTATCTGGCGATTATTTGTTATGCAAAAGCTACCACGAACTGGCTTCTTTAAGAAACCAAGAAGTTAACGAACACATATCTTCAGCTCTTCGTGACCTCACAGAATGTCACTTCTTCGGCCCTAGGGACAATCAAAATAAACCATTACCCGCAAGGCCAAACGTTGGTGAACCTGGAAAAATTCCCAATGATGAGCAGGGCTATGGAACTTCGCCCTTAAACACAAAAGACGTGTTAGGGCACGCCAGAGCAGAATGGACAGTCAGAACAATCTTAGAAGGCGGTAGTTTGTTAGGAAAAGCCTGCCAGTGCAGCTTCATGCTTGCGGGACATCCCCGAGAGAAACAAGAATCAGGCTACCGTTTCGGGAAGAACCTGGCCTTAGCTTGGCAGGCCTGCATAGACAGAAACGAGTTTCGCAGGACGAAGCCTGATAAATTCAAATTGGTTAGCGCTCCCGTATTATTTCATATCGAATATGATCCTGAAATTTATAGGGAGATCGAAAAAGGAGCGGAAGATATTCAAAATATCGACTATGAACATTTGTATGGGGTGATTATGGATGGTCCTGGTTTGGAAAAGACACGGCAAATTCAAAAAGAGCATGCTCGTGTTGCTTTGAATATGTTGGAGGGATTCCCCGAAGGCGATGCGAAAGTCGCGCTCTTTGATATAATTGACGCTTTAAACGAATGACGTAATTTTAATTAATGCTCAAAACGTTTTTTCTTGCTTGTTAAGTACGTAATAAACGATACGATTTCAGACTGTCTTGTTATGTATTTGCAGGAGAATTAATTAAATTTTCTCGCAAATATTAGTAAACGAGTATTGTATTAATTTGAAAAAATGAACTTTTGTGGTAAATGGATTCATTTCCGTCTCCAAAAGCCCCTAGATGGATAAATAGATCTATCTAGGGGCTTTACTTACATTTGTAACTTACCGCCATCTGTTAGTGAGATTTGGAACTTCCACCTAAGAGGGCCTTTGTCGGTAACGTCACACACATATTGTCAATACGTCAAAACTAAACCTAACCTACAAATTTGTGGGCTACGCTCAACTTTTTAATATAATTTATTAGTTAAAATATAATGTGGGCAGACACTTTACTAATAGTTTTCATATCAATATGCACAGCTTTATTAGGAGAAGGATTAACTTGGTTGATGGTGTATCGTACAGAGAAGTATCAAAAACTAAAAGCTGAAGTAGAAAAGCAAAGCAAAAGACGTAACTTCTTAGTTCAACGTTTTAATTAAGCCCTAACTTTGTTGAATTGTAGTCGAAAAACGTAAGGAGATCCATGGTGATTCCCTAGACAAGCAGCACAAGAAGAAAATTGAGCGTGAAGAGGAAAGGTTAAAGAACAATAACAGGGATTTATCGCTCGTGAAAATGAAGTCGATGTTTGCGATTGGTTTCGCTTTCACTGCATTACTAAGCATGTTCAATAGTATGTAAGTAAAAATTACATTAAGTATTTGGGGTACGAAAAAACAATCGCTGCTTTTAGATTTGACGGTAGAGTTGTTGCACGATTACCGTTCCTACCGCTTGCGTGGATCCAAGGCTTGAGCCACAGGAATCTTCCGGGTGATGATTATTACGACTGCTCATTCATCTTTCTGTACATTTTGTGTACGATGTCGATAAGACAAAATATACAGAAATTATTAGGATTCGCTCCGTCACGTGCCGCTTCTAAGCAAGGAAATGGACTGTTCGGAGCTGCACCGGGACAGTTTAAATAGATTTCTTGTTTCATTGTTGAAAATTGATCCAATATGCATTTCAAGTATATTTAATTTATATGTGTGAGTGTAATTTGAGAGAAGTCGTTTGTGATCAATAAAATAATTTGTTAAATTTATTCCTTCCATTGCACAGTGGTCCCAGCAATAACTTTTAACGCAACAGAGCAAAACAGTGTTGCAAAATCCTCCATGCTGGTATACTGCATTTATAAGAACAGTATTTTTCAATTTTAAAACTTTAATGCAGCTTAATTTTGATAGTTTCTGTTAAAATGTTAATGTTAAAATAAAAATACAATATTGAAAGTGTTTCTGGTTGTAAAAAAATAATTTGTCAAATACCAAGCGAAAGACAAGAAATTAGAAAATAATTCTCTCAAAGTTTTGCAAAATTATTTTCAATTTATTCTCACTCTCGCGATAAAATTGAAAACAAATTCAACTACTGTTTCAGATTATCGCTAGTTAATTAAAAGTTGTCTTTTTTATTGTGTGACATAATAATTTAACATTTTTTTTCCTTTATGAGAAAATTTGAAACCTATAAGACAAATCTATTTAAGAAACTAAAAAGTAGAGTTTAAGCTATTGCCATAGCAAACCTTTATATCTGTAACAAAGAAAGGTAAATTCACAACACACATTGCCATATTTATTATTTAATAACAAAGAAAAAACAATATAAATGAACGCTTACACTCTTTTATGTACACTTTGACCTTAAATAAATCACACAATACACGCTTCAAGCATAGGTGTATTTGAAATCAATCTGTCGAAACTGAACCTGCTCAAATCGATTGTTTGATACTTTCCATCTAAAATTAATTCAGCTATTGCCCTACCGACTGCAGGAGCCTGTTGGATGCCTAGAAAAAGTGGAGGTAATGCCAAGAATTTGAAAAATTTGAAGAAGTGTTGTTACCGTGTCCACTAAAACCTGTGGCGAAATACATGTTCCCATAATAAGGATGCTGTCCGATAATTCCATTTTCATCATAGCAATTGAAGTCATAATAACCACCCCAGGCTCCTCTAACCTAAAATTAATATGACTGTACTTCTAAAGTTGTATTAAATTAATTAGAAGAGAAGGAATTCATGTGCAACTTAAAAAGGGTTGCATAGTTATTTATCAGCAGCAGAAAACCAGAGAAGTACATTCATAAGTTTATTTAAAAAATAAGAATTTGCTGGTCTAATATACAGTGTGTCCCATGGAAAACAGAACATAGGTACAGACGCCTGCAAAGTGAATGCAATGCCTCTGCTGGCTTGATACGAAACTTCTACATAATTTCATTTTAATGTTAAGACAAATGGGCAGATCTTTTTAATTAGAGGTAAAAAACATTTGAAACAATTCGAAAAGTATAATAAATTTATCAAATTATTAGTGAACCAAATTTGACTATTCTAAATGATTTTTGTAATTTCAACCACTTACTTTTAAGGCATTGAAAGCAGGCACTCTGTTGGCCAGCTTGGGCCAAATCTTCTCGTCGAAATACTGATGATCGACGTCCAAGTTGTCTGTGTTTGGTTCCTCTTCGGGCAGGGGAGAAAGGCCCCCGATATAGGAGCCTCCCAGTCCATCTCTGCGGAAATAGGCACCCGTGTGATCGATAGTCATGGGTGTGTTCAATCCCGGGCCTTCTCCTTGGCAGTCCCAGCGATAAACGTACCTTTTCCTGAAATATTTAGAAGAAGAACACAAAAACATGTCACAAACTATCTTTGTGGTAACACTTTTTACTTACCGTTTCTCTACAGGAAGTGGAACGCTCAACATCCCTGCTCCATTACCTATCCTAGCTAATTTAGCTACTTCTCCAGAGTTGGCGCCGGCTGCAATTACGCATAGCGCAAACTGTATCGTCCTAAGTTCACCATTAGGCAATTTTACCTAATAAAAAGTGCCCAAGTGTATTCAAACAACTTTTCACGAAAAAGTACTTACGACTAATTCAGTTGGTTGCTCAAATAGCCCTCTTTCATGTTCGTCACATATTATGTCCATTCTTCTCCTAAACATGAAGTCAACTGCTTCGCCCTCGATGTACCTAGCACCGTGACCGATGGCCCCGTTTCTCAGAATGGTCAACAACGACCATGGGTCGAACCAACCCTCCTTTTCCAATCCTAAACATCCTACCTCAACGTCATGTACGTTTAACCACGGAAATCTGATTTTGAGTTCCTCCTTTTTGAGAATTTCATTAATGGCTCCTAGTTCTTTTTGTAATTTTGCGTTGTCTAGTAGTTGCGTAGCACCTTCAGGACTGGCAAGCATTAAATAACCGTGTGGCGTAAAAAACACGTCGGCATTCGGCCCGAAACGATTTTCTAGATCCCTGAGAAACTCGGCGCCATACAGAGACATCTGGATATTCTCTGGCAATGAAAACTGTTGCCTAAGTCCACCGACTGATAATACAGTTGAGCATTTTGAATACTAGATAACAGCTTCGTTAAAAAAAAGGCGAGAAAGCTTAAATCCACTTACAGTTAAATCCTTTTCTATTACAGCAATGGTTATTCCTTCTTTACTGCTCTTTTCCTTTAACCAGTAGGCTATGGATGAACCCATTGCACCACCTCCGATGACAACTATGTCAACTTGGTTTGGGAATACATTATGCTTTGTGCTGCTCCTATCAGGAGTAAAGACATTTTTCAAGTCATCACCTAGTATTCTTAAAGTCCTTTTAAATGGATTCTCCCGTTTAGCATTATGACTTCTGGATAAGTGCACATTTCTTTTCTGGGAGAGAATTTTCCTACACAACAAACCTAAACGTCTGGTTAACATGGTTGAGAAAGCTATCACTGAAGAATTGGGCCTTATCTGGTCATTTTTGTTTGTTTTTCTATAAGGGCAAGAGTCAGAGTTTATTAGGTTATGTAAACATGTGACAACCGCTGATGTCAACTGACAGCAACTTGATTGCACCTTCAGATTACAGAGCTGCCAAAAAAGGAACCAGGTGTATAAAGTAAAAGGAACTAGATTTGAATTTCAAAAATATGTTTGAAGAAGCCGTTTGTTTTTATTATAACAATAATGATGATTAGGAGAGATGTGATATATATGCGTAAAAAGTGTTGCACTTGATGGCCTTGTGCTGTTAATTGTTTTGAAATCACATTTGCTTGCGCAAAAATTTGAAATCGTTCGATAACAATTTATTTGCGTCTGTTTGCGTTTTATTAACTAGAAGTAGTCTGCCTCTTCTAGTGAAGATATAACTCAACAAACTTATAGGTATCTACTCCTAGTTACAAAGATAACAAAGTGAAAAGTAATGTAATGGTAATCACTAGGTGATATAGTTTGGACCTTTCTTATGAATACGAGTATAACGATTAGGAAAAGACATATAATACTTATACATTTGATTTAGTCGTTATATAAACTCTCCCATTACCTATTTTCATTGTAAAACTACACTTAATACAGAATTATTTAAAGAAGTACATAAAATAAAAGCTAAAGCTTTCACATTAATAAGTAGAAGCCAAATAGGTATATCGATGTTGAAAAGGGAAATAAATGTAAACATCTGAGCATGAGATCTATACATATATGTATATATTTCATGACCTACCTGCTTTGTTACTTAAGGCTTTGTATATACAGAGCTCTACTTCTACCGCTACATGCTGTTGACCACAGTATCTACACTTCGGTAGTAATTTGTGCAAATATATTCCAAAAATAAAGATCAGACATGTCCATGTTAAAATATTGCAAAATTAGCAAAAGTAGTTTGGTAAACAAAACATACAAACTGCTTTTTCTTCATATAGTACTTATAACTGTCTCTATAGGTACTGGTCCTATGACAGGTTTGAAGAGCGTCGTGTTGAGTACCTCTGATGATGGTGAGAACAATAAAGGAAGTGTAAGAAGTATTTTCGCCAAACGTCCTCTGCTTTCAGCAGTCCTTACCTAAAATAAGATATACAAAAATTTAAAAAATTGTTAAATCGATGTAATATTTGAATTCTCCGTTGTCTACAATTATTTAAAAGACATCTAATATTTTAAAATTTGGTGTTAATTCTTTTGGCTGTCATTTCATCAGCTTTTCTGTACTAAATAATGTAAGACTAGACTTTGACTGGCTTTATTCATTTGTGTATCATTCAGCCCATTTAGAATGTATCATTTTATCCTCTTCGTATTCTTTTCTGTTTACAGAAGTTTTGTTACAATACCAAATCTAAATATATGTAAAGTACAACCAAATTTGAACATACAATTAAACTATCTAAGTGATGATTATAAACAGATTTGCATTTCTTCGATCCTTTTCTATAACTATTTAACAATTAAAAACGATTTCTTCTCATATTAAGTGTTAATTTATAAGCTAAATATAGGTACAATACGTAAATTTGCATTTATTAAACTTGTATTAAATATCCAATATATGTTTGTACTAAAATAATGCTTTATGGTTTGAATACTTAAAAACTGTTGTAAAATTAAGATAAAGGTAACAATATCGTTTAAATGCTATTTATGTAGTTAAACTTCGTTGTTCAAATGTCACACATTTGCATGGAAAAAAATGAAAAAACAAATTGGCAGTAATAAAAGTAATACAACGAACTTTCCATATTTCTCCTAGTACCTATACATGGATCCTCCCAATCAGCAAACTAAATCAAGTATGTTATACTGAACATTCGAAAGCAGAGCAGCTTCGTGGTACTAATTTAGTGAATATTGACTAACATAGAGTATTATATCGAATAAAGGAGGCATAATTCATTACATCTTTTACTTTTAAGAACGGTGCCATTCAGGAACCTAACTTGGAGACGTTACTCTTCATAATTTTCTTTAATGATGTTGTTCAGTTAGGTGCTTTACTAGAAGACTTTTATTACTGCTGAAAATATAATTCACGTTAGAAATGGGCATTTGATTTCTTGCAGAACATATAATTAATGAACAAGTAAAATGTAGTTTTACTGTTTAGATTAAGAATGTTATTAGATCAATTATATATTCTTGATTTACTTCTATTTTAGAATAATTATTTAATTATGAACAAAAAACTCTGAAAAAAGAACATCCTGCGGCCATAGCACTGTCCAGTGTGCACTTGCAATTGCTTTTTCAGTTTCACTTGAAACTAACAAAATTATCATTACCATGAACCCCTCCAAAGCCCTCTCAACCATCAAGTGCGCCAACGCGGCCTGCGCTGGATCCCCAATCAGGTCAGGCCTGCACAACAAAACAGTCTCGAGCATTTCCATCTCGAATCCATCCAACCTGAGCCCTCTGATGTATCCGAACGTACCCCTCAGCTCGGGAAGCACTCCCAACGCTTCCATCGGCCACTGAGAAGCCTTCAACACGAACAGGGCGCCCCACAGGTGCCCCAGCACCTCGTTCTGTGCGGTCCTGTCGAGGGCCCCGAAAGCTGAGCAAGTCCTCGCCTGCCTGACGGCCAGCAGCAGGATCTGAGCGGCGAGCTCGTGTCTTGGGGCCGCTGGGAAGTAGGGAGTACCGCAGGGCACCTTTGTGAAGGCGCTCGGGAGCCGACGAGATGGTTGAGGTTTCGGTTTCCGTGGGCCGCGCTCTTCTTGGACGGCTGAAAATGGTTGATGATGGTGGGCGTTTGGGTGTTAGAGGATTGGGGTGTACCTGCGGTGTTCATTTTGACGGCGAAGCAGCGCTGGAGGCGGCAGTAAGGGCACCAGTTGCGTCGGGCTTTGTCTACGACGCAACGACCGTCTCCGGCTAAAAGATTTTTTAAAATTGTATTACAGTAACGAAAACAGTATGTGACATGCATTGTGCTAATCCTAGACTTACATATGCACGTGTACAGGACATTTTTCCGGACACTTCTCTTGAAAAAGCACGAACACCCATCGCAGCAGTAGACGCCGTAGTGTTTTCCATAGGATCTGTCCCCACACACTCTACATGATACTGGAGCCGGCAAGTTACGTCCTGTGTCATAAAACAGTACCAAAAATTCAAGGTGAACTTACACACATACAGTATCTTGCTGAAATAAACCGTTATTTTGTAGGTATATGGATCAAGTATTATATACTTTTGTTGTCAATCGTTAACAAAAGGGATAAGTGAGTATTGATAAGCATAAAAAATTCAGAATAAGTGCTTGAAAAAGGAGAAATTTTGTCAAAAGAAGCATACAAAATAACATATTTTTCTTTTTGGTCCAAAAGGAGTAACAATGATAATAATTTACATATAACCGTTGTACCCATTATACACCATAGACAATACCTGGTCCACTAGTTCATGGATTCAATGCGCGTCCCGTACTTTCATCAAAACGAAACTAAACATAATTGTTTCCATTTTTACTCCTTCAGTTACACTGATGTAAACTAGATCAACATAATTTTTGTGCAAGATTGATTTGACTAAAATGTCTACTAGTGTATTTTTGTAAAAAGGAACTAAATAAGCTATAATTCAGTTTTGTAGGTAGGTTTTTCGTAAAAGTACGCTTTTGCACAGGTCGTACGCATTAATTTGTTGTTCTCACATTTTAATTATTTAATTATGGCATAACTGCACTCAAGGGATGAATATAATCATTATTTGGTTGTTCTGTTGCTTAATGATTGTAATTTTTAGGTTCTTGATTGGGTTTAGTACTGCGATTCCAGTGTTATAATATTTCTACATGTTGCTTCGGTTTTTTTTTGGTCAGACGATAGTGATTGGTTCTTATTTCTAATGCAGCGTTCTAAATTAAACGTTTTAAACTTTTATAGAGTTGGTTTCTTTAGGTTTATCTATTAGCTACCTATTATGTTGCTATGTGATATTTTATATGTACTAACTTTTATACAAGTTGGTCACTCGAACAATCTAGAATAGCTAACTTTCTATTTGAAATCGTAGAATAGTGATTTAAATGCGAGAAAATTCCTTAATTTTTGAGAAGAATCTAATAGTGATAATAGAAAAACAATTGATCATTAGCTGCCAGAGGTATTGACTACAAATTTGTTATTTAAAATCGAACAATCCCATTCCGAATAGCGCATTTGATAGAGCACATCAAATTAAATAAAGAAGTGTCATTGGTTTTTGAGATATTTCATGCTGATTAATTGCTGTCCACGAAAGCAGTACCTAACTGTCTATACGTGTACTATAGCTACGGACATGGAAATTTGAAGATAATAATTGGGTTCCTATTTTGTCGGGTGAAGAACCTGTACCAAATGTTGGGCGCCAGTCTTTGATTTTGTACTTCTTTCACAAAATTTGCATTACCAAGAAATGAAGGAATTTTGCGACGCGATTGTTTATATTACAGTAATACTGGTGCACACTACATAGAAATTAGATGTCGAAGGATATACCTCTTATTAATTTCCTATTCTATTTACAAATAGAAGAATAAACGGTTTATGTTTATCACTATCACTAATTTCCTTTTTGCCTTATTTTACACTCCATTGTGTGTAAACTACATCTTCGTGGCGCTACAAAAACACTCACAATTAACGAATGGTCTGTCTTACACCTGCAGTCATCTTACTTCTAAAAACTTTCTTAATCCCTTGACTTCAATTTCTTAGCTGCACGTTATAAGGATTAAGATACGAGGCATGTTTTTTAAGTAAGTACTGGTTACCTACATCACTTGTCTACGCACTGACGCCATTTCAGTTTGATTCTTCATTGTATACGTTGTTTACTGAGTGTTTAAGATGCCTCCGACAATCGTGAGTCCCGCCGATTGTGAAGTACGGGCTGTTATACGATTTCTTAGTGCTAAAGGCGTAAAACCGATCGATATTCATCGTGAGATCTGTGAAGTTTATACACGGACAAAATATTATGAGTGATGGAATGGTAAGGAAATGGGTGAGAGCATTTAAAGATGGCCGCACAAATGTGCATGATGAAGAACGGAGTGGGCGTCCTTCGGTCGTTAATGAAGATTTGGTGCAGAAAGTGAACGAAAAGATGAGAGAAAACAGACGCTTTACAATTTCATCATTTTGCGACTGCTTTCCTCAATATTCTCGTAGTGTTTTGTATCGCATTGTGACCGAGAACTTGAATTACCGGAAATTGTGTTCACGTTGGGTTCCGAAAATGTTGACGGATATGCACAAAACCCAATTAACGTTTAGGCAGTGCATTGACTTTCCTTGAGCGGTACCACAATGAAGGTGAAGATTTTTTAGACCAAATTGTTACTGGTGACGAAACATGGGTGGCCTACGTCACACCAGAATCGAAACAACAATCCATGGAATGGCGKCATTCATKATCACCCAAAAAAGTGAAGTTTAAGCAAACAATTTCTGTCCGGAAAATCATGTGCACAGTTTTTTTAAGACAGAAAAGGAGTATTGCTAGTGGAGTTTCTGCCTCGTAATGAGACACTCAATGCAGCGTCTTATTGTAAGACATTGAACAATCTGCATCGTGCAATCCAGAACAAAAGACGTGGCAAGTTGAGTAAGGGTATCGTTTTGCTGCATGACAATGCCCGTCCACATGTGGCTAATCGGACCAAAGATCTCATCAAATCTTTTAAATGGGAAACTCTAGATCATCCTCCATACAGCCCTGATCTGGCGCCCAGCGACTACCATTTGTTCCTGCACTTGAAMAAACACCTGGGTGGTCAGCGTCTTCAAGACGATAACGAAGTCGAAACATTTGTGATACAGTGGTTAACAAGTCAGGCGGCAGAATTTTATGAGGAGGGTATTCAGAAACTGGTGCCACGTTATGACAAGTGCCTCAATATTCACGAAAATTATGTAGAAAAGTAGATTAAGGTACAGGCTTTCATGTAAGATAAAATTATTGCGATATCTTTGCACGTCTTTTTTTAATTCCAAAACGGTACTTACTTAAAAAGCATGCCTCGTATATAAAATCGTTTTTCGTTTCTTGAAAATAGCAATGGAATTAAACAATTTTTTTAAACAAATAACTAGTTTACCTACAACAACCGTATTTCTACAACCAGACGCTTTTAAAAATGTAGCAAAATTAAATTTTTGTCCAGAATATTACCAGGTATACAACGATGAAAGTGATGTCAAAGGCATTTTAATAAGCCGTTAATTTTTATTTTTATTCACATTATTTTCTCCGTAAATAAGTGATTTTCTGAGCTCATTATTTCGCTTCACTGTAGGAGTTCTGAAAGTATTCACATAGCAAAACACTTTGTGTGTGTGAGAGATTTTTTAAAAATTAAATGTAGTTCTTCTTGATCAATTTTTTGAGTAAAACAAAGCGCATATAATATGTTAAAGTGAGTTGTTTCTAATAATTTAGGTACGCGTTTAGAAATTGTATATTGTATATAAAAAGTTATCAGCAAATGCTTTACATTCTTTCTTATTTTGAGTTCTATCAACAACTTACCCATTTGCTCCCACAAGACCACCGTTACCTTATCGGGAACTAAACCACGATTGATTATTTTCCCTGATTTTTCCGGTTTTTATACATCTCCGCTGCTGTTAGCCATTCTTGACGTGCTGACAATTTACCCCATCGACTAAGCACGTGTCTTTTGACGTGTTACGCTCCTGACATAACTAACAATCGCCCAGGTGAATAGGTGAAGTGCTCTTTCAATATTTAATGATATCTGGACAGCGCGCTTTGGTGCCTTAATGGGACGTGTGTTTTGTGATTGATATATAGGGTGATTAGAATGTGAGCAGTCGGCCAAATTGGTGCTTTTTGTTAAAATTCAGTGATAAGGAAAATACAAAAGATTTTTGGATGGAGATCGACTGCAACAGTCCTTTACTTAGATATAGAAGCTTATGTTCTCTTTGATTTAGGC
Organism: Rhyzopertha dominica; assembly: GCA_025024175.1. Taxonomy (NCBI): domain Eukaryota; kingdom Metazoa; phylum Arthropoda; class Insecta; order Coleoptera; family Bostrichidae; genus Rhyzopertha; species Rhyzopertha dominica. The sequence goes on along the minus strand of QCXZ01000042.1, from coordinate 13,305,022 downwards.
AGGAAAAAAGCTGAAGAAGAACATTTGTGTATGCAGACGACATGGCATTGGCTTTGCAAAGTAAAGACTTTTCTGTCTGTAACTTGTTTTCATCTTAACAATCTTCAAAAGACAAAACAACTTCAAATAACATAATTCTTAAACATAACTTCTCGCCAAAATACCGTGGAGTGACCCTAGATACGTCTCTAACGTACAAGAAACATCTAGAAAACATCAGCAAAAATTATCGACCTGAAATAGCATCCTGCATAAGCTTGCTGGTACAGGTTGGGGTGCAGATGCAAGTGTACTCCGTACTTCTGCAACTGCCTTGCTTTATAGCACTGCTGAGTGCTGCTGTTTGGAAAAATAGTCGTCACACAAGAAAAATTGACACTCAACTGAATACTGCAATGCGACTAATCACAATTAAGTCAACTCCATTACCTTGGCTTCCGATTCTTTCAAACATTGCTCCTCCGGAGATTCGCAGACAGTTTGCTACACATAAAACTTTGAAAAAATATCGATCAGCTCCTAATGAGTTTCTGATTTCTCGAGATCTGCAAGAGCTATCTACAATTCGGCTAACTTCCAGAAAATCTCTGTGAACAGAAGATTTCGTGCTCCTTATAACATTGAAGATGGATGGTATTCTGCTTGGCAACGATCCTACAGAAAAGGTATCAGGAACTGACCTCCCGAGAAAGTCTTGGGTCACTCTGAATCGCCTTAGCACTGGTCATGGGAAATGCAACTTTTTTCTTAATAAATGGGATCCATCTAACGACCTTTCTTGTGAATGTGGAGACCCCCTCCAAACAATTGGACATGATGGTCAACAGATGCCTCCGTACAGTATGGCCTGATGGTTTTGCGTCTATCCATCGTGTTGATGAAGGTGTTAAAGATTGGCTTGAGACAATAGAGATCTGATTGGAGTTTTTCTGCGGTTTTCTTAATACTATATCCAGAATAAATACATACATCTATTCTGCATAGAGCGCAAATGCGAGATCTCTTATCGCTTTTTCTTTCAACGCTTTTATAAAAGTCGACCGTGGTCGCATGACTACAGGGTTAAAGCGGGGTAAAATCAATATCCCCGCAGGAGGTAAAAGTGTCAATGAAAAATCGATTTGAAGCAAGCTGCATTATTAAAATAACCAGTACATCTAACAAATTTATTTTCAGATACAATTCGTGTTTTGTTTTTAGTCTTACTCAAGGACTACGTATATTCGTGTGTCTATGTACAAAATTTAGATGCTACGTAACATTAAAATCGTGCGGTACGCCTTGCTATAGATTTTAAGATCATCGTGGTATAAATCTACAATAAATACAGTACAGACGACTAACTAAACTATCTCAACGATCACAAGACATAACAATCTTTTATAGACACGCGTGATCAGTATGTTACAAACATGAAACAGTCCAGATGAGAAATGTCTTTGGCTCCCACTGAAACGTTCTTCAACAAAGTCCATTGCTGCGGATGTCCAGCACCTCACGAGGAGGCCATCAACTTGGCCGCCGCGGTCACGTGGTGCTGGTGGTGGTACGCCACCTCCGGCGACGCGTTCGACGCTCCAGAGAAGCCAAACAGCTGCTGGTAGGGATACGATTGGTTCTGGAGGCAGGTGTAGTCGTAGCCCGGCTCGCTCTTGATGGCACTGGACGTTGGAGGCAGCAGGGAGGTCTGCCCCAGGTAAGGCCGCTCGTTGGGGGAATTCTTGGGAGCGGCGTTCGCTTGGTGCGAGGAAGTATGCGATGACGGTGCTTGGGAACACGGCTGCTGGTTGTTGTGGTTCGAAATGGTCGATTTGGGTTCTGGAAAGAAGAAATAAAGTTATACTCCTTCTGTTGTGGAAAATTGAAAGGCAATATTAAAATAAAAAATACAATATTTCTTGGTTTTCAATTTTTTTCTTATTTACTACTTTTTAGGACGCCAAATAAAAACAAAAATAATAACCATCATCATATTAACTTTACCTTTAGCTACTTATTGAAATTGATAGAGAAACATGATAGAGGACTTCGTCTTAGTTGACTTAAAAAACCGTTTACTTCAAATAAGCTTGATTTAAATATATAAAAAAATAGTTTGGTTGAGTTTAAAAGCAAATCGAAATGTTCAATGCTTGCTATCACTTCATTGAATGGTTTCTGTTATGATACAATTTGCCCTTGCTAAACCTGGCGTTCACTTTATTAATTGACAAACGCTTTTCATGAGTAGTGTCTTTATAAATATATCTTTTATTTAACCTACACTTTTTATTACTATGGTTCTTTTAACTTGGTGAGTTATAATATGCATTTAAACAATTGCATTTTGTTATCCATACCCAAATTACTACCTATTCTACTATGTCAGCCCATCCTTCTTAAAATGTATGTATTCCCTTAATATTAATAGTTAAAAGTATCAAGCAACGATCTATGAGACTGACTTATGCAGACGGTTTTACAGCGTGATGGTCGGCCATCCTAAACTATTGGGTTTAGTGGCATGCTTCAAAGTTCCTAAATGGGCCGTATTCAAAAAAATCTTGTTGCCTAAAATTTTAACTTTTCCACTATAAATTTTTGAAATTTGTTAGTTGTGATAATTTAGCAATCAATAAAACATAGAAGCTTTTATAACAAATTTTATTTAATGAAGACCTGATGCTAACTGGCGCGATTTATTTTTATGTGATACTTTATTGGGTTAAAATTTTTCCGATGTATAAAATAAAAGCCCTCGCATGTCATAAAGAATTTATACAAATTTCATATAAAAACATACAAATTAGTAAATAGAAAATTATTTACATATGTTTTCATTGAAATGCCGATGGTTTTAACATACTTTTGCAGTGTATGCTCGGAGCACTCGATTAAGCACTCAGGTATATGCCGCGACCGATCCTAGTGATAAGAATGAACATATTTAATTGTTTCGGAGGTACTCAGTTGCCCCACATTTTAAAATCAGCAATAATCTGTTCGACCAGTTGCCCCACGAAATGTATTTGTCACAAACGCCTCTTAATAAGTGGCTAAATGTAAGAATACCTATATGTAGGTATGACTGAATAAATAAAAAATATTGCACTTGGTACGCTTATGTGTTGTAAAACTAGGTTTATGACCCTCCGGATTAAAAGAAAATTTTAACCTGTGAAGAAACAAGGGCAGAAGACGATTGCACACCGCGATCAAAAATTTATAAAAATAGATACTACTCATTAAATTAGGAAAGAATATGATTTAGTCATACATTAAAAGCTATTAGATGAGAAATATTTTAGTATATATCAACAAATTCCCCGTATAACAGTTTTTATAGCGTTCTTAATAGTGCTTTTTCTTTGAGGAAGTAAACAGATATTGTTTTCAAATATAGTTACCTGTTAGTTGTCGTCTTACAAAAGATAATCAGTACGGTTCCATCTATACCTATACAATTTTTTTAAGTTCGCGTGCCGCTGCTGAAAATATTTGTCTAAAATAAACAAAGCTCCAATAATCTTCTTTTGTTCTAAAGCATCTTTCGATTCTACAGTAAGTGACTTGAAACTTAATGTCGATACATATGATTGTGGATCTCTAAACCCAGCTTGATATTCACGCAATATTTATTTTAGTTGCGTTTTTTATCACTAGTTGTAGCAGAACTAGTAATTTTATCCATAACAAAAATGCAAGTTTCAATACTTTTGTCTTTACACCATCAACAGTACTTTGTTTGTTATGTAATTCAGTATATTCCAGTACTACCTAATTACTTCTATTCCTTTTGCAGAGCGGATGTACAAATATCTTCGGTTACTGCGTATGTTTAATTTTTCTGTAATGTCAGTGTCATTATTGTACGTAATAGTTCTGGTCTTCTTCCTTTTAACTGCTCATGTTTCAATTTGTTTAAAATGTTTGGAGGCACTTTTTTTATATTGTCATTGAAAAGTTTATATAAGCGACATATAAGTAAATATATACCTCTTGAAGTACCGTGGTAATGGACATTCCAAAGAAGTAATACAAGAACCATCACCCAAATCATCAAACATACAATTAAACCCACATAAACACCCAAACATTCTCAAATTCCCTCTACCAGGCAAGCAGGATCGTTACCATTACCACCTCCACTTCCGAGCTATATAATTAATCTCTGTAGCAGCGTCTCCAATAGCAACAGCTTACCGTCAGTCGAGGAGGTCCTACTGTCCGCTCTTTCGCCACCCACTGGCTTCTTGGGCTTGCGCTTGCGTGTCTGAATGCCATCCTTTCGCATGGTGAGAGGTCTATTGACGCCGTGCAACTTGAAGTATAACCCGCAGGCGTTGCACACTGGTTCTCCATCGTTGTTGCGACGCCACAGCGTCGTGGTTCGCGTGCCGCAGTTTGTGCAGCAGAGGCCCAGTCTTCTTGAAGCAGTCTGGAAGGAAAATGTGGATTAGAAAGATGAAAATCTTCTCGACCTTTAGATAGGGTTGTCCCTATGTTCCGCCCCTGATCGATTTCTAAGTGGTTCCTGGTGTCGAGGTATCATGGTTCTCCCATAAGGGTAACAAGAGATAAAAATATTAAAAACGACATTGTGGAAGATACTTCCTTATTAATTGCATAGAGTGCAACACATATTGGTAAAAGGATTAAATAAGAAATCGGGTGCTGACCTGTAAGGGTCTTTTGGAAGAGCGACCAGCAAACAAAGAATACTTTCTTAGTCGGTATATGATTTTGGAGGAGTCATGGTCACCCACTATGATCCGGCGACTAAATGCAAAGTAAGAGTGGAAATATCGCGATTGTCCTCCTCCATTCAAATCCAGTCTTGCCGTACGTTGGAAGTTTTTGGTGTCTGTGTTCTGGGATGCTCAAGGAATCATCCTGATTGACTATTTGAAAAAGAGACAGAGCATTACAGGGGCAAATTACACACAGGAATGTCGAGGAATGTTAAGGAAAGGTGTGCTGTTGTGTCAGGCTGCTATGCACTAAAGCAGGCTTTGAATTGGTGGAGCACCCGCCATATTCGCCAGATCTCGTCCCTAGTGGTTACAGGCTGTTCCCCAAATAAAAACTTGTGCGAAAAAGAAATTTCCAGTGATGATGATTAGAGTACAGGGAGACTATATTGAAGAGTAAAAAATATAATGCCACTGTAGTTTCACTGTAAGAGGGTTAAAAGTGCAGCATAGGGAAATAGGGATCCACCTTCGCACTCGTTACTTGTAGGCAAACCTATCATGGTACAACATAGATATCATGTCAGTTGAGGAGCTCACCAGTCGTTTTGATGGCTTGATCAACGGTCTGTTCATTCCGTTCATTTTGTGGTAGAGGCCACAGGCGTTGCAGAGGTAGTGCCCTGTACCGTCGCGACGCCATAGCGGCGTCTGGATGGCCCCACAATTGACACACTCCCTTCCTTCTCCAAATTGAAACTCCATGGCACCATCTGAAACGAGATATAGTTATATAGTTATTATGTATAATGTACAAATTTTAAGTATGAGCTTTCTGAGGTGAGCTACACCTCTATGAATATACGACTTTGAAATAGTAAAGCAACTCAGTACTTAATGGAAATATTCCGATACAAAAATTAAATACCTACTTACACATTTTATTTGGAGGTCTTTAAAGAGAGATTTTCCCTTGTTTTAAGGATGCCTCCAAGTTGACACATACCGCAAGTACGAGCAATTTATTGTGAAAATTAAGAATATTTTGCCTAATGAAGCAGCTAAATGCACAACCGTTGCTGCGTCGTGTAAAACACTTTTACGATAAACTGATCATTGTGGATATTTCAGTAATACCAATACATTTAGTTACCTGCAATTCCCATGCAAAAGAAATATTTTATATGAGGCAGTTAACCGTAAATGTTTTTGGTATTAATTATCATAATAGTAAAAAAACAAGCTAGATACTATGCAAACCTGTTGACTGATACCATCTATTCTACCAGATCAATACACTCTAGCTTTAGTATATGTTTTTAATTACATTATTTGAATAGGTACACAATTCGTAATTGCACATTGCTAATTATTGTCTTAGTAACATCAGAAGCGGTGGTTGGTATATATTATTGAAGGGTGGTGGTGAACAATAATGATCTGTTTTTTCTTCCTCTGTGGACGTAGCAAGAACAACAGTAATTCCAACAATTATATCTTGCTCAACTTTCAGCGCAGACTGGTAAAGAAAGAGTTGGATCGGGGCAACATATAAAAGAAGTGTGGAAATGGTAAAGAAATTTATTTCCTCTCGAAAACATGATTATTCTTAACAAAAATTAAAACAAGGATTTGAGCAGTCCAGAAAGCTCCAGTTTGATTTGCTTTGGAGCCAGTGGCGGATCCAGGATTTCGGTTTGGGAGGGGCTTGACCGAACTGTAATATGTGTGTAATGTAGCGAGAATTTGTAACCAAATTTTTATATTTATGGAATAGTGTATTACAGTACAAGTGAAGAATCTAGACACAGAAGTGAGCGATGTAGTTTTCTTCAAGTGCTTGTTGTTCAATCCTTCATGTCAAAATTCAATAAAATAAATTAATTTTTGTTGTTATGGTTCTTATCAAACTTCAGGAATGTTTGTAAACAAATGTCATGCGTCATTGTGCAACTGTCCAATCCACAATCCAATAAGAAATACATGTGCTCTTTTCAATCGCATTGTCTCAACCCAAGAGAACCAATCCTCCACTCTGAAAAATATTGAACGGCACGTAATGGACTCGTACAGACGCGGTCCTCTTTACAGCCTTGTGATTTACGCTGATGCACGTTATCGTTATTCTAATGTGTACTCTAAATAAAGCACCGTGATGGCCGAGTTGTTATTAGAGGCCAGTTCCCATAAAACATCCCACGCCGGTCGGTTTCGCCGTAGTTTGTAATTATCTGAGGCGATTTTTGTTTTACCTCGGTACGCTTGTTTTACCGTGGGGGCGTTGCAGGCAGTTTGAGTGCGTGCTGAAATCAAAAGTGAAATGGGCTTTGTGATGAATGAAAGGGAAACGTTACAAGCAGCTGACCATATTTGATCCGTCTCCAGACTATAAGCAGTTCAGATCATAAAGTTATTACCTAACTTTCATTTTATATTCGCTTACTTCATGGTCTTGATCGTGTCTTCAGTATTCATCTTCTTGGTCGCACGTGCAGATGTTATCACTTAAATTTTTTTAATATATTTCGTCTCTTATCGATCTTCTGCTTATTTGTTCTTATTTGATCAAATAGATAACGACATGTTGATGAGGAAACTAGACAAGGTGGTCTTTACTCTAATTCATTTCTCCCTACCTCTGGTGTACCGCAAGGGTATAACTTGGGCCCCTACCGTTTTTAATATTTGTTAACGACTTACCACTGATCGTAAGATGCCCTTGATTAATGTTCGCAGATGATCTTAAACTGTACACAGATATTAGTACTTTAGATGACTGTGTATTATTACAAAATCAAATTGATAATTTATATACCTGGTGTGTAAGTAACAACCTAAAATTTAATGTTTCTAAATGCAAAGTAATTTTCTACACACGTAGGAAAACTCCATTAGTGTATGAATATGAGACCAACGGCCAAATCTTAACAAGAATCTGTAAAAGACTTAGGTATAATATGGGATGTTTCATGTACATTTAGTGATCATATTACTTCTCTGGTCTCGGAGTGTTATAAAACGTTGGGATTTGTTATTCATAACACCAAGAATTTCAGTAATATTTTTGCATTGAAATCTCTTTTTTGTACTTGTGCGATCTAAAATTGAGCACTGATCTATTATCCAATTTATAATTGTTATATAAAAGCGTTAGAAAGGGCACACAGACGGTTCTTAAAACATTTGTTTCTCAAAATACATGCTGTAGATCTTGAGAGGGGTATGAAGCATGCTGCTCTATTAAATATGTTTGATTTCGAACCTGTTTTGAACAGAAGAGTTAAAATAAGTATAGCATTTCTTTGCGATCTTTTACATAACAACATTGATTTTTCTTTGCTACTGTCTAAAATAAATTTCTGTATTCCGCGTAATTCTAGCAGACATACACCGCTTTTCTGTTGTACTTTCTGTTGTATTACGACGAGGGCTCTGGAGATATTAATTTTGCATCACGTAGACAGTTGTTGAGCGGGGTTTGCGTTGTAGGGTAATTTTATATTGTCTGTCTGGACTTATAGGATAATTGTCCTGTAATTGGTGTATACCGTTGGACAAAAACGTTTGACGTGGACACCGCACTTTGGGGATAATTTTGTATGCCGTCTAGCGGTGGCTTTGAGAGCAATACGAACTACGATGTAGGTTGCTAGATACGGTAAGTATATGGACTGACATTGCTGTTCGCCCAATAGCGTTTGAGCACATTGAAAAAGAACAGCGAACAGAAACTTTCATGAATTTTGCTATATTTCATATCTCGTCTACACTTGTGGAATCATGCATTTAAGTTTTCTACGAAGAAGACAAATACTTTTGTCTTTTGGTATTCGTCTATTGCTTATTTGTCCATATGGCTGTCCCTAAAACTGTTTTTGATATGAGTATGATGGTGTATGTCAAATTTATGGGTTAAAGGTACGAAAGTAGGGCGACCACCTTCTAGTTTTTTAAAATCAGGACATTTTTTGCTTGTAATGTAGATATATGTGTGAAATTTAGACATATGCATGTTTTTATCAGATGTGAATATTAAGCAAGATATTTTATACGAAACCAGTACCTAAATCAGGACGGGTTGTCACCTTATATAAAGGAAGAGCATGCATTATGGTATCATAATCTTTGAAACAAAGACTCCTTTGCTATATACTCGTATCTGACAATTTTTGAAACCTCCCAACAATCGCAACAATTGCTTCCAGTAAAGTTCCAAAATTATCTGGCTTTTTTGTCAAAAAACCACAAATATCCAACTCGACTCACCGTAATGCGGTGTTCTCTGAAATCCACTGCCGTCGTAGGCCCTCCACGACCCCATCATCATGTTCTGAGCGTAGAACTGTCCTGCAGAGAGGGCTCCGGCGTGTCCTGCGCCTCCCAGGGCAGAAGGACCAGCTACTTCTCCGTAGGCTCCCCCAGTCCAGCCCTGGTGTGTAGCCCCGAAATGTCCGCTTGCTGGTGAGGGGTATTGGTGAGGGACTGCTCTACTGCTGGGCACGTATACCGGAGATTGCTGAAAAATAGAGTAGAAATTAGCTTCGACAGTTTATTACATCATATCAAAGAGGAGGGATCCTACAAGAGGCGACACTTGAAAAAGGAACAACTTCTCACTTCCTGACTCGGGAAGAATCGTTTTTAAATTAATCAATCAATCCAACCGGTAGATATAACCACTCAAACTTAAGTTAGAAAGGCTGTAATCGGCAGAACTTTATTAACCATAAATCTGCCAATGCTGCTGACTCAGATAAAGGTTTAGCAGCAGGAACTTTAGATATAAAAGTTAATGTTTGTCAACCAAGGTCTCACTCAGTCGAAGTTCTACAAAGCCTTATATTTGTTCATAGAAAGTATGCAGATAATACCATTGTTGTTTCTCTCATGTCACACAACAGCTAATATTAACATTTTGACAGACTTGCAAGGTTTTCAAAAATAAAGGAAAGTTGTCGCCCTATGACGATGATCTGTAATTTTTTGGATGTGTTTGAATCCAAAATTCACAGAAACATACATGATTATTTGTCTCAGGGCGATTTATAGTCTGTTTCTCACAGTATCTGTCAGTTTTTTAATGATAGAGGGCAGGTGGATATACACTGATGACTTTAACAAAACGTTTGCTACAGTTGATCACATTTATTTAGTCTTACTTAAGTGAAAAGCGACAACAAATTCCCTATACTAATTACACATCACGTTATTTTTGTGACCGACATTTAGTGCACTGCACGGAACAACTAGTATACATTTTGTTACTAATTCTAATGTTTCAGTGTATAATGGTAATGCCTAACTATACGAAGATCTATTGAGTGGTGCACTTGTAATCAAATGATATTGAATGTACCCAAATGTACTGTACTCCATTAGTAACGTTATACTTGCTAGGTATGTCAGCATAAGAGATTTGGGATTAATTTTGTATACAGTTTGTTGTATACACAAATTATCGCGTCTTCCACAGAACTGATGTATTGAAATGCACCTTTCATTGATTCACTTTAGGCTTGAATATGAGGCAGGCATTTGGTTTCCTATTTTCCAAGTTACCATTAATCTAACCAAAGTTTCTCCAAATTTTTAGCATTTTTCAAATTATTATATAATATATCGTTTGCTAAGGCGTCGATCATAATGCACTTTATACAAGAAGGGAAATTTTAATGCTGAAGTTTCTGTACAATATTATTCACAACAGAGTTGATTGTTCTTCATTCCTTACAAAGATTAATTTTAACACAGAACGTTTTCACTCACGATAGTTTTTGGTATTTTATACTCAAAGCTTAAGAAAACCAATACAGGTACTTCTATTTCTATTTATTAATGGTGTCTCCCAAAGATGTGATATAAATATCGACATTTTTGTAATTGGTTACAACACGAATCTGTTTTCGTATTGAAATGTGTTTTATTTGTAGCTAAATTCATTTACCTGAAGGTGTTGGTGGTGAAAGGGGGTGCTATTGTCAGCGTAGCCGCCACCGCCACCACCTGAAGGGAACATCGCAAGGTGTAGTTAAACCGGGTGCAGTCGCATCTGAAAGCAAAAAGAAAGAAATTAAATACTCGGTTCAGTCGTGAAGATAATAAAAAGCTTTATTTTTCTAATAGCAATAAAAAATGCAATCTCCCGAATTAGGCTTAATAGTACTTGTATCAATAACTAAGATTAAAGCTTTATAAAAAGAACATATAATTGAAGTTATAGGYTTTATTTCTCAACTTTTACAAAATATTAATTTCTGTCGTATTCTGCCAGATTTTAAAATTTTATTCTTTTAATTTAATTTGAAAATAGAGCGGGCAGACCTAACTGAATGTAAAAATTGAATTATTTTGCTATGAAGATGTCTATATATACCTACAAAGCGAAGGTGTACAGGCTTACTGACTTTTGAGTAAGAAAAGAGAACAGGGAATAAGAAAATACTCCAAGTAAAAATTCAGGTTACCCAAAACTGAAGAGATTTTTAAAACGTTCATCTAAACGTTTTACCAACCTATAATTTTTCAGTTCCATTGCTTCTAGATACAAGTCAAAATATTAACTCGTTTAATATATTAAAGTGTAAAACATTGTGCTTTGTTGTTAACCGTACTTCAAGTTCATTAATAATTGGACAGCGGTTGAAAACAAATTGCTTGCAATCGTTCTTTGTTTTCGTTTTTCGCTCCTATTTGAATGGCTTTATCATTATTTTAATTGCTGCTATTAGCGACCTATTTTTAAACCACGGGTATTGTTAGTTTTAATTGAAATCGTGCAAAAACATGAATGAAACATACTTCATTGTTTTAAGTAGCTTACATGTATAACAGCTATTTGTTAGTACATTAGTGATTGTTTCTGAAATAGTGTATTTCTAGCATGCAGTTATATCCCTCTTTTGGATAACATGCATGACAATTTAATAACGTAACGATTCACAATGGTGGATCTCTTCAGAACGGGACAGAACAATCGCATTAAAATGCCAGCTAGGAACTGTACTGAGCTGTCTTGAGGTTCGATATGAAACATGATTTATTGATTTATTAGATACTATCAAAGTGCTTCTATTCTAGCAGCAAAACATGATTTTAAAATTGCACTTGCTATGCAATTAATCATTTGTTCAAACAGCTTCCGTACTCATAAAATCTACGCATCAATTCTACTACTTATTCAAATTATTTCGCTGTTTTGTACAAATAATATATTTTTGATCGTAGCATCACTTTAAAAGTGGACCGGCCGCATTCTAACCCCTTGCAATTGAACTGTTCCACCACGATCAATTAAATGTCTCGGTTTACAGTTACCCCACGCCAGATTAAACAATACCTTTCCGCTCTAGTTGCTGCGGTAGCCGAGCACCGTTATTGGATTCGCAAAAATCGCCATTGACTAATGATCCCATCTACGATTGACACATCGAAAGCGACGTCTGGGAAAAAAAAAAGAAACCACACGCGCGACTCGCTTAAAATGTTTTGTGTGTAGCCCGTTCCGTGGCTGACAGAAATATAATTTAATTAATGGAATCTCATTGTTCCGCGCCGTGATACGTACCTCGGTGGATAATTAATTGATGTGGGTAATCTGGATTCGGTATCGCATGGGCGCCGGTGTACGAACCGTTGGGGGGMGACGTTTTTGGGYGATTTGAAGAAGCTGGAGTGCATTTGTTCCTWACTTCTTGGCTGGCAWTGGCACATTTTTATGTACAGGGTGAGTAAAGTAAAGAGAAGTAATCGTTCTTTTGTCACATATATGTCGACCTAGTGTTGTTTAGAACCCACTATAAAAAGATTTTGAATTCATACTTTCATTATTACTTTTTCTATAGCTAACGATTCAGCTGCGCATGTGGAGCTAACATATTTATTTTTCACGTCCTTGGAGTAAACACCTATTCCAAATTGTTTTTCCTAATACCTAAAACGTTTCGCAGGTTGGTCCGTAGCCTGCATCTTCAGAAGCGCAATGTACAGCTGACAGTGAATTGTGCGTGCAGATTGCGTCTCTGAAGATGCCAGCCATGGGTGCCTGCGAAACGTTAGGTTATAATAGAAGAAACCGACAACGAACAAATAACCCGAAAAACACAACGTTTTATCCAAGTCATGTCCGCAAAAGCCTTAGATGTTTTACCTATTCTAAGTGTTCGGTGGTTTTTGCTCTTCTGGAGGGATACATGAATAAAAGTATTTTGTAATCAGCGAAATTTTTGTTTCATTGTTTTTCCGTTTTTCTTTTTGCATACCTCGCTTCTTGTGTGAGCAATAAGTGACCTTCCAGTAACTCAATCGAGAAAATTTGTTTATGCAGGCATTGGCTTTGCAAAGTAAAGACTTCTCATTACTCGAACAAAACTTTTCAAGTGACATCGAGATTATGAATTGCTATTTTAAAACCTGGCGCTTGTGCCCTAATCCATTGAAGACAGAAGTAACTTGCTTTCATCTCAACAATCACCAAAAGAGGAAACAGCATCAAGTTATGTCAAAAAACATAATTCTTAAACATAAATTCTCGCCAAAATACCTTGGAGTGACCCTAGAAACGTCTCTAACGTACAAGAAACATTTAGAAAACATCAGTAAAAAATTACAGACCAGAATAATATGCTACATAAGCTTGCTGGTACAAATTTGGGTTCAAATGCAAATGTACTCCGCACTTCTGCAACTGCCTTGCTTTATAGCACTGCTGAGTACTGCTGTCCTGTTTGGAAAAATAGTCATCACACAGAAAAAATTGATACTCAACTGAATACTGCAGTGCGACAAATCACTGAAACAAGATTTTATTCGTGCTTCTTATACCACTGCTTGGCAACTTAAGAAATATGGTATATTCTTAATAATGGGGATCCATCCATCAACCCTTCTTGTGAATGTGGAGACCCCCTCCAAATAATTGAACATATGGTCAACAGATGCCCCCGTACAGCATGGCTTGGTGGTTTTGCGTCTATCAATCGTGTTGATGAAGCTTGGCTTAAGACAATCGAGATCTGATTGGAGTTTTTCTCCAGTTTTCTTGAATACTTTATCCAGAATAAATGCATACAGATATGTAGGATAGAGCGTTGAATAAAAAGATTTTTTGGTATTGTCTTAACAAAACTTACTTATTAACAATAGACAATAAGAGTTGGCTTTCCACCATGTGTTCGTGATTGTCCTTAAAATATTTATGGCTCTTAAAATTTTGTTGAATATCTTCCAACTGTAAATTTAACAAAAATTTTTGTTGTTTGCTATAAACTTAATAATTTCTGGCAATACTTTTTCATTTCTTCATGTGCCTGTAAAACCCATTAAAAATATCATAATATAATATTATATATACCACTTTACTGGATATTTTTGCATGCGTATGTTCGACAGTTTGTGTACGTGGCATTTCTTCCATAGTAGGAGAGAATTTTACTGTGGCCAAGATGTTCTAAACTACACTAAAGCTGTCACTATTGTTATCATTTTCACTCGTTTCGCACATAGAAGAGAGAACGCGGCAGCTAAAATAAAAATCTCTTATTTTTGTTTGTGCTGCATAACTGTTAAAAAAGCTTTTGGACTGATGAACTAAAGGAAGGAATCTTCATTCAAAAACCAGGTATTCTCAAACTAAAGTAACACTTCATATTAAAATACGATATAAAACTATGCTAGAATTTAAAAATACTGCGATACATTGTAGATGTGGTTTAATACAGTAACAAATTTTGTACGTGTGAAAGGTTTGTTTTTATCCGTTATGATCACCAAGTACTTTATTTAGCACTTAGATGGATAAACCAATAAATATACACATCTTCGAAAGTTTTTCATAACGCAGGTAAGAAATCTTGTTTTGTATAAAAATAACGTTTTTTTTTACCTGTGAAAATAATTAAAACCAACATCCAGGAACATTTTGGTAAATGAGTCGTACAACTTTTGGAGTTTAGATAGCAACCTCCTTGCTCACATCTAAGCATCATAAAACCATCTTGCAGGTTACGAAATTGATCACGCTAATAGATCGTTAATTAAAACGAACATCTGCCCACGGAGCACCTCCGGTCGGCCATAAAAATAAAATATGACAGAAACCAGAAGCGCCGGGTCTTTTTTCTTCTCCGCCGTGTGTCTGTATGTGTGTGTGGAGTTGCCGCAGTGGAGTTTCGTACGGAGAAAATGCGTGCACCACTCAGGACCAGGGATATAAACAACAAAGTGAACAGATAAGAACACGATGTCAGAAGTAAATCAGGGCCAGGAAAGTGCTCGCTCTGGCCCGAGTTCTCGGAACAAGCGCATTCTTGATCGCGGTATTAATAATCTGGAAGGAAATTTAGTGGTTTTTTTTGGGATTTTAGTCGAATATCGTTTTTGGAAACAGGCACAAGTCACAAGCAAGTCATAGCCAAATAGGACTATAATAGAAATATGATATTCAAAAAGAAAACTGTGATTTGGGACTACTAAGCAATAAAAGTTTAGATCCAATAGATTGAGAGAGTATCACATTTTTGACAGTGACCGCCATCTTCAGTCCAGACAAGATGAACAGATTCTTCTTGATAAATATAAGATAATTGCAAAATTTCGTCTTTAATTTCACTTGATTGATTCATTTTGCAGGTTGCAGGAAAGCTTCATCACAAGTTATTTATTTACTATTGTGATGTTTTGTTTCTATATCGACAAGTTTACACAAACGTGACACAGATTACTTTGAGAACAGGAAAAACAATTTATTTTTAAAATTACCGTAAATTTCGCGATGTACGCGAAAAAAAGTACGTGTTTCACACATAAGATAAGTGTGTTTTCTTTACTTGTAAAACAATCTACTATTCATTACTTTTGCAGTTTGTTACTGCCCAGCTCTGGCTGGCATTTGTTTTCTATGACGTCTCGCTTTCTTGATGATTTATCTGTGATAAAGAAATAGGTAATCGAAACGTCAGTTAAATTCTTTCAGTGTTGGTAGCTACTAAACTTATTGAAGCTCCGAAGCTGAAGTTCTGTAATGACCGTACCTCCTTTTAAACAAAGTAGCCGGGCTCAATTTGTCCCCAACAGGAAGCAAATCAAAAAACATCGATGTTGGTCAACTGTACCCGCGTATCGCGGAAATTATGATAKGCGCAATCGGCATAATTAGTGTCAGTCGGAATACACAGTCCGATAGCGGCATGATAACGTATCAGGAACTAGTCCTACGCATTTAACAACACAACGGTTTTATCTTTCGGTGCGCAAGCGCCCATCATATATTACAGCAATTGTTAACTCTGCTATTGTTAAGATAAAATGACTTTCATTACTTAGTGTACATGCAACTTGGATTATTCGAATGGGAAGTACACGGAGTGATAAGGAAAAGGGATGGGGTTTGATAGATTGGCGTTCCTCGAAAGTTCTCATGGAAAAAAGCTCAAAATTGGTGTGAGATACTGAGTTTGCACTTTACAACAAATAATGTAAACTATACTTCGAGAGATACAACACAAACAGAGGTGTTCTCTATCTTGTATTATATTTTTATATAAAGTGATACTAATTTACTCAGTGAAATCGCTCCTCAGCTTTCCTTACAAAACATACTGTACATGTGCAATTGGAATACAATGTTCATGGTAGTAACCAACCTAACATTGCAAGCGTTAAATAAACAAATATCTTACATTACCCCCCTTTTTCTAACTTAACTCTAATTACTAAATTAGTTACGTTACAGTTTCACTTATTAAGTAACCTTATAATTAATTTTCTTGTCTTTCGTCCACACATTTTACATTAGCTGAACCATTGTTCTGCACAGAGCCATCATTCACTTTATCAGCGGCAATAGCACCTTCGTTTATATTAATTCTTATAGAGAAATTATAGTGTATAATTTGATTTATGAGTCTACGCCATGTTTAGCCTAAAGAAAGAATATAAACAAAGTAAGTTTTAAAAACCCATTTTCTTTTTGATAACACTCTTAATCATGAGGGTTTGTTTACAATTATTCTGTAGGTTCGTCCATCTACAAATTCATCTACACAAAACTCCCTTCCCTTCCACGCATAGTGAACAGCATTACTAAGTACATTTGATGGTTCACAGTTAGTATTATTTACATTTTTAACAAAAACTAAAACAGTCCTTGGCTTGCGAAGCAATATTTATTCGGCTAGGGTAGGCGAATAAAAATATGACCATAAAAAATTGTTTAAGATCAAGGCCAATTTCTCGATCGAGCAATTATCAATTACATTAATTAACGGTTTTTTGATAGTTTTAACACAATTTTTAGCTTGAAGCAGGATGAAATGGATGTAATTTTCGTGTAAAAATCTGGAGATTAAAAATTTGTAGCATTGTCAATTACTATACTCTCAGGTAGCCCGAATCGAGCAAACGATTCCCTCAAAAATTTAATTGTGTTAGCTGAAGCGGTATTTGTTGTTTAAAATATGATATTTTTGAAAAATGGGGCCTAATGCCAAGGTCTTTGTGGGTATTCCCAACTTTTCAACGGTTTTTAGGGGGAGAGTTTTGTGTTTTTAAACAAAATTTACAACTTTTGATCAAATTTTCAATGTCACTGTCGATATGAAGCCACCATACGTATAAGACGGCTAAACTCCTTGTCCCAAATGCGTCGAGTGAATTATTATTATCATTATTACAATATATATACAAGACAATGATGGTAATTCAAAGATAAAACGTGCATGATAAGTATTCCCTCATTATAATATATGAATTTCCGTAAAATGTAACCCTTTAAGCTACGGATTCCCCTTTAGCAATCAATAACCAAATTAACCCTAGTTCGTGTTGCCACGTCACCAGCAATTATGGGTGGTGAGACCTCTGTTAGTAAATTCCGTACGAGGCTTGCCCAGATTTAGTGTAGCTGCGGTATTTAAAGAATGCATGGGGTCGAGTTACTGGCACACGACTAGTTGACAGTCCCATGCATCTATGAAATATTGCCTTAGGAGGGTTGCGTAAGGGATGACAGTTCTAGGAAGCTTCTGCTGGCTGAGGCACTGTGACATGCCAACGGGATATTTATGGGTTTAGTTCTTGTATATAAATTGTAACTTTAAATTATTTTTAGTTGAAAAGATATTGACAGAGTCTGAAATGGGTACTTTTTAAATTCGAAACTATACATTTTCCCATAATAGACACGTAGTATTAAATTAGAATGTACCTAGGGTATTAATTTTTTTCTGAAGGGAGATAAATGTTAGAGATTTTGCAGACAGGACAAAACAAGGTAACTTTAAGTAATACCTGGGCTATTTAATTTTAACTAATTTAATTATGTTATAAAATAAATTGAAATCATGTCTATTATATTAAGTAATAACTAGCTAGGAACAATTTAACTTAAACCAGTAATGATTTTAAACTACCCTGTATCGCATTTTCTTTATTTTTTTTTAGGTAAAACCTTCAGTGATATGTCAAACTGAAGGTCTTTTCAAACTCTTTAAATGGCATAGTAGGTACCCAAAAAATATGTGCAGATGATAATATTTCATAAGTAAAGTGAATTTTTGTATTTTTTTTTCACTTATTAAACTATTAATTAACTACACACAAGAATGTTTTTATATTTTATTAGATTAATTATTTGTTAAAATATTAACGATATTTTAAAATTATAAACATAGTTAACAATATGGCGACGAGTCTTTCTAGTTTTTCATCTTAATAAGGAGTACATCTAAGAATCATTTGACATTAACCTAAAGCAACATACTTGGATGTACGCGTTAAGAAATTGTTAAGTGACACAATGGTATTGTCTCACTTCAATTATTGCAGTGAGGTATTTTTTTCATGTCTTGATGTAGCCACTAAGGCAAAGATACAGAGAATACAGAATGCGTGCCTCAGGTTAGTTTATGGGATCGGGAGACGTCAACATATATCGCATAAGCTAGTGGATGCTGGCTGGTTGAACATGGATAAGAGATTTTTGCGGAGAGTGTCTTGCTTGTATCATAAGGTAGTTTACCTTCGGACTCCACCCTACCTTTATAATAACATAACTTTTCGTAGTGACGTTCATAACATTAACGTCAGGTTCAGGGGTAAGCTGAGTCCCCCATTTCATAACTCATCGTTGTTTGAGAGAACGTTTTCAGTGCAGATTTGTAAAGTTTACAATTCTCTTCTTAATAACTTTAAAACTCTTGAACCTGAGAAATTTAAAAGACATCTGCGGGAGTTTTTTAATGATTAAGTTTGGTGCCGTGGGGGGGGGGTGTCTGTGGCATCTGTTCATCTGATAAATAATTGTTTTGGATAATTGTTCTGGGAATTGGGGTACAAATTCGCTCTTGATTAATGTAGTTATTAATTTTCTATGCTTATTATGCAGTCATATTCAACTAGATTATTCTGATTATTATTTCGAGGTGGTTGAGTGGAAGAGCAGGGGACACAGCTTTGTGTCCATCTGAACTTCGCCCTTTGTTTTCTTTTTTTTGTATAGTAAAAGCAATAAAGGATATATATTATATTAGATTGTACCTAACAAAATAAAGAAAATACTCTACAAGACAACTGGAAATATTTGTAAAAAGAAGAAAAGTGGTCGTCCATCGAAAGTTATGGAGGGATATGATTAGAAAACAAATTTCTACCAGCACAACGAAGAGACATATTTAAAAAATTGGTTACAAATTTTACAAGGTAAAATATGTCAAAAATATTGATTAAGGTGCCCACCGGTACGCCACTGGTCTCAATAAATTTAATCAAATCAGGCCCAAATGAGCTCCTTAACACTAGTATTAACACTGTGAAATTTCATCAAAATTGGGTAAAGAATATTTACGATATTTACAAAAAACGATTTTTTTTCAAGTTAAACACCCGTTATTTTGAAAACGAAGCATTTGAGGACCCATATTTATACGAAGTTTTTGTCTTAAATTAACTAGGAAAACCGTCTGTTGTTAGAAATAAGGATACAAAAAACTTCCCCAGAATATATATCTTGGTGAAGATAATTTTGAGCAGATCATGCTTTTAAAGTAATGCCATGTTGTCAATATTGTTATGATAGACACTATGTGAAATCTGCAGACAGACAAGTGCTTTTGGCCCCCAAATTTCATATCTTCAATCGCCAAACACGACAAATTTCGCCCGTGTTAAAAGATTACTGTTCTTTCAAATACGTTGGCCGATGTGTGTTCAAGTACACGAGCAGATAAGCTACGTAGCAGTGCCTGACGAGATAGCACGCCATAAATAACTAATCGCTACCGCTGTTATCAGTGATAAGGCCGGCATGTCGGACAAGCGGGTGATAACACGCCCTCCGAGTACCGCGGCGGTTTTTCGCAAACCTGCGGGTTCGTCGCTTGACCGAGCGTTGAAGTCTCCGGTGTACTCGGTTCGATTTCTAGCCCGTAAACGCTTGAGGACGGGTTGTTTTGGGGGTGCGCGTGGCGAAATCGATGTAAAAAAGTGCGGGCTTTTGACTTTCAGTGCTGGTAACGGCATAAATTTGACGGTTTCGGCTGTAATAGAGGAGTTATGTAAGATGTAATAAAGAAAGTGGTATAAAGTAAAGAAAATTGACTAAAAAGTAGGTACTCTTCTCGGAGAGCCTGTTAACTATGTTGCAGCTCCTATAATAGTTGGGGTTTGTCGCTTACTCCAATGCTAAAACCTTTTTTAGTTAGTGTTATTGATTCGAATGATTCTTGAGTAGGAAAGACTGGTAAACTTCTGTTTTTAGTAGTCTAGGGCTGAAATATGAAAGGTTTATACATTCAATAGCCAAACATTCGAAACTTTCGACCTTAATTTTAGTATGCCGTAAATAATTTCGGAATATTGACACAGGACGTGTTCGAATTAGAATATCAAAACGACTCTTAGTTGTTATATGCATGAGAAAATATTTGGATATCCATTTTTAGTAAAACATTCTATGCTAAGGATGACAAAGCAAGTTTGGATATATAGGGTAGTCCTTAAAGTTTCACAAATCAATATTTAAGAAAAAATGTTGTTTTAAATCAAACCTTTCCAATTAATATTTAAAAGTTACATCCATCTCTAAAATGCGGAGAGGATTAATTTGTTATTTATAATGTCAWGAAGTGTCCCCGAAGTCCTGTTGCCTTACTCCAAATTTCATTTTTTATTATCAGCCGTTTCTTAAATATTGGCCTGTAACACTTTAAAAAGATATTGCAGTATGCGGAATGACGATTGCTTTTTTAGAAGATCACATCTACAGAGAAAAAAGGKTAAAATTAAGCATTCTTTGCTTCTTTGGCTAACATGCCTATGAATATGACGAGTACCTACTTTTTGTTAATTGCCAGACGTTGAGTTATTGCTACATGCATTATTTTTAAAATGGTGAATATTTTATATATTTTCTTTTAAGGTACAAAATAATACTATTCTCGAGACTATTCTTTTTTGCGTAGTTCAGAAGAAGACGAAGTACGAGTATTATATCCATGGGCAGCTGCCTCCCCCCTGGATCTAAGTTGCCAACTCTGTGCCCTTCCTACTTCCCATACATTTAGCTGGTTAATTATTTGTGTCTTATTGACGAAATTTTGAATGCAATAAAACTTATTGACAAGTTGCAGATCAGAATCTGTCATATATTTGGTGATGACTCCAACTTTTGTACCAAATTTCTAAATTCGCATTACATTTTAACAATTAATACAGAAAACAAAAAACTAAAAATCCATCCGAACTAACGTTTATGAAAGTTTTAGGAATCCAG
This sequence comes from Rhyzopertha dominica, assembly GCA_025024175.1. Lineage (NCBI taxonomy): Eukaryota > Metazoa > Arthropoda > Insecta > Coleoptera > Bostrichidae > Rhyzopertha > Rhyzopertha dominica. The sequence continues at coordinate 13,283,587 of QCXZ01000042.1, read as the reverse complement.
TAAAAGCATTATCAGCACGAATTAAAACCCGGTGAGTTGTTAAAAATCCAACTAATTATATTCCAAGTTATTTAAATGAAGCTTAATTTGGTCGGTTTATTTTTGAGAGCAGTGCACTGGCGATCTAAGAAGGTTGGCTTAACTCATAATGCTGAGGCATTCCTCATTCTGAATTTTGATAATGTTAGGTATCCATCGAGTCTCTTTTCCTAGGGAGTAAAGATTACTACAATTGTATCTTTATCACCTATACATATTCACCCCCAGCTTAAATTTCTAAAGCTTCTTGTGTGAGAAGTTGAATCTTGAAACTGTACTTCGTATGATATCATTATACATTATGTATGTGGATCACGGATCTGTATTCTCCCAAATAAAATGTATCAACTCACCTTTTGTTAAACTTGAGAGTGATGCAATTGAATGTGCTAGATATCACCTAACTGAGATCATCAATAATTGAATTAGTAATAAACGGGCTTTGTATGATCAGTGTACATAGAGAACATATAAAAAATTTAGGTCTTTATTTCACAGATATTTTAAGTCCCCTTGTAGAAAATTCATGAAGATTATTCATGGAATAAATACTCCATTAATTACTTAACTACCTATATTTGATATTTATGTTGAATTATACACTGCAGGACATTCCCGCCTTGCCCCCCCCTAGACCAAAAGCTGGGTACTCCCATGATTATATCAACTGCCCGCATGTAATAAAGTGATAACTGAACGATGCAGTAAGTATCATTGACATTTCATTAGATTTCAAGGCCTTTAGGGAAGATTTTTAGCTTTTATAACATTTTGTCCATACTCACGATTTGCTCATAAGTAATACAGTAAGTTTGAGCTTAGATTCAAAATTTCCCAACCCATACCAACCCGTTTTTAACCAGAATCAGAAAGCACCGATGAAATGTATAACACAATTCGAAAAATCTTGAGTTCTTTTGCCATCAAGTTTGTTCTTGTAGCACGCGCTCCAACACGCATATCATGCGCGGATAATCAGCCATTATGATAGTGACGTCACGTCGACCAGCAGAGGGTTATTATACGGTAAGCCCCTCCCATTAACGATCTGGTCTCACACCGCAGGATCCGCAAGGACTAACCCACGATCGAGGTGCATCACGTTGTATAAATCGTGATGAAGATACACCCATCGGTGGAGAGGAGAGGACAACGATTCGAGTTCACGGATGCGGAATAAAGGATTATTTTGGGGTAGTATAAAACTGTGACAAAATGAATTTTGAATAGCAATAATAATAATAATGCAGCGAACACTTCATCCATGTAAGTATAACACCACCCACACTCCCACATTTCCTAGCAGAAGGACCAACGTTTATTATAAAAAAAAAAACAACAACACCGAAAAATTATACAGGTCGATAACATGCTTGACTACACTATACAAAATCCTAACAGCATTAATAATACAGAAAATAGACAATCATCTTGATACGTATTCCACAATGAGACAAAAGAACAGAGAAGATGTCGCAAAACAAACCAAGCAAAAACATCTCAAAGGAACCTTTACACAGCATACATGGACTATGGAAAAGCCTTTGATTCGATACTTCACAGTTGGCTAATAAAAGCCTTAGAAATTGACGACTTTATACATTCATTGATTCATACATTTGCTATCCATCGTAGGTAACTTACACTTTCGGAATAGTATAATAGCCACAAACAGACCTGGCAAACTTAAACAGACAGGTTAGAGTAACTTTTACAAAACACCGAAAAAATCACACAAATACATGCAGATGATGATAGAAGATGATAACTTAACAACACATATCATTTGATTTTAGCCGATCCAACGCTCATTTGCTAAGAATCTCAAACATTTTTTTGTGTGAATAGAATAGGCAAAAATATAACCCTTTATATATCGTTTGTATATTTAAAGTCCGATTATAAATACAGGATGTTTCACGAATGATAATGACCCCGACGAAATTAAAATGCAACCCAAAATTCATTCTCATAGCCAATGTGGTTATTTTACATGATGGTATTACGCTATGGTTCCTGTCATTGTATTTATTAAAAGTCAAAATATATGCAAATGATGAAAAAACAGATATGATTTTTGATTTATGGTGAATGCAAGAAAAATGCTTCCGCTGCTACCTGTTTAAACAGACAACGTTTTTCAAATAGAAGAGTTCCAGCCGATATAATTTTCAAGAGACTTGAATTAACTTTAAGGACAAACTGGCCACCACTGAAAAAGTCAAGAGAAATAACAGCAACAGGCCCTGACAATGAAATTAGAGCATTGGAAATCTTTATATTAGTCAAAGGGTAGTCTCAAGAGCAACCGGTATTAGTCTCTCTTCAGTACACCGAATAATTAAAGGCAGTCAATTTCATCCGTATCACTTGCAATTGGTTCAGGCCTTAAAGGAGACAGATTATCCTAAAAAGACTGGCTTTTTGTAACTTTTTTCGGGAATACCAAAATTTGAATGTGAGATTTTATGACAACGTTTGCTTCTCAGATGAAGCAATATTTTCTAATAATGGTGGAGTTAACAAACATAACATGCATTATAATGCGCACGCTGGATTCGAGAAGGACATTTTCAAACTATCTACTCGACGGATGTCTGGTGCGGAATATTGGGGAATCAAATTGTTGGGCCTTATTTTTTTCGCGATACTTATCTAAATTGTTTAAGAAACAGTTTACCGGTACTTTTCCAAAATGTAAATTTACAAGTAAGACAAGATCTATGGTTCCAACAAGATGGGGCACCTGCGCATTATCATAGAATAGTGCGAAATCATCTTGATTTGGTTTTGCCTAACCGATGGATAGGAAGGAGTTCAATTAATCCTTGGCTACCGAGAAGCCCGGACCTTACTCCTTTGGATTTTTTTCTGTGGGGAATGGTAAAAGGGCAAGTACACTAAACACCAATTGAAAGTGTAGAACATTTAGAAAATAAAATACGTGATGCATGTAGATCCCTCACTCCAGAAATGTTAATGCATGTTAAAAGATCGTTTTGGGCATGAATTCAAGCTTGTGAAAACAGCGGAGATCGACATTTTGAGCAATTATTACATTAATGTTACTGAATAAACATTTTTCAAAAATAAAATTTGTTTTTCAATACCGAATTTACTTAAAGCAACTGATTGAAGTTATGTCAACGAATTTATACAGCTCTATACGTTTTATATTTTTTAAGACGATGAACAATTATCAATGTTACCTCTGCAAATGGATTTTGGGTTGCTTTTTTAATTTCGTCAGGGTCATTATCATTCGTGAAACATCCTGTATATACCCAAAAATCACTTATTTCTTCTACGTGGGTCTATAGGTAGCCTTTGTTTACTTCTTTGTGAGCTGCTAAAACTGCGCTGAAGAAACAAATCATGTTTAAAAATTCTATTACAAAAACACGTTTGACAACTACACCCACGAGACAATGTCTTAAATGTTAAGAGTTAAAACTTTGGACACCGCTCACTGGAAAATAGCAGAATTAATATCGTATCTATACATGGGTTGAAGACCTCCTTTGCTCAAATCAAAGCTTCCGTTTCCCAGCAACAATCCGGCCTAGTCTAGCCGAAGGAGCCCCGAAATTGCTGTTATAGTTTCCCAGCAGCAATTCAAGATTAGTAGAGCTTGTACCGCCGACAGACGTTATCGAGATGATTAATGCAAATAGAAACGTCGATTACTGGTGCTGGACCATATTATAAATTCCAGCGCCAATGGCTGACATTAATTTCTTTTGAATAAATCTAATCATGTACCGATTCAGGAATTAAATGGTCGGTGATTTTATGTATCAAAATGACAGCCATGAAAGCTGTATGTGGGATTTCGTCTGCAACACAATGATTAGCTGTCTTGCGATCCATTACGTAACGGTGATATCGAATAGCGTTGTAATTTTTAATGAAATTATATGTGTTTTGGATTTGTCTATGTTCATTGTAATTGAAGCCGATAGCTAGAATGTGTTGTTAAGCATCAAAGAAATCACCACTGTACGTCTTATGGGTCTGTTTGAAGCATTTTTATAGACGTCGAAGATATGACCAGCATATTTTTGGAAAACATGAACGGTGATATTTGTTCCCAGTACTTACAAAATGAAGAATTAATATAGTACCTGCATTATCCATTTTATATCTAATCAAGAAGATCCTGATATATAGGACCCCATTTTAAGGTTTCAGTTGGATGGCACCTCCTCACTAGACTAGAAATGTTATAAATTTCCTGACTGATATATTCCTAAATCGATGAATATGGCCTACGAAATATGGACAATAAAATCTTCGTATTAACAACACTTGATTTATTCCTTTGGGGTCACTTAAAATAAAAAAATTACATTCCCTAGTCAAGAGATTTGAAATTAAAATTATTTTACCTGTTGTCCACAAGAAATGATTTTGAACATCCAGTCTATTGATTCATTGTGTTAAATTCTTCTAATAAGTTTGGTTAAAAAGGTTGAACGATATCATTCTGACCTGACTACTACACGTTTAATCTTTATGTGATTAACTCATTTCATTTTGCTCGTAAAGTACTGTATGTGTGTACATCGTAATTAAATAACTGTGTCCTGCAATGCATAAATTGTGCAGATCAAGCTACAGTCACGAAATTTATTGCTTTATAAAGATTTTCCATCAATATACAGTTCTATTCTTCTGTCAAAGGTAAGAAATTACAATGCTTATTGGTATAGTATGCTAACGTTACTAACACTTGGTTTGTTAATTTTACAATTGCGACAGGCTAAAAACATCTTTCAGTACATCACAGCACAATTATTTAACATGCCTACGGTAGCCACAAGCTCACAAATACGCTATAAACAACCTAAAAGTTATACGAAACCGTGTCACCCCTCAGCTCCGAAATGTGAGCTTCTGCAACCTTGAAGTTGATTATCCCACAAAACACTACAAAAGTAGTTCCCGTTAAGGCAGCTAGGTGGCTTTGTCATCATGTCAATGTAATGCTGACAGATGGCATTGCCATCCTAAATTCTTACTACAAAATATGTTGAAAATGCACACTCCCACTCATTTTCTCATATTAAAATATATCAAATAATTCAAAAATCGACAGATGAGAAGTATACGTCTTATCTAAGCGATAGGTATCAAATTGTTAAGACCTCAGATCTATCAAATATTACTTCGGGTGTTTTTCAAGGCTCAGTTTTGCTACCCTTCTTGATTCTTATCTATACCGCTGATTTTTTACATGACACGCAAATCACTTATTCATCTAAATCCTAAACAAACAAATTTTGCTGCCGAAGATATAATCAGCGACCTTAATAAAATTGAAAGATTTTCTAAAGAAATGTCTCGCAAAAATCTACACGTCGGCTGGAAATGAGATCTTGGACTCCGAATTATCTCACAATCACAAAGAAGACATAAACCTGCACAGGCAGATTGTCAACAACAGTGTGAAAAGGAAAGCTCTAGAAAATGTACACGAAAAACCTGCCAAATTAGTGCACACGGAACTTCGGTCTAACCCTGGCATAAGCAGTAACATAACGACTTACGATATGGTACTTGTAAGGCATAATATATGGATGTGCAGGAGGAAGTTAACTCCAAATCTACCCAAAACGCAAAAAGACGTTTTCGAAGCAGTAAACATTTTGGCACCTATGACAGATAAAGAAGAATCATTTGTCTTGACAAATAATGCAGACCAAGGTATCATCAGTTTTGCTCCTTATAGCAATCTTTACTTTTTATGTTGTACTGAAACTGTGTATATGGACGGCATATTTGATTTTTGTCCGAAATTTTTTACACAACTCTTTACAATTCATGGATACAAGAATGGACATTGCGTTCCATTGGTATTTTGCTTGCTTCCGGATAAAAAGCAATCCACATATCAAACATGTTTGAATATGTTGTGTCAGAAGTGCAGTGAAACTGACTTACAGTTTTATCCTAAAAGTGTCGTGATTGATTTTGAAACTGCAATCCACAATGCTATTATGGATACGTGGGAGGAAGCTAGAGTAAGTGGATGCCGATTCCATCTTTCAGAGGCATGGTATCGAAAAATTCACTCGCTTGGACTGTCACAAGATTATAAAAACCACACGGAAGTTGGCAAAATGTTGATATTGTTTTGGACTTCAGTTTCTTGATTGTGATGAAGTGGGTGATGCATTCGCATTCGATTTAATTCCAATCATGCCAAAACGTTCGAAACTTCAAGAGTTTTGCGACTATTTAGTGGACAATTACATCAGCGAAAATGCCAAATTTACTCCAAATATTTGTGGCAAGTTCATCTGCCTCCTCTTGCAGAACAACCAATGCGGGTGAGTCATTTCATTCAAGATTTAATAAAAGTTTTTTCGCCTCATCCAAATATTTTTCAATTTGTTGATAGTTTGTTGAATTTTCAAAGTGAAGTTTATGTTACAATAAACACATCCAACAAATTCCAAAAAGTTGTTAGGCGTACTGTAAAATTAAAGCAAGATTATCTTGAAGTCAAAATTAATAACTACAAACAAAATCTGATAGACAGGCTGACATTTGTAAAAAAAGTGTTTCATTTAAATACGCGTCAAATATGTAAAAAAAATTATACCTTATTGTACATACATATATGTTAATATTGTGTTATTACGTATAAATATAGGTTCGTATTTTTGTAAATTTGTAAATATTTTTATACTTTACTGTACATACATACATGTTATTATTGTAACATATAAATGTAAGTTTGTATTAAAACTTGAAAATTGTTTTATTTTATTCCTTTAAGCGTGTTTGCTAGGAAAAAACGTAGCAATCACATTAATAAGTTACAGACATCACATAAATTAAGGGCTTTCCTAATTTGCTAATAATGGTCCATCACCCGCTGTTCGGGCAAAGCAGATTCTTGGCCCAACTATATTGCGGGATTAGTTGACCCGCTCAGTCAGAGAAGGGTTGGATAGATAGACTGGCCCAACTATACGACTCCGAGTTGAATAGCTAAAGCTAGACCTTGCCTTAATAGGAATCAATATGAAAGGCTGTATGTTATTCCTAAATAAAACCTTATTATTTTTATACGTTAAAGCAGTAGTTGTGTTCACTTTCCATAAGCGCCCTGGATGCATGAATCTTTTATAGAAACCCTGTACATAGAAGCAAACTCATGAGAAGAATGCAATGAAGTCATTTTTCTACGAAGTCCCATGCACTTTGCCGTAATGGTGTTCAATTGCCTCAAAAACTATACTCGTATTCCTTTCCCACTTCTTCCTGCATTCTTTAGCATTACAGGCGCCACTCTTCCACGGAACCATCCTCAATTCCCATGCATACCGGTCGTCGAACACGGCCAGGGGAAATAAAAAGGCGATGTAGTTGTCATCGATCGAAGTCGACAGTTAAGAGAGTTTTGGCTTACCTGGCCAGCTCTCGGCGTCGAGTGTCGACACCGGGCCGCCGAATAATTTTATTTTTATTAGGGTTAGATGAGAAAATGATGTCATCCAAAGAGTATATGTGTGTGTTGTCCCATTAGCCCTGGACGTGTCGGTATCCTCAGGCGCCAGATTGATCTGCCGAGAGGGGTCTGCGGCGACAGGGGGGGGGAGGATTTCGGATTTAGGAGCATCTAGAAAAGTTAGGAGTTTCCGAATTCCGAACTTGGTGTGACTTGGCACTGAATGATTGTAAATAATTTATTGGTCATATCCGAAAGCTTTCAAATAATGCAGAATAATGACGGGGTTTTGTTAGTTCATTTTTCTTCTTTTAATTAATATTGTTAGTTCTATACCCTTACTTTACCGCAAAGATATGGAGGTTATCTGTACATTAAATCTTATTAAACTGAGTGCATCTTCTACTTTTCATATTTAACTCTTAGTACTTAAAACTTTGAACTGCCTGAATCCTATTTAGGCGTTTTAGAACCTAAACAAATTCGATACTTTAATGCTGAAAAGTTAAAATTTGAGAGAGCTAATGCTTCACTCGGAATTACCTTAGATTTTATATTAATATATTTACTGCTAAATATTTTGCTCATATACGATTTCTAAGTGAATTTGTTTATTTCAATTTTTAGTTCATGATCAGACCCAAATTCCTGATAATATCAACAATATCAATATGCTAGTTATTTACGGTTAATAAAATGTTGTGTAGACCGTCTGTATCAAACGTTTTCTTAAGTAACATAACTAGTTTTCGTTAATTAAAACTAAATGACTGATAGAAGTGTGAAGATTACAATGTTCAAATGTATAGTATAATGCTTATCATCTGCAGTGATAGCTGCTAAGACGAATATACTTTATTAAGACAGAGAATAAACTATATATAATAAAGGTCCCAGAATTGAACCCCGTGTACCTACAGGAGTAACCACGCTGTTCCAGTCAGATGTTCTGAGCCCGCTTCGCGTAACAAAGTAACTCTTAAACAATTTCAGTGCGTCTTGTCCCACACCTATATAATGTAATATCGATTCGATAGCAACAGTTCATGATTTACGGCATCAAAAGCTTTTGCGAAGTCAAGTAAATTAACATGCTCAGTGTGGATATCCGCAACGTCAGTGTAACGTGTCCACCAGGACCAAAATCATCACCGCCTTACTTAACCCGTTTTTTCTATTCATTCTCCTTTATTGCTTGACAATAAACTAAAAAATAATTAATCAAACTACTCGTACTTCCAAAATTACTAGTAGTACAATTATTAACATTTATTAGTGGTACTACTACAATCAGTATCTACTTCTAATATTATTTGAACCGAATTTCCTTTCCACTAAAAATGTCGACAAAAGCCTTGTCAAAGTTAGTAATACTAATATTGATCTAAAATTTAAATCTCTGCTATATTACAGTTTCCTTCACATTCATCTTCAGTTCAAAATTCTCTGTAGTTGAATCGTGGTCAATGATGTTATTTGTCGTCAGAAAATTTCTTGCAGACCTTTTTTTGAATCAGTTTATGCCAAAACAACAATCTACTCATTAGAGTTGCTGTTGATTTTCAACATGTGAAAGACAAATATATTAAATATAACTGCTACGAGCCCACCTATATAAAATTGTTTAATAAATAGCTAAAACGTATCTTCACTGTTAGAGGCACTGCTTCCACGTCCTAATGTAAACTGTACAGATGAATAAATAGCTAAACAATACTAACTAAATTCAATTAATTATTAATAAACACCTGTGAATTTCAGAGAAAGAGAAGGTTATTCAATGAACTCAAGAAGTTAAACAATAAATTTTTAAGACGGAATTCTGATATATCTTGATCAGAATGAAGAATATTTTGAACATATCCAAAGATCAATAAGTTATATTTCAAAAAATCAATTTATCTGTGATTGAAGCCTCGACGTTTGGTACTGGAAACTTCACTTCTACTAAATTTTATTAATTCAGATAAATTTATATATATCGCACATTTACCTTTGTTAAAATTTTATACCTCTTTATTTTTTAATTACGAATAGATTCCTAAAATCTTTAGGGTTTTTGTAAATAAGAATATTAGGTATTTATATGCTTTAACTAAAATTTCTGAGAGTGAATTAGACAATTGCGTGTGATATAATAACGACAATTATCATTCAGCTCAATTTTTCATTGTTTGTTCTCTGCTGTAAGACTTTTCAGGCAAGAACAATCTTATCCCCGATCTGTAAAAAATAAACACTAGCTGTCAAATAACCGGCGCCTAGGTAACGGATACCTGACCCCCTATAAAGACAGGTAATTTAGGATAACCCTGCGTCTGCGAGACTCAATTATCACCGGAAGTAGCTTTCGCATGCCACGGTAACAATGGATGGTCTGCTGAGTTATGCCCTGTCCCAGGGTTGTTTGTTTTTTTGTTTACCTGACGGCCCATTGACTCGTTGTGGCTTCGGACGCCCCGAGAATTAGGGGGATCTTAAAATGGGGTGACTACCGGATAATTGAGGGTTAGAATACGACCGATTCTGTCGATCGGGAACTTTCACTATTTATATCTTGACAAGCGCTTTTTTTGTTTGTCAACTGAATGTCAGTTCATTTCATTGGGATTTGAAGAATATTTGAACAATGATTTAAGTACATATTCGTAGCTGTGTTATTCAAATTGCATCAAAGTTGTCTTGAGGAAAGAGAGATAAATAACGTCATTAATAACTAACCACTAATTTTGAAATTGGAATTGCTATAAACAGCTTAAAAGTGTAGTAAATAAAGCTATAAATCTTGAAAAGAAGGCTTTTTTGCAACATCGTATAAATGTTTGCGGAAAACTATATATCCATTCTCTTTAGCCAATTCGGAATGTTATATTAAAACACTTTATCTTTAAAACTTTCAAGGGTTGTTTATTTGTACATCATTCCTCAAAATATAAGTGGTCTAAGCAGAATGATAAGAATTCTCAAACCAATTTTCAGAAACTTCAGTCGTCATACTTTCATGGTTATTTACCTATGCATACTTCATATTTTTAGCAGGTAGAAATAATGCACCTTTATCTATAGCGTAGACTCCATAGTGTACAATATCATGTTTTCTGAATTTTTTCTTGCGTATTTGCCATCAATAAAGAAATCATTATTATTAATTTTATCAATTTATGTGTAAATTAATAACATTATAATGTGATTTGGTCTTGTGCAGGCAACACGCTAGAAAATAAAGTGTAGGCAAAGAGTTTCAGAACAAATTTCTCAGCATGTTCGTGGTAATGACCATCTGGTTATTATCTTTTTACGACAATAACTATTATTCATTTTATCCTTGAAAATACTGTATACGAGTGCTACGTAATTCCTACCCGCCACAGAGGTTTCGCAAAAAAGTACGTTTCAAACTTTAGATATACTGCGGAGGGTGTGTATTTGATTTCACCCTTCTTTCAATACCCACACCAAGTACTTCTTCTACCGACAAAGTCCGAGAGGCACTTTCCAAACGAATGGGTCGGCTTCTTTTGCTGCACGAAAAAAAAAACAAGTGCCTTGGTGGMAATTAGCGGCTTAAGCCCTAGKAAAAACGATGTCTCTGTTTCTTGTCCAAATCCAGACGAGTAAACTTAGCCCTTACGGAGGGTGCACTTAAGAGAAGGGGACTGTGTCGGTTGGCGCTTTGACTGCTTTTTTTTTGTGCGCTGTACAGGCGCCTGTGTCTTTTTTATGTAAATAACGCCACACAGATTAAGAAGTGATCGATTACGTTATTATTTGATGGACTAACTGATCAAAAGTGGTCAAATGAGCCGATAGTATTTTGTGCAGTGCAGGGAGGGATCTACAATAAACAAATTAAATAGAAATTGCACTAAGCACCAGTAATGCATAAAGTTTAACGGACGTAAACGCGAACCTAAACCAGCGTAAAATACCTCCTAGATAACCGTGGGAAATGGCGAAATTATCTTAACAGCACTACAAGATTATGCAGTTTTTATTGTGGCGGTTAATAATTTTACAAGATAAGCCGTGTCGCTATTGATCGTAATGCATTACGGCTACTTAAATACGCCACTAGCAGATATTATAAATGGCACAATTAACAGAAATTATGTGCTACATATACGGCGGTCGTATGTTATTGCTTAATGGTGAAATGGGACGAATCAGTTTACACTAATCTTATTGACAAGTAGGGTAGCATTATGTATATCATTTTAAGTTTTATTCAATGATAAAAGCCAATCTTGAGATCAAGTATAATGTAGAAATCAGCAAGTTATCAAAATTATTATACGATGCATGTTTTTTAAGTAAGTACCGTTTTGGTTTTGGAAAAAAGACGTGCAAAGATATCGCAATAATTTTATCTTACATGAAAGCCTGTACCTTAATCTACTTTTCTACATAATTTCCGTGAATATTGAGGCACTTGTCATAACGTGGCACCAGTTTTTGAATACCCTCCTCATAAAATTCTGCCGCCTGACTTGTTAACCACTGTATCACAAATGTTTCGACTTCGTTATCGTCTTGAAGACGCTGACCACCCAGGTGTTTCTTCAAGTGCAGGAACAAATGGTAGTCGCTGGGCGCCAGATCAGGGCTGTATGGAGGATGATCTAGAGTTTCCCATTTAAAAGATTTGATGAGATCTTTGGTCCGATTAGCCACATGTGGACGGGCATTGTCATGCACCAAAACGATACCTTTACTCAACTTGCCACGTCTTTTGTTCTGGATTGCACGACGCAGATTGTTCAATGTCTTACAATAAGACGCTGCATTGATTGTCTCATTACGAGGCAAAAACTCCACTAGCAATACTCCTTTTCTGTCCCAAAAAACTGTGCACATCATTTTCCGGGCAGAAATTGTTTGCTTAAACTTCACTTTTTTGGGTGATGATGAATGTCGCCATTCCATGGATTGTTGTTTCGATTCTGGTGTGACGTAGGCCACCCATGTTTCGTCACCAGTAACAATTTGGTCTAAAAAATCTTCACCTTCATTGTGGTACCGCTCAAGGAAAGTCAATGCACTGCCTAAACGTTGGATTTTGTGCAAATCCGTCAACATTTTCGGAACCCAACGTGAACACAATATCCGGTAATTCAAGTTCTCGGTCACAATGCGATACAAAGCACTACGAGAATATTGAGGAAAGCAGTCGCACAATGATGAAATTGTAAAGCGTCTGTTTTCTCTCACCTTTTCGTTCACTTTCTGCACCAAATCTTCATTGACGACCGAAGGACGCCCACTCCGTTCTTCATCATGCACATTTGTGCGGCCATCTTTAAATGCTCTCACCCATTTCCTTACCATTCCATCACTCATAATGTTTTGTCCGTAAACTTCACTTAAAATTATACTTAAAATGACTGTTTCAATGTAAGAGGTAAATTCGTAATATTTCGGGCAGCAGTGATATTCGGATGAACTGGTAAATCGACACAGAACACAGGATTTGGGAACAACTATTTTAGTATTTATCTTATAAAAAATACCATCACACGTATGTATTACTCCATTGATTAATTTTTTTTTAAGTTCATAGTTTTGCGAAAAGGGAAAAGTGTTAGTTATCAGAATAACAAATGTCCATAGAAGGATTACCTAGACAAGTAGTTTCTTCTTCTATATAGGCCGCTGCTTTCGACGCTTATCGATATCATTTGTCACCGATACGGGTGCGAATATTAGCATTACAAGACGGCATGGTGGTTGGGAATCCGCTACTGTTACCTAGGGGTAAGTTGATAAATTAATAATTACCCCCAGCAAACTCTTAGGCGGACATCATAGATCAACCGTCAACAACCATCTCGTTAAACCAAGCAGATATTTTCTTTTTTTGAGAAACATGAATTTTATGTGGTTCATTTTCAACGGTATCAATGTGAAAAGATCTCGCTGTAGCCCAAAACTATTTTGAAAAATTTGAGATAGGATTGGTCTGCAGTTATTACCACAAATACCGACACTGTTGAGGATGTATCCGTTGTTACAGAAGTTACAAACATTTTAATTATGTTCAATTTCAATCTGAACTGAGGTCTATCCCATGGAACAATATTTTTCAACTTCCTTGATATTAATGCTAAGTTAAAGTATTTTAATGCCAGCCTGTTAGCGCCACTTATGTGTTCCAGATTTACTAGGCTCCCAACATTCTGGCTTACTGACAACCTTAAAAGCATGATGCGCAGCAGAGGTAATGCTCTCAGAGGTTACAAGCTGGTACCAAATGTCACAAATTGCTGCAGTAGTAAGAGAAAAAAAGGCCTATTTGTAGCATTCTTTTCAGAGGCAAAGCCTTAATGATTTTTGGAAACAGGTAACAGATTTACAAATTAAATCTAAAAAATGTTTTTCCATACCTAGTAATTTGACAAATGTTAATGAAATCAACATCTATTTCATTGATAGTGTTCCTAATATATCATTACGAAGTACTTCTTATACACACTTTTATGCAAATTCAATAAAGAGCTATGTTTCTGAAATTCTGAATTTCAAGGCTGTGGATGAGATTGATATACTGCGCATCATATCTTTAATTAAAACTAAAGCTCTGGGCACTGACCAAATCAATATAAATATGATTAAACTGTGTGTTCCATACCTATTGCCTATTGTGGTGCATATTATCAATTTTTGTATAAATCACTGTGTTTCCAGACTGCTGGAAACGGGCGTTGGTAGTACCGTTGCCAAAAATAAAGAAACCACTGTTACTGAAAGATTTGAGGCCCGTTAGCTTGTTACCAACTTTATCAAAGTTGTTGGAGCGTGTTATAGCTATGCAACTGCAGGCTCATATGATTAAACAAACTATTCTGCCGAATAATCAGTCAGGTTTTAGAGCGGGGTATGGCTGTAATACTGCTCTTATTAAAATTATAGATGACATAGTGACTGAAACTGATAAAGGAAAACTTACTGTTTTAATATTACTCGATTACTCAAAGGCCTTTGATATGATTCCGCCCAAAACTCTGTTATGTATTCTGCATTACATTGGTCTTAGTAAAATGGCAATTCAATTGTTGGCAAGTTATTTAAGCAATCGTTCTCAGGTGGTGACACTGAATGGAAATGTGTCCGATGTGAGATACGTTAGCAGAGGTGTACCGCAAGGTTCTATTTTTGGTCCTATATTATTTATAATATATACTTCGTATTTTGAGTCTGTTATAAAGTCATGTAACTTGCATTGCTACGCAGATGATACCCAAATTTATACATCTTTTGACTTGAAAATATAGTCTGCATGTCATGATATCAACAAAGATCTGTCTAGGCTGTATGATATGTATATCATGTGCTCATGGTTTACTTTTGAACCCGTTGAAGTCAAATGTTATAATTTTCGGCCGTATGTGTGATAGACTTGGGTCAAACGACTCCATTGAAATACAAATTAATGGAAAACCACTGAAAAATGTATCTCAATCATTTTTGTCATCATGTCTTTTCCCAAATTATAGAAAACACCACTGTCGGATGCAGAAACCAAAAAATCCACGGTCCATCTCTCTTCTCCGGTGGAAGGACCCCGAAAGTCACCGGTAATTCTAATTGATACAATTCCTCCGTATAAAGACAACGTGACAGCTACAAGTCTGACCGGAGCCGGACTTAGAAAGGGTTTCTGTGTATCGTCTCGCCGCATGTACCGCCCCTCCCAGGCCCCTCGACCCGTCAGGACAACAACGGAACAACGGACAATCGGTGAGCCACGGAGATGACTTAACTTCTAGCGCCAGCCGATGAGCCTCAGGGGGAGGGGGAGGAGATCTGGTGGAAGTGATGGGTTTTCGCTGTAGAAGATGGTAATCGAAGGTTTCGGAGCTGTTACAGAGACGTTGATGGTTTTTTGATGACGGTGGTCAAGTCTACTCATTTCTTAATATGTTTTTTTTTTAGCAGCTTATTGTGCTTTTTGTTGTCTATTAAGAATATTATAATATATAATAAATAGGCAAAGTAAGTAAAATAAATGGATCTGTTCTTAATGAAAACGACATTTATTTAGACTTTGGTTGATGCAAAATAATGTATGATAAGAACCAAAAAATAGACAATTTAAGTCGGCTGATATATGCCTTAATAAAACCCAACGTTTAGGGTATTTTAACTAATGGCATATTAGATCGAATGACTCGCAGACATGTGTGCCGTAACGGGGCAGATGTCATTGGGGTCGTGAAAAATTGCGGTCATCAATTATACGCCCATGTGTCGTTAGAAAAATGATCGGCTTTTCACACATGGCATTCCCTTAAGTTATCCATCGAAGATAACACGTTGAACGTAATTAAGGTAAAACAGAGGGATGTTTCACTTTCACAATAACGTAGAATTCCCGAATTACAGTTTCCTGAAAACGCACTTTTGATATCCTATAGAAAAGGTTAATAATGCAATATTCAAAGAGTTAATACTATAAAATTACCCAATTTTTACACTTCTTATCCTGTCCTTGACCATCATGTATTGCTAGTATCCATGCCAAACAGCTTTCATCACCCTCTCCATTCATTATTCTGAAACCCTACAAAAACTCGGAAGTAGGCCATAAACCAATTCATACTTTTTGACAGTCCCTGAGATATGACCAGGTACGACCCGAGTACACTTCAGGATCACTTTGCGAGCAAATCTGAAGACTCACGCCAAAATCGAAGTAGACTTTTGTTTTACAGTCAAGCGACTTTATGGGCTTGAAACTGATGTGTTTTAGAGATGTCTCACCGTTTCGGGGCCCGTCCTCGAGAGAGATCCAGACTTAAATTAATGACGTGTCAAAAGTGTAGGGTGTGTGGCCGGCCAAAAATTGAAACTGTTACTTGTAACCTGATGCAGAGGTGGCGGCTTCTTACAGCCTTTACATGTTTATTGTATGAACGTGAGATTAATTAACTGTTTCTGCAAAATTATATTCATTTGGTTGCGTTCTGTTTTAAATGGACCACGATAGGAATGGGCTTCACAAACAAGGAAACTGGTAAGTCCAATTCTCCCTTATCGCTGATAGATTATCTATTTGTTAGCTGTCGTCCAGATTTACTGTTCTAGAACGATAAAATGTAAACTATGCGTAAGCTGCATACCTCCGATTTCTACCGGTGTATAGTTATGGCTTAGAATGTAAATTATTTGAGTAATTAATGTGAAGATTACCGTGCTGTATGTAGGGTTATTTGGCAAAGAAACCCATTGGTATTTTTGGTTTCGTGGAATGCTGGATGTTGCAGTTACGTACACTTACTTTGTTGCTAATTAAGCGTCTTAAATTCTGCGCTTGATTACCAGATGGTGGATGGCAAGTAATACTGGAAGTTTTAATATTATTAAATACGTCGTATTTATATAATGCCCTTAAAAACTTTTTCTGTTAGTTGTGGATGTGGGAAGACTGAGCAGTGTAATTAAGGGTAACGTTTCTACAGAGCAATGGAAAGTAGCACTTGTCACTTTCCTACCAAAGAAAAGTAATCTTAATCATCATGTTTATGATGTAAAATACTAAATATCAAACTATATATAGGTGCTACAAATCAATGGTTAAATTATTGAAATATAACTAGTTTGGAATATGCTGAGGCGCATGTACAATATATCAAATGTTAGATGCAGTTATAACTTACGAAACAGAAGAATCACTAGATTATTGTATTCCTTATTCCAACTTTCTAACTTTGTATTGTTTCAATTTTTAATATTTTCATTACTTTTAACACCGCCGATACTTTGGACAAGTCGATACTTTTAAATACCACGAAAAGGTGGTATCAGTACTTTGCCTACCCCTAATAATAATAATATTAATAATAATAATTCCAAATGCACAAACTAGAATACTACATAGAACGTGGAAAGTTACAAATACACAAATAGTACAAATATTACCATAAACAGTTAAATGTCTGTTATAGTATATGGAAGAACTCATCTAAAGTGTAGACAAATTTTTCAACTCGAATATTTTTAAGCTTTAATTTGAAAACATTTAAATGAACTGCAGGTACTTATAATGTCTGAGGGAAATCGATTATAGATTTTTTTCTCAAAGCGATAGCTTGAGGAACTCTCAAGATGCAAATAACAAAAAACCGTTATATTGACACTAAAAACAGCAAAGTACTAATTTATCAGGGTTGTTTTGTCACCCGTTATTTGCAATTTTATAAATGCTTTACTGAAGGAATAAAAAATGAAAATATTGTGCTTCTCTCTCGAACATCACCTTTCCTAGGACCTCAGCAAGTCCGGCCCTGTCCATCCTAATTTTACGACCGCAAATTTATCGCCGGCTACCCAGAAACACTCTCAGGGTTTAATTGACTTTGATCGTTTATTTCAATTAGATTAACCGCCGGCAAAGCATCGCCCCCTGGGCGGCGGGTGGCGCTGATCCTCGCGGGGGATGACGTATTGTTATGGTCGGATGACGTGACGTGCGTGCACGCACCGCGATGGCCGGCGTCGCCATAGTACGGACCCCGGGGTGCATTGAATTAATGCCGTCGAGGGGTGAGAATTGCCGCGGGGTGGCGATTGGCCTGATTATAGTGGATTGGATTGCGAGGGGTGGGGTCGCAATTTTTGGCTTGTTCGTGTGCCATTCGCCTAATTTTTGGTGATCAAAATGAGCGAGAAAAGATGGATCGCTTCTGGTTTTGGGAAGAGGAAGAAAATTGTTTTTTAAAATGAAAATATTGGAATACTATGTCTCACTTGAAAATACAATAGATATGCCACCGAATTGAGTTTACAAGAAGAAACAATTTTTGTCTTTGATATTTCCTCTTCATTTTGAACTTGCCTTCTTCTGCTTTTGTCATTTTGACAAATGAGTTTATTCAAGCTAAAAAAATGTTTGTAAACTACATAATTATAATGGCAAGGTAAAGAAACAGCTTTAAGATAATAAAATATAAAGTAAAATGCATGTAATAAGTACAATCATTATTCAATTAACCCTCATTTGCGCACAAACTTCCTTGAAACTTATTCCCATGGACAATGAATGCAATTTTGCCGTAAAATTAACGATATAAAGTTGTTTGTCTATTGTAAACTCAATCCGGGGACATTTTGGCATTCATGATTTTCCTAAACTTGATATATAAAGTGTTTTATCCTTAGACTATTTTGAGCAGTATGTGCTACGTACGAACACATTGATATATTGTATCAGTTATATTGAATTACTTGTACTCAAAACAATATTTGTTTCAGTGCACTCCTACGTTCTCTAAAAACAAAATTGGATCCTTTTCTTTCAAAACTCCTGCAAAGTATTTTAAAAATGTCTTAACTTGAGCTAGATTTTTGTTTAATTTAATATGGTAAATGCTTGATATAAACACATTGTAGTTTAAAATTCAAACCAACAAAATAATGTTTCTAGGACGCCACCAAACACCTAGAGAACTGAAGATAATTTTAAGATGGCAAAATGAACCATTTATTGTGACATTTGTGTGGTCTTTCTAAGGGTTTGATCCAATTTTTCTTCATTATTGATGGACTAGTCTTTTAGTTACGAAGCGATTTGATAGTCTATTTAGCCTGCTGATATATTTTGCCATTAACGACGATTTCCTAGTGGAAACATGATTCCATTCCGCTGGTAAACAGGTCATCGTACTACATATGCAATAATTTATAAGGTTTTACTTCATTTTTAAAATTTTTATGTTGAATTGTCCCTTCAAGGTACTCATTACCTAAACTGCGTGGCGTTTATTTTTTGATACCAACTAGACGAAATTCTTTACGACAAATGTTAATCCATAAACTACATGTTACGTATAGCGTTATATCGTAAAATTTTAAGTCCTGCCCTGCTACTGGCCGCAACCTAAAGTATTCTTCAGGCGCCGGGCCGGTCCGACACGCATACTCTGTCCCGTTTTTTGGCAAATTGCGACCATAAATTCAAAGGCGCGTGGCCGCTGCAGATAAAGATCTCTCTTGAGATCTCTACCTGTACCGTGAGATCTCCAGCTCAGGAAACTGTCTGAAATAGGTGCAGAATCAAACGTATTCTATTTGAAGAGACACATTTATTAACTTATTTAGGCCAATAAGGATGTATTACTTGGATACCTGCTAGTCCTAGAACAATTTGCGGTTAGATATAACTGTGAACATTGTTTATTAAATCAAATTTACCTAGCTATGAAACAAACGTGCATGATGACTAGTGTTTGATGTCATACTTGTGTGACTTTTTTAAGTTCAGTGAAAAAGTCTGTGCTGAAAGATGGGTAAGACTAAATTGTAGTACCGTTATGTGACAAAATGTTTAACGAAAGAAAGGTAATGGTCCTAAAATTATACATGAACGAATAGTAATCTAAAATCTGGTGGACAACCTGAAGCAAGATATGCAGAAACTGTTAAAGGGGTTGAAAAATTGATGCTTACAGATGGATGGTTAAAGGTTTTCGTTATTGCCAATGGATTGTCTTTAAGTGAATGATATTGACATGAGAAAGGTTGCTTGATGATGTTTTCTTTCGTTACATTTTTAAATGTATTCCAACATAATCACTTTTATGATAATAATAGATTAACGATGAGATCAGGTAGGCAGGTAGTTAAAGGTTACAGTATAGGAAGTAAAGATGCAAAATTACCAGTGGAATTAAGAAAACGGGCCCCAATAATAGTTGATTCTTATGACATGATAAGTCAATAACTTTAGATGCTTTGTAATGTATACAAACACAAACAAAATAGTGTATATGTAGTTTATGGACTCTCTTTGTGACTCGTTCTTGTTACAGCAGACGGAAATGCTGAAAGAATACTGACCACATAGTGTGATAAACATCCTGTTTGTACGTTACCATAAGCAGCCTCAAAACTGTATCCACGTGGTCCTGTTGTTCTTCCTTTGCATTGTAAGCGTCAGCTGCCGTTTCTCGGACAATGAGTCGGTTTCCTCCTTAATTAGATCGACTGTATCGAGTGACACACACGTCAAATTAAGGACGGATTATCGTTTTTTTTTGCAGTTGCGGAACCGGCACGTACCGTGTTCTCCTTTATCTAAAGAACACGGAGACGTTGCTTTCTAAATTGGGTGTACGCACCTGCTTCTAAGCTAATGGGGAAAAGAGAGAAGTGATCGTTTGTTTCAATCTGTAGAAGCGAATGTAGAAGCAATTAGGTGAAAATTTGGCAGCAGCTTTTGCTCAAGTAAATCTCCCATTGTAGACTGATTTAAATATGAGACTAAACTGTAGCTTTTGAAGTTTTTCTTTCGTTATCGGACTGCCAAGATTTTGAAGCATTTAGGTTCTTTTTCAGGGTAGCTTGTATGGTATTTGGAAGAAAACACACAAACAAATGCAAACGACAATAAATAGTATATTTAAGAAACAATATACTCAACAATTGCACCAAATGTAAAATTTGGTAATGTGAAAAGTCAGTAAACTTCATTCCCTTTGACCTTATCAGCTTTTGTTACGTTCTCTTCCTCAATATCAAAAATACTTAGGTTCACTTCATTTTTAATTGAACATGTCTAACAGAGATTTTCATTTAATTGTGCATCTCCTACAAATACATTTTTATACCCATTCTATGCAACCACAAACATAATTTTTCACATCCCATGAACCATTCGTAATTTATCAAGATGCACCCACAGTGTCTATCAAGTAAACACGCTATTTCCATGGAATATATATTACACCTTTACACATATTTAATGATTAGTGTAATTACTCTGAAGCTCAGAAATACTGAACGTGCTCACTCAGATGAAATTTACACGACTGCTCAACGGAAACCGTTGCAGTTTAGAGGCAGTGGCGTGCTTAAGGAGAAGCTGCCAATAACGTACTTGCATCAGATTTAAGAAGCTAGAAAAGTCAAAGACATTTCTGGGGTAAATTGATGTTACTTGACAGGAAAAAATATCTTAATACAGAGCTTGCTGCAGTCGTTTTTAAGTAGAACATGTAAGATCAGTTTTTGAACATGAACAAGGGATAATTTCTAAATTTGGACAGTCCCTACTTTTTTTTTGTTTCGGTGTTTAAATTTTAGGTGGAGAAGTTGGGAAAATCCCATCTCACATTTATAAAATAATACAAAATATTTCTTTAAAGTCATTGTTCTAAAAATATAGTAAGCTAGACAGACTTAGACAGGTCTAAAATTTAATCAAATTTTACATTTTAGAAGCTAAATTTTTTTCTCAAGAAAAGTTTGTCAATGATGTATAATTCGTCCGCTTTGCGACCTAAAAGTTAATTTTCATGACACCGTTCCAAAGAGTTCCAAAGGTTTTGGAGTAACTGTAATAAAGTGTAGTGTTTTAAATACTAGTGTATTGAAGTAATACTTTTACAATTCTGGTGTAAATAAAGAAAGTTAACGAGGGTTAATGCTTTCAGCGTCCATAATATAATATAATATTTTCTCGGAAAGATCGCTGTCTCTTGAAAACACTGACAAAAAGTTTCGATTACACCTGTAATCTTTGTCAAAGACGAAGAACCTCAAAATTTGCTAGGACAAAGTAAATTGAAGTTGAGTTTGCCTTATGTACAAGGCCTTTCGGAAAAATTAAAGAGGAAGAAAGAAAACACGATATTTTAGTTGTTGATAGTACATATAATAATTTAAATAAAAATTTTTATTTTAGTAAAGACAAAGTACATTTAGAGAGTGAAGGTGTTTACAAAATTACATGTTCTTGCGGCAAGTGTTACATAGGTCAAACTAAAAGAAAAGAATAAATAAATAAAGATAAATCTTCCGTAGCTGAACACTCATATTTGACTAAACACATGATTGACTTTGATAAAACAAAAATTTTACATAGAGAAAAATATTATCACAAACGTTTAATAAAAGAAGCTATAGAAATTTGTAGGAATACTAATAATTTTAATAGGGATTGTGGAAATTATGAGTTAGGTGACATTTGGAAGGCTATTTTGTAGTTACCTTTTACCAAGTAGTTCGTGTATACCTAGTAGGTAGGTAGTTCCTTTTTCGTCGTTACGTTCTTTTTTATCAGGTTGGCACGTTGTTTCTATGACGTCTCGTTTCCTTGGTAATTTGTTTATTTACGTTCAAAATCTTGTGTAAGACAAATTTTGACGTTCTTTGTCTTTGACAAAGATTACAGGTGTAATCTAAACGTGAGACTAATAACTTTTTGTCAGTGTTTTCAAGAGACAGCGATCTTTCCAAGAAAATATTATATTAAAGAAAGTTAAGTTAGAAATCCGCATTTTTTGAACCCGTGCTCGAAACAATACGAATTAATTGATACCACTAGCAACTGACCTGCTAAGTAAGATGAAAAGTAAGCAAATAAACACACAGTTTGGATAAATAGATTGCTGTGACTTCAAAACCCATACAGCCTATGAATACTTGAAGAATTTTGTTAATCGGTCATTCATAAGCTTTCCCAAAAGACACCACCCAGTATTGTAACAAGAATTAATAGTACAATCAATCAGAGCTTTCTAAATCACTCTAATTCGGACGTCCCTGAAACTGAACTTGCCGCTACGCCCCTGGCCGAACCAGGGTTATAAATATGCAGATTTTGTTGACCATCCAGTGGCAACGGTTGATGTGTAATCCGTTTTTGCTTTTAATACCTGCTAGCGCGGTTTCAAAATCGGAATGTCGTTTGCATGTTAATTTTGACGGCACCGAGTGTCCCTTACGGTACGAGCGCGGTGCTTACAGGTGTGTGTAAAGAAAGTGATGGTTATAGAAAAGCCTCCGATCTCCGAGGGTTTTTCTTGCCTAGACAATGAGATATATTCTCTGTTACGTGTCAAATTGACACTAGAAAAAAAAAAACTAGTATGCATTGCAACTGGCTCTTGGTAACATTTTTCCGGCGAAACAAAAAAAAAAATGTCAAAATTGACACTAGAAAAAGCGACTTGAGTTCTTGCCCGGATGGTGTAAACATCAACGCTAACTGAATTGCAACCAAGATATCCAGGGGATATTGTGGAATTCTTCAGTGGACTGAATTCATTGTTAGCGAACTGGAGAAGTAACTGTTGGATTGTTGTTGTTAATTTCTCCTACCGGAAACGGGATCGTTTGAGCACCATCATAGGCGTGCGATTGTCGTTGAATTTTGATATTGGATTTTATTTGGAAACCCTTAGCGATTAAGGTAACGTTACAAACATTTTCATTTCATCTTTCTTTCATACCTTGAATGTTGTAGGGTTTTGTGGGACGGGTTAGATAAGCCTACATGCTTGTTCCCGATATTTTTTTTTGATCCTCCTATCGACGTCATACTGAATACTGGAAATTGTTACCTGAAAATTTAATAAGGGAAAAGTACTTACCTGTGTCACGCTACGAAGGTGTTTCCTTGTGATTTTCGAACATTCTCTTGGAAGGAGTCCTGATTAGCTGAAGGATTCGTGAGCAAGGATATTTAGTTGCTAAAGATTGCCGTTAGAATTGTTGTGATTTTCTTTTGCTTCTTTATTTTGTGATCATTTAAGAAGATCAATCATTTAATCAATTGAAATTGTACCTAGCTTTGATCACTTGCTATACGTTGAATAGTTGCGTTTTTTTCTTGTCTCTTTTGTTAAACCTCAATATTTTGTGATAGATTCTTGTTTACGCCGACGGGAGCCCATTTCTGTTTATACGATTACTATACGCGTTGTCCTAATTAGGCTACAGAACGTTCGCGCTGTTACGTCTGGCCAGTACGAGCATCGCAGCGGCACGTCGCGGATAATTCTGAAATTTCTATTAATATTTTCCTTATTAAGCCATCGTTCTTTTTTTTTTTTGCCTCCCGAGAGCTAGACAAGTCCAAATTAATCAGATAAATAATATTTTGACAAGTAAACTAAGCAACGTGTGCAATTGGATCCCATTTCTTGTAAATTGCAAATACACATCATCTTGTATATTGACTTAGTGGTATCATTATATATTTTTTTTATCTGCGTTGTAAATCTTGTAAAATTGCATTTCATCTAACCTGGTAGGGGTTGAAGCGAGATAGTGTCAAGGCTTGAGAAAGAAAAATTCCATAAACCTACCTGGCGCCCAATTTTAAAAATAATAGAAATAGTTAAGACTCTGAAGGGTAAATTTAATTTTTTTTTTATAAAGATTTAAGTACCCCGACCCTTCTCCACTGAGTGTGGCCGAGCCCAGGTCTCGCGACAAGTAAACGCGTAGCAAATTTTTGGCGCCCAACGTGGGGCCACTCCTTAAAAAAAAATATACATAAAGAAAATTTATATAACTGAAATAAATTATACCGCGAATATAGTTGCAAAATAATAGCGTGTGCTACTGTAAACAATTTTGTGTTAAAGTGAATAGTAGATATATCTGGTAGATTAGTTATTTGGTGGCTGATAGTGCAAAATGACTAAGGTAAATTGGGAATATCTTGTTAAGGATGAATTGGAATGGGAATTAGAAATACGTGGCGTATCTGGTGTCGGAACTAATAAGGATATGATAAAAGTTTTGAGAGGGCTTGTTTCTTCTAGAACGGGTCAAGCTGAATCATTTTGCGAGATAAAAAGAGATTCGAAAAGTGAATTAGACTCGTGTACTACAAAACTTGATTTAATTCGTAAACTACTCGTTCCCTTAACTAGCGTAAGTCAACAACGAAGACTCGAAGCCAAACTTGTGCACGTTCTCAAGCGTTTAGAGCGCATAACACCTACTGATGATGCACAGACCCAGCAGAAATCAACTCTATTACAACAGGCAGGTAATTACATGGTAGATTATGAGGAATTATTGGAGCAGTTTAAAACACGACAATCTGAAGCAGCCACAGCAGCCGAAGATGATGAAGAAGATTATACGTCTCTTGATCCGCAATTGAGTAGTGCAGCAGGAACGTCTACACCCAGACAAGAAGTAGTTAATCCTCGCATGGAAGAAAACTTTACGAATACCGCATCAAAAGGTATAAAGAAAACTCCAATTTACAAATGGCAACTTCATTTCTCTGGGGAAAAAGGAAGCATGGGTGTTAATGAATTTATAGAAAGAGCAGAAGAGTTAAGTTTAGCACGTGGTGTAGATTATCAAGAACTATTCTACGGTGCAGTCGAATTATTAGAAGGAAAAGCATTAGTATGGTATAGATCAGTCAGGAAAACTGTTAACAACTGGGAACAGTTGTGCCAAAAACTAAAACAGGAATTTTTACCGCAAGATTATGGCGATAAGTTGTGGGAATTAATTAAGAAGCGAACACAAGGCGATAACGAAACTGTTGGAATCTATCTGGCTACAATGGATACGTTGTTTAATAGGATGCCTTGCTCAGTTAAGGAAGAAATTCGTTTGAAGATTGTCAGGAAAAATTTACTTCCATTTTATCAGCAACAACTAGGAGTAGTTGAAGTTCAATCGTTAGAACATTTGCTTCGTCTTTGTAAAACTATTGAGGCCAATCGTGAATCCATTGAAAATTATGTGGCACCGAGGAAATCTAATTATGCAGATTTAGAAGCAGATTTAGCCTATGGTAGTGCTAGCAGCAAGAAAGTAAACAATGTAGAGTTTAACGAATCAACAAGGGATGAACTAGCGAAAGATCTGAGGAATGTACGGTTAGATCTACCAACATCTCACAGAAGAAGCAATAGCAGGAATAGGGAAGCATCATATAGACATTCTGGAAATGAAATAACTAATGTCGCATATCAATCTCGAAGTGGATCTCCTTATCCGTATCATTCACGAGAAAGTTCAAGATCAAGACATCAGTATGGAAGATCGAATATCAGGAATAGGAGTACAGAGAGAAATAGATCTATGAGCAGAGAGAGACGAAATAGTTCTAGATTTTCTGAAGTAGTTTCACCCCGAAATATTACGATGCGTACAAGAAATTGTTACAATTGTGATCGTGAAGGACATCTAGCTAGGGAGTGCACGCGTCCAAAAAGAATTCATTGTTATCGATGTGGAGAATTGGGATACACTACTGTTTCTTGCGTTAAGTGTAATCCGCAGGGAAACGGAAGAAGGAGCCAGTAACCGGTCAGTCACTGACTCCACTGATTAAAAGTGCTGACCAGTATTTTCATCATACCGAACTGGAAATGTATGCTAGAAATAAACCTGTATTAGATTTCATATTACATCAAAATGATGATAGTGAGTGTCCTCATATTAAAGTAGACGTTTGTGGTATTAAAATTTATGCCTTACTTGATTCGGGAGCAAATAAAGTATTTTTAGGAGGATCAGGGTGGTCTTTAGTTAAAAATTTAGGATTCGAGTTGTTGAAAACAGATGTTTCATCGTGTGTGTTAGGAGATAACAGTCAGTTGTCATGTATAGGGGAAGTTAACTTACCACTTAAATTAAAGGATAAAGTTAAAGTTTTTCGTGTAAATGTCGTACCGGAAATTCGTCACATGATGATAGTCGGAACTGAATTTTGGATAAGAATGGGAGTTATACCGGATTTGCGGAAAGGAGAATGGTATTTTTCCTCAAAATCGAATCCCCATTTGTTTAGCACGGAGACAAAAACTGTAAAAGCTGCCTCGGAATTAACAACAGAACAGCGCAAACAACTGAATACTGTTGTTAATGAATATTTTGAATCAATCAAGGATATACCTTTAGGGTGTACTAAAGAAATCGAACATAAAATCATCACAACCAGTCCGCCAATACGAACTAAGTATTATCGTGTGAGCCCGTATATGCAGAAGCTAATAGATGAAGAACTAAATCACATGCTGGAACTTGGTGTTGTTGAAAAAAGTAACAGCAGCTGGAGCTCTCCAATTCTTATGATACCTAAAAAAGACAATACTTACAGATTCTGCGTCGATTTTCGAAAATTGAACCGGGTATCGGAAAGATCAGCTTATCCTTTGCCTTTTATCAGTTCTATTTTGGACAAGTTGGGCAACTGTCGATATCTCACTAGTTTGGATATCCGATATGCATATTGGCAAATACCTTTAGAGGAATCGAGCAAAAAATATACTGCCTTTACAATTCCCGGTAGAGGTCTTTATCAATTCACACGGATGCCGTTTGGTCTTCATGGTGCGCCAGCTACTTGTCAATCTTTGGTTGACAAAATTCTAGGTCCCGGATTGGAACCATTCACGTTTACTTACCTTGATGATATCATCATAGCAACTCCAGACTTCGATACTCACCTGTCGACTCTAGCTGAGGTCTTGAAACGGCTGAAGAATGCTGGACTTACCTTGAGGCATGATAAATGCGTGTTTGCTAGGGAGGAGCTGAAATTTCTGGGATATGTTGTTAATCGAGCAGGTTTGAATGTAGATCCAGAAAAAGTCTCTGCAATTTTAAATATTCCAAGGCCTAGGAACGTTCGTGAGGTTAGACGTATAGTAGGAATGATGTCTTGGTATAGGAAATTTATACCCAATTTTTCTACCAAGTTGGCACCGCTCACTCGTTTAACTAAAAAGAGAATCAAATTTCAATGGACACCTGAATGCGATAAAGCTCTACGAGATGTAAAGGATGCCTTGGTAAAAGCTCCAATTCTGGCTTGTCCAAATTTTGAATATCCTTTCATATTGCAGTGTGATGCAAGTGCTTACGGCCTGGGAGCGGTATTAACGCAAAATATTGATGGCCAAGAAAAAGTTATTTGCTATCTATCCAGATCCTTGACGCCAAACGAAAGAAAGTTCACTACTACTGAACGAGAATGTCTTAGCGTTATATGGGCTATTGAAAAACTAAGATGCTACTTGGAAGGAGTTAGATTTACAGTGATAACGGACCACTACAGCTTACTGTGGTTGGATAATCTTAAAGACCCACAGGGTAGACTTGGAAGATGGGCGTTACGCCTACAACAGTTTGATTTTCAACTGATTCATAGAAAAGGAGGTGAGCATGTAGTTCCAGATTGTTTATCACGAGCAGTCCCTACATTGGACAATATTGTGCTTGAACCGGAGAACGGATTGAAGGATCCTTGGTATAATAAAATGCGCGAGTTGGTAACGAATAATCCACGTAAGTACCCAGCTTGGAGAGTTGTAGATGATATATTATATAAGTACGTATCGGTTAAATTCCCGGAGATGTACGGAGACGAAGAACCTTGGAAGAAAGTAGTGCCAAAGGAAGAGAGAAAGAAATTACTGGAAATTTACCATGATAGTCCTCGAGGTGGTCATCTAGGCATCTACAAAACATATCAGCGAATACTTACCTCTCATTATTGGCCTAAGATGCAAGCAGATGTTAAGAAATATGTGAACAAATGTAAGATATGTTCTCAGATGAAACCGGAACAACGACGACCTGCTGGAGAGATGGGCAGTAGGCCACAAATAAGTCGATGTTGGCAAATGATCAGCACAGATCTAATTGGGCCTTTTCCCAAAAGTAAAAAAGGTTACATGTATATTTTAAGTGTAACTGACTGTTTCAGTAAGTTTTGTCTGCATTTTCCATTAAAGCGCGCCACATCTCCTCCAATTATTAAGGCTATAGAGGAATCCGTCTTTTTACTATTCGGAGTGCCTGAATTTATCATTTGTGATAATGGGAAGCAATACACCAGCAAAGAATTCAAACAGTTCTTGAAACGTTATAATGTGAAGAGTATGTACAATGCACTGTATCATCCTCAGAATAACCCAGTCGAAAGACTTAACAGAGTAACAAAAACTATGATTGCTTCCTATATCGAGGAAGATCAAAGAGAGTGGGATACTCATTTAGCTGAATTGGGTTGCGCTTATCGCACAGCAAAACACGAAGTGTTACGTCAAACACCATACTACGTAAACTTTGGAATGGAAATGATCACAGATGGGAAAGAGTACGAAGAAGTAAGACATAGACAGGAAATTGGAGGGCATGAAAATGAAACGGTAGAAGCACACGAAGAAGTGAAAAACCGAAGTGGTAGACTACAACAACTTAGGAAATATGTTAAGCGAGTTTTGGAAGAGGCTTATAAACGAACAAAGCAAAAGTATAATCTTAGAAGACGACCGGTAACTTATGAAGAAGGTGATAAGGTTTGGAAAAGAGAGCACAAACTTTCTGATGCTGGAAGGTATTATGCTGCAAAGCTTGGACCAAAGTATGGAGGACCATTTAGAATAAGGAAGAAATTAGGGATTAATGTATATGAGTTGGAGAATGATAAGGGAAAGAGTTTAGGGAATTGGCATGTGAAGGATTTGAAGCCGGATAAGACATTGTCGGAAGAGAAGTAAAAAAAAAATTAAGTATATTTTTTTTATTAAGGTAAGGTGGGGTTGTTACGTGTCAAATTGACACTAGAAAAAAAAAAACTAGTATGCATTGCAACTGGCTCTTGGTAACATTTTTCCGCGAAACAAAAAAAAAAATGTCAAAATTGACACTAGAAAAAGCGACTTGAGTTCTTGCCCGGATGGTGTAAACATCAACGCTAACTGAATTGCAACCAAGATATCCAGGGGATATTGTGGAATTCTTCAGTGGACTGAATTCATTGTTAGCGAACTGGAGAAGTAACTGTTGGATTGTTGTTGTTAATTTCTCCTACCGGAAACGGGATCGTTTGAGCACCATCATAGGCGTGCGATTGTCGTTGAATTTTGATATTGGATTTTATTTGGAAACCCTTAGCGATTAAGGTAACGTTACAAACATTTTCATTTCATCTTTCTTTCATACCTTGAATGTTGTAGGGTTTTGTGGGACGGGTTAGATAAGCCTACATGCTTGTTCCCGATATTTTTTTTTGATCCTCCTATCGACGTCATACTGAATACTGGAAATTGTTACCTGAAAATTTAATAAGGGAAAAGTACTTACCTGTGTCACGCTACGAAGGTGTTTCCTTGTGATTTTCGAACATTCTCTTGGAAGGAGTCCTGATTAGCTGAAGGATTCGTGAGCAAGGATATTTAGTTGCTAAAGATTGCCGTTAGAATTGTTGTGATTTTCTTTTGCTTCTTTATTTTGTGATCATTTAAGAAGATCAATCATTTAATCAATTGAAATTGTACCTAGCTTTGATCACTTGCTATACGTTGAATAGTTGCGTTTTTTTCTTGTCTCTTTTGTTAAACCTCAATATTTTGTGATAGATTCTTGTTTACGCCGACGGGAGCCCATTTCTGTTTATACGATTACTATACGCGTTGTCCTAATTAGGCTACAGAACGTTCGCGCTGTTACGTCTGGCCAGTACGAGCATCGCAGCGGCACGTCGCGGATAATTCTGAAATTTCTATTAATATTTTCCTTATTAAGCCATCGTTCTTTTTTTTTTTTTGCCTCCCGAGAGCTAGACAAGTCCAAATTAATCAGATAAATAATATTTTGACAAGTAAACTAAGCAACGTGTGCAATTGGATCCCATTTCTTGTAAATTGCAAATACACATCATCTTGTATATTGACTTAGTGGTATCATTATATATTTTTTTTATCTGCGTTGTAAATCTTGTAAAATTGCATTTCATCTAACCTGGTAGGGGTTGAAGCGAGATAGTGTCAAGGCTTGAGAAAGAAAAATTCCATAAACCTACCTGGCGCCCAATTTTAAAAAATAATAGAAATAGTTAAGACTCTGAAGGGTAAATTTAATTTTTTTTTTATAAGATTTAAGTACCCCGACCCTTCTCCACTGAGTGTGGCCGAGCCCAGGTCTCGCGACAAGTAAACGCGTAGCATCTCGCTTATTAGTTCTTTCATCGGTTAAACCCTCAAAACTTGGCTCACGACCAGTACCGGTTCTTTATCTGTAGAGTCAGCTGCACATTACTCATAATAAAGCTGTCGTTGGTTAATTAATTTGTTTTAATTTATCTAATTAAACGGTCAATACAAGACGTAATCGCTGCCGACATACTTTCATTTGTGGTTAGTATCTAAAGCTTTGGGATGAGCTGAGTGACCGTGAATTTAAAACGTAACTTGAAGGGGTACATTTTTACTTTTATTGTGTGTGGAAAAGGTATTTTTATGAGTGAGCTCAAGTTCCCCTTTGGCATTAATAATGATTAGAAGCTGTAGTTTAGGATGGAAAATTAAACATTAAAATGAAATAGTGGCATCTTTTTTGATGTGAGAAAGCTTGGCCGTTTGTACTTAAACAAATCTGTAAATAATCTTTACTCCAGGGGGGCACAGGGTTTTCTTAGTGGTAACAAAAATATCAAACGGTCAGGACTAAAAGTCGACAAAACGGTAGTTAAACATTTTCTTCATTCATGTTCTTCCGGCAGGTTATGTATTCAATTATGATGAAATGAGTTTCGAATTCGATAATCCAGAATTGTGTTTTGTGAGAACGTAAAGCAAAGATGATTCCTAATTATGTAGTTTATA